>QEPC01005532.1:1455850-1486440 GCA_003113815.1 Sphenodon punctatus
GCATTGTATTTGATTTTAAATGTCCACTTACATCCTATGGTCTTTCTGCCCATTGGTAGTGTACACAGTGTCCAGGTTTGATTTTCATGCATGGACTTTATTTCTTCTGTTGCTGCCTTTACCCATTTGTTGTGTTCCCCTTCTGACATTTGTAAGACATCTTCCCATGTCAATGGCTCAGACAGTCTGTCGGTACTTGCTTTGTAGGACAGGCGGGTGGGGGGTTTGCCTTTATTTTCCCTGGTAGACCTTCTGGTTTCAACATCTGCAGGTGATTGCGTTTGTTCCTGCATCTCAGTTGAGTTTGTGCTGATTTCAACTGTTTGTTCCTTGGTTGCACTCAAGCGATACAGGTGTCCATCGGCATAGGCTCTGGCTAGGACCCTTGTCTCTATTTTGTCTTCTTACTAGTTAGATGCCACTAAGGATCTGTGTCTAAGAAAGCTTAAGTAAAGTTCTGTTTTTAAACCTTCAGCTGCATTTATCCTTACTGAGTGCAAATCAGTTATTACTCTGTATCGGTGGATCATGATCTGCCTCTTGTGATCACCTTTCCATCCACTCTTGGGAAAAGGTGTAAGTTCAGACACACAAAGCCACATGCACCAGTGCCAATCTTTAGTAAGATGTTCCCTGAGTATAGAATACTTTACTTGGGTGAGCTCACCCCTGTGTCTAGCAGAGGAACACTTTAGAATTCTGCAACTAATATCAGAAAATGAACACATGCACCAGCTTTAGGATAAAACAAAGCTATATATAAAAAATGTTCAAGTTACAGTAAACAAGGAAAAATGGTTCAGAGTAGCAGATAGTTGCTACAAAAACCCACAAGAGACTATGTTAGCACTGCAATCAAATTTCTATGGATGAAGCAATCAGATCAGCAGCTCATATTCTGCTTGACTGCCCTCGTTATTTAAATCTGAGATTACTTTATATTAACCCTCTTATTGTCTGGAGGCAGCCTCGCTCCCCACGTGAAGTGGTGGTGACTCTCTTCATGGATCAGGACCCTAAAGAATCATACAGTGTTCCAAAGTTCTTTGCCCAAGTTCTGAGATTAAAGAAATCCAGTCAGAACTTGGGGTAAAGCACTGGGGTATTAGTTGTGTCATTTGCTGGATTTTGGTCATCTTATTGTTCTGTTAAAATTTTATTACTGGGAGACCCCAGGTAGGCCTAGGAGTTTACCCCTCTTTAGGCGGTACAGGGGTGGTTTTAGGAGTTATGACATTTGTGTCCTGTGGTGCCATTTTGTCAAAGGCTCATATCGTTTAACCCAATGTTAATGTGCCAGTAGCTCTGCTTGCTAAAGATTCCTGCTCATATAAATGTGTAATTTAAAATGTTGGGTTCTTATTCTATGAGTTTAATGTTGATTATATTTTATCTGTTGTAAGCTCTCAGGCAGGGACCGTGTCTATTTTATTTTTTGTAAAGTGCCAGGTACATCACTGGCGCTATATAAATGCTTCTAATAATAATAATTATTAATATAGGGGTTGTTATTTAGTTTGGGGCCCTTGTGTGCCTTTGGGTTGTGGTGTTTATATGTTTGTATGTATGTTTGTTTGCGAAGGCTGTTTGCTATGCAATAAATTTCTTCATTATTACAAAAACCAAAAGGTGGGGAAAAAAATCATGCAATCTAATTTTGCTTAAAATGTTCCTCTCTCAATAACACCCTTAAGTTCAGTTCTTAGCATGGTCTCCTTGCAGCCAAGTTGACTGGGTTCCTCTCCTCTGATGCTATCAGAGCAAAGAGAGATATTTTTTCTTTAGGGTTATACAGCTTTCATATTCTTTGATCCATTTCAGTATTATTTCAGTTTGTTGCTTCTTTGTCTCCAGTTCCTGTTGGCTGACCTAGGGATTTTCTCACAGGACTCTGCAAGTGTTTTTTTTATATCATGACCTGTGTCATGATATAACATGTTATTAGCTCCTAATGCTCCACAGGCATTAATTAAGGTGGGTTTACCTTAATTAAATCTGTCTGCCTTCCAGACTACTGTCAGGTGGGAGAGGGGGAAGGGGACAACAGACACATGCCAGCCCACACACCCCTGGCAGTTGTCCTGGCTCTGGTCTGGAGTTTCCAGGAAATGGCCCATCAGGATAGTATGTGGGCCTGATGAGTCTCAACGAGATGGGCCCCCTATCATCATAGGGCACAGAGCACAAACAGGCCAAATCCCACAGTTTCCCTCGTTCCTGCTTGACAGTGGGTATCTGTGTCCCTTCGGTCTGTGGGGGTCTGTGGGGGGTCCGTGGGGTGCTTGTGGGGGGTAGGAGGTAGGGCTCCCAGGTACAGGGGGGGAGGGCTGAGGCAGGTGCTACACACAGGTGGGGAAGGTCGCGCCGGGGGGGGAGGGGACTTAGGGCACACACCCACACTCTCACTGCTCACTCGCACACCATGAAATAAAGAAAACACAAGGGAAGGTAAGTACACAAACACACACTACACCAGAGGTTCACAGACAAGAATTCAAGTCACACTTACCTTTTCCAAGGGCCAGTTTCTCACTCTGATTAATGGCATGGTTTGTTTCCCCGCACCGACTTTTATGCCTGGGGCCATACCCCCTACCATGCCCACAGTTGAGTGGAGCGCCGCAGCATTCTAGGCCACGCCCCCATGCTCTGCGGGGTTGTCGGAAGTGGAGCCGAGCCACTGTCAGTAGCAGCGGTTGCCCTGGTAACTGGATCCAGCCATGACGCCATGGCAGGGGGGTTCACGGGAGGTGCGGGATCAGCTTCAGGGGGGGGGGCATGTGTGGATGGCCCCAGGACCCACAACTGACAGTGCCCCCTCATCAAGCCCCCCAGCCAAGCCCCCAGGATGGCCATGGCCGCCCGGGATGGTGGAGATGAAAGAGGCAGACTAGTCAGGGAGCAGAGATCAGCGATGCTGGTTCCCAGGATTGGTCTTCTGGGCCATAACCAGCCCAGTCCACAAGATAGAACAACCGGCCTCAACGATGTCTGGAGTCTAGGATGGCTTGAACCTCGTACTCTGGGTCCCCCGTCGTGGGGTCGATAGCATCGACAATGGGAGTTGGAGGAGTGACCCCCTGAACTGCCTTAAGGAGGGAAACGTGAAAGGTTGGGTGAATCTTCATGGCTGGTGGAAGCTGCAGGGTATACGTAACGTCATTAACCTTGCAAGTGATAGGGAAGGGTCCAAGAAACCTGTGATTGAACTTGAGAGACAGGCGGAGGGATGGATAATGCCGGTGGTCGAGCCAAACGGGGTCCTGAGGTTCGAATGAGGGTGCCGGCCGGCGCCATTTATCAGCATGTTCTTTATAGCGTTGTCGGGCCTGGTCCAATGTACATTTGGGCCACCATTTAGGCTTCTTGGATGTGATGGACGAGGGCTCAAGCAGTGGGGACTTGCGTCACGGGAATGTCTAAGGTCCCCAGAGGGGGATGGAACCCATACGTTATAAAAAAGGAGAGTTACCGAGGGAAGCATTGGGAGCATTGTTATAGGCGAACTCCGCCATAGGGAGCCAATCGTACCAGTCGTCCTGTAGGTAGTTTATGTAGCAGCTTAGGTACTGTTCCAAATTCTTGTTTACCTGCTCAACTTGGCCATTCGCCTGGGGATGGTATGCTATGGTCGGGGTTAAGGTCACGTGTAGGGCTTTGAACAAGGCTTTCCAAAAGCGCGATGCAAATTGGGTTCTCCAGTCATGACAATCTCCCTGGGCCATCCATGCAACTTGATGACATGTCGGATGAACAAGCGTGCCGTACGATGGGCTGTGGGTATGCCCTTGCAGGTGATAAAATGACCGAACTTCGTGAAATGGTCTACTACAACAAACATAGTGGTATACCCTCATGAGGAGGGTAGTTCTATGACAAAGTTCATGCCCACGCATTGCCACGGCCCAGTGGGAATGGGTGTCAGCTGGAGGAGTTCCATTGGAGACTGCCGTGGTACCTTGGTTCGTGTGCAAGTCATGCAACCGTGTACATAGTGGCATACATCTTGGGGCAAGTGTGGCCACCAGAAAGTCCACTGGATTAACTGGCAGGTCCTCTTGAGTCTGGGGTGCCCCACTAAAGGGGCATCATGAAGGGCCCATAGAACATGGTGCCCACATGACGGGGGAACAACAATTTGTCTGGTCTTCCAGATCAAGCCATTGTCTGCTAAATAAGTTGGATCATCGCTCAGCTGAAGTTTGGTGGTGGTTGCATGTTGAAGATGGGTGTGGGTCAGATTTGTACTCACGGACACCTTGGCCTCCAAGATGGGCCGTTGCGTTTGTACTGGAGTGTCTCACCCTTCATGATAATGCAACAGGGCATCTGCCAGGACGTTCAACTTCCCAGGGCAGTATTGTATGGCGAAGGTAAAACGGGCAAAGAATAACGCCCATCGAGCATGTCGGGCGTTATTGATTTGAGTGGCCTACAGGTAGATAAGGTTCTTAAGGTCTGTTGTGACCGTCACTGGGTGTCAAGCCCCCTCGAGGTAGTGTCACCAGGTCTTGAATGGCACCTTAATGGCTAGGAGTTCACGATCAAAGATTGCATAGTTTTGTTCTGCTGGGGTCAATTGTTGGGAGTAATATGTATAAGGATGCAAACGAGTGTCGTCTTTCGATGGCTGTAGCAAGATGGTTCCTAGTGTGTTGCTAGAGGCATCCACTTCTACAGAAAAGGGCAAGGTGAAGTCGGGATGTTGTAAGATCGGGGCTTGGAGAAATGCCTGTTTTAGGTACACAAAACTATGTTGTTGTGCAGGTCCCCACTGGTATTCCTGATCCTTCTTCAAGAAGGTGGTAAGAGGTTTGGTCACTTCGGCATAATTGGGGATATAATTACAGTAATAACTGGTGCTGCCCAAGAAACATTGGAGGGGCTTCGCAGCCTTGGGCACGGGCCATTGTCGAATAGCTTTGACCTTTTGGGGGTCCATGGCCACTCCTTCGGGAGTCAGTACGAAACTGAGAAAGCTGACCGTGGTGAGATGGAACGTGCACTTCTCTTACTTACAAGACAGTTCATGGTCGCGTAGTTGCTGTAATACCTGGCGTACATGGGAGACATGTTGAGTAATGGAAGTAGAGTAAATCAAAATGTCATCTAAATAAGCGATGACGAACTGGTCGAGGATGTCCGAAAAATGTCATTAATAAAATGCTGAAAGGTTGCTGGAGCATTGGTTAATCTGAATGGCATGACTAAATATTCGAAATGGCCATACCAGGTGTGGAACGCCGTCTTCCATTCATCACCTTCCTGCACCCATACGAAGTTGTAGGCCCCTTGTAAATCTAGTTTGGTGAACATCTGGGACCCTGCAAATGGTCCAATAATTCAGGGATGAGGGGCAAGGGGTAACGATTCTTGATGATAATATGGTTTAAGCCCCGGTAGTCAATGCAGGGTCAGAGGCCGCCATCCTTTTTGAGCACGAAAAAGATGGGTGCACCCGTGGGTGAAGTTGATGGTCGGATGAGTCCATTCCAGAGTCCTTCATCCAAGTACTGCCACAGTATGTCCAGTTCCAGCACAGATAAGGCATAGAGTCGGCCGAACGGGGGTTTGGTTCCTGGCAAAAGGTTGATGGGACAATCATAGGGGCAATGAGGTGGTAGGGTTGTGGCTTGGGTTAGACTGAAAACATTGGCCTAGTTCTGGTACTCCCTAGGCAACTCGCTCTCCTTAGCTCTCAGTGGCCGGCTACACGGAGGCGGTGGGTGCACACAGAACTGGCCGCAAAAGGTAGACGTGAAACGGACGTGCGCTAGTTCCCAATTGATCTGCGGGTTGTGCTGACTCAACCATGGAAGGCCAAGGACCACAGGAAACCATGGGGTACACACTATATCAAAACAGAGTTCCTCCTGATGATCCCCAATGGTACAGAGTCTGGGAGGTTATAGGTCCGGAAATGAGGGGTGACCTGTCTATGGAGTGTACCACTTCCGGCTGGGCCTTCCTCTCTAAGGGTATGCCACTGGGAATTTCATAGACCTACAGTGGGCCCAGGACAGACGCCCCAGAGTCCACAAGGGCCCACACCACACGAGAGTGGTGCGCCGTGATGACTAGGGTAAGGGGGACCTGGAGATGGGTGTGGCCTGTCTGGTGGTTGCAGGGGAAGGCACTTACATCTGGAATGACCCCTGTCCCTCCAGGCCTTTGGTGTTTCCCCACTCGCAGTGATGGGAGGGCACGGAACGACAGTCCTGGATGAAATGGCTGGTATCCCCACAATAGAAGCATGCCCTTGCCTTTCATCGCAGTTCACGTTCTTCCCTCAAATAAGGGTCCCTGGGAGGCCCCAAGCTGCATGGGTTCGGGTTCATTGGGGCTTGCTCTGTCCAGGGGCACAAAAGCCCCAGCTGGTACTTGAGGGGGGAATCTGTGCTGCTCCTGTCGCCGTTCCTGTCGCCGTTCAGCAAGGTGATCCTGGATCTGGAGGGACAGGTTCATCAATTTTCCCCACGTTTCTGGGAGGGTGGTATACATGAGTTGATCCTTGATCTCCTCATTCAACCCCCGCCAAAACATGACTCAGAGCACGTCCTTCGGCCATTGCAGATCCAAGGCCAACTGCTGGAAATGGGTAATGTAGTCTAGAAGACCTCTGTTCCCTTGTTTCAGTGTTAGGATTGCAGTTTCTGCATCCTTCAGGTGATGGGGATGGTCGAAGAGGAAGGAAAACTCGTGCACAAAGTCGGCATATTTGGACAGTAGCGGGCTTTTCCCTTTCAGCAGGTTAGTTGCCCACTCCAAGGCAAACCCGCTTACATGGCCTATAATGAAGGCAACCTTCAAGGTATCAGTGGCATATGTCCCTGGCTGCATGGTGAAGGTTAGTTCGCAAAGAGCCAAAAACCCCTGGAAAGATCGCCTGTCCCCAGCAAATTTGTCAATACGGAGCCCCTTGGACTCTCATGGTCCTGTGACCCTGCTAGGAGGAGGGGGAGCTTTGGGGGCACCACAGGAGTGGTGCTCCAGCCCTGGGAATATTACTTACCATGGCGGCTAACTCCGCATGCTTATTCTGGACTGCACTGACCGGACAAGTTTGCCTAGTTCCTTAGCGATGTCCATGATGTCCTCAAGCGGCACAAGGGGGGTTGGTGCCGGTAATCTGTCAGGTGGGAGAGGGAGAAGGGGACAACAGACACACGCCAGCCCACACACCCCTGGCTCTGGTCTGGAGTTTCCAGGAAACGGCCTGTCAAGATAGTATGTGGGACCGATGAGTCTCAAAGAGATGGGGCCCCTATCATCATAGGACACAGAGCACAAACAGGGCAAAGCCCACAGTTCCCTGAAGGGACACAGATACCCACTGTCACGCAGGAATGAGGGGGGGTCCAGGGGGGTGCTTGTGGGGGATAGGAGGTAGGGATCCCAGGTACAGGGGGGAGGGCTGAGGCAGGCACTACACACAGGTAGGGGAAAGTCGTGCCGGGGGGGAGGGGACTTAGGGCACACACCCACACTCTCACTGCTCACTTGCACATGCACACCATGAAATAAGGGAAGCACAAGGGAAGGCAAGTACACAAACACACACTACACCAGAGGTTCACAGACAAGAATTCAAGTCACTTAGCTTTTCCAAGGGCCAGTTTCTCGCTCTGATTACCAGCACAGTTTGTTTCCCCATGCCGGCTTTTATGCCTGGGGTCACACCCCCTGCCGTGCCCTCAGTCGAGCGGAACACCGCAGCATTCTAGGCCCCGCCCCTGCACTCTGCAGGGTTGACAGAAGTGGAGCCGAGCCGCTGTCTGCAGCAGCAGTTGCCCTGGTAACTGGGTCCAGCCGTGACACCGCCGGTGCCGTGGCAGGGGGGGGTCTGTGGGTGGCGTGGGATCGGCCGCAGGAGTGTGTGTGTGCGGGGACGGCCCCAGGACCCACGGCTGACAACTACCCACATCATTCACATTCTTGGCACATAAATTCATATTTTATTATAATTTGTACATTATAATTCTGAGTAATATTTTTATAGCATTGTTTTATGAAGATTAAAATGACACCAAACATGAATGGTTTATATGCATGTGTATTGGACTTACAAGAATATTGTTTTTTTACATAACACTTGTCATATTTCTGATAATCAAACTTGTGGTATTTCGTAAACTCTTGTCGCAAGGAGTTTGTCTCTGACCATTAGTCCCAAAACATGCATAACAACAAAAGTTCTGTTTTTAGTGTCCCAAATGTCGTTTGGAAGATTCCAATATGCTTTGTACCACTGACTCATTGGTCCACCTGCCAATCCCCTCCTAAGGATTGGTCAGGTGCCTGGCTCCAAAGAGAGAGCTCTCATTGGCCTGCCCTGATGCAGGGTGGGAAATTCTTCCCTGCTTGCAGCTGCTGGGGTGAAAGGTGGACAAAAATTCTTAGGATTTTGGATTTAGGACTTGGATTGGTCCCCATCCAAGGTCTGTGTGCCAGGAATGTGCGCTGTATGCTGGGGGTGCACACTGAGTGTATGCAGTTCACACACCATGCAGGCACTCACTGGATGGCCACATTTCAGGCCCACAGTGCATGTCCATGCTGTGTTTATGCCACATGGGCAGTGTGTGCAGACCTTGGAGCGGGGCATCTGTTTGCAGTCATAAAGTGAATTGCTTTTTAAAATAATTTTTTTGTACTTTTTGATCCCAGGGATCCCATCTGAAGGGTTCACTTCCAGAAACACATGTTCAGAGCCAAAATTATTCCAGATCAGTAGGGTTGGCACCTATGCACATTTTTAGGCACACTTATGAAAAATACATGTTGCAGGGCCTGCATTTGGTGCCCTAGGATGCCAATGCAGGACCTGCAACATGTATTTTTCATACGTGTTCCTTAAAAATATGCATAGGTGGCAACCCTACTGATCAGTGAAGAAAGTCCTTTGGACTGAGTTGGTGTTTTATTGCCTAGTTGGGCTTGCCCTTGAAGACTGTTCAGGGGCTGCAACCCCCCTTCTGGTGGGAGTGACTCACCAAGAGCACACGACACAGGTGCTACATTCTACGCATAATTCAGGGTGCCAGTTATGACCTATAAAGCCCTAAACAATCTGGGCCCTATATATCTAAGACTGCCTCCTCCTGACCACTATGTGCCAGTCTGATCCCTAAGGTCAGCCGGGGGGCAGCCTCTTCCAAGTTTCATCATTGTACCAGGTCCAAACTGGCAAGGGTGCACAGAGAGGGTGTTTTTAAATGAACAAGGTGATAGGGGAGGGGGCCGGGGCCGCGAAATGGCACTGAGGCAGAGCACCCACTCAGGTGGAATGTGTGTTGAGGGATTCAAACAGGTGGCTCCTAGCATGGCTACCCTGCCATGCACTCCCTCCGCCACGGACAACGGGGGAGGGGGAAGCGCGCCAGGGTGACCTTTGCTATTGACATGTCCCCAGTGTGAGCGTTGGGGCACTCAGGCTCCGCAGCACTCTCGGGCAGTTCTTGTGACTTAAAAAGGCACCGTCCCCACCCATAGTGCCAGTGAGCACTGTGGGCATGCCAGAAATTAAAATAAATAGTTGCCTGATGTTTTGTTTTTCACTGCCACGTTTTCTTAAGGGGGTATGGAAGTTTTTTAAGACCTGTCTGCTGGTGTGGTTGGCTTCTTCCCTTCCTATGGGCAGGGGCTCTGTGGCCACCCATTGTCACAGAGCTATTTGGCTTGTCCTGCACGAAGCATTCCGGATTGCCTGGCAGTGCTCTGTGCGTGGCCATGAGTGGGTGCTCTGTGGCTCAGGGGAGAACGCATCCCCTCACTCAGCCTTCAGATGCCTGTCCCCATCGAGGGAGCATGCTTCCCCCCTCCCCCATGGTGGGCTCCGTGGCTCCTGGGTGGCCATGCGGGGTAGTATTTAGTCTAAAAACACCCAGAGTCATTCCTGGTGGCTGCTCCACCACTATGGAACGCCTTCCTTCTAGAGGTCACCAAAGTCTGAGCATTTTCCAGAGGTAATATAGGACCTATTTATTTCGTCAGGCATTTGGCAAGTGAGAACAGGGTCCAGAAAGGTGTTTTTACTCTGAATTGTTATATAGTTTGCATTTTTATGGGTCTTATTAGTTTTTGTATATTTTACTTATATACATAGGTCTAATATGTTTTCATGTTGTTACCCACCCTGAGCCTTCAGGGAACGGCAGGCCAGAAATTGAAATAAATACTTGCCTGGCATTTATTTTTATTTTTTTTAAATTTGCATTGCCCCTTTTTCTTTAGGGCATATGGATGGATGCTTTTCAGGGAATATCCAAAACAAAGGAGGTGGCTGTGACCAGTTTTTCATAGATGTTGTGTGCATTCTTACTACTAGAGTCTCCTGTGACCCAGGGACTGTGAACCTATGACTCTTGGGCATGTGGCAATTACTTTAAATACTTTTGACTCTTTCATTTTTTCAAGAGCAGAACTTTATGCACCATCAATATTTAAAATGTAAATAAAATAGTTCTTTAAAAATGAAGATCACTTAAAACATAGTGCTGCTTGAATGTCGAGGAGCCATTATGTTTAATAGCATTTTTAAAACTTAAAGTTGAGTGGTTACTTTTTATTTTGCATTTAGTCACTCATGGGAGACATTTATTTTGTCTTATACTCCACAAATAGCGATGCTGTTAGGTTCTCATTTTGAATAATGGCTGCATTTATATAATATCTCAGTATAATATATTCATATCTTACAGAAGCATGAGGAGTTGCAGACTACTTTTGGGGGAGGGAGAGGCAGATGAAACTTGTGTCTATAAAGCTGCAAAATCATGGGGAGGGGGAGGAATGAGGGGGAGAAGATTTTCTTCCAATAGTTGAGTTGTGTGCAGTTAACAGCCTTTTACTGGCAATGATGACATCGACAGGAAATAATAATAATGATAATAAAACCCTGCAATTTGTGGTGAGAGTGTGTGAGTCTTTGCAATATCCTTGGACAGTGAACTCTATCACAACCTAGAATAGCTAACTGCATGAAAACACAGAAAGAAATTATTGAATTAGATGCAGCCGTTTTTATGGCCCCGTTATGTAGGCATTTGAGAGCTGTTCTTGCTATTTTTTTATTCACTTTTTATGGATATTCCAGCATGTTCCAGTGATTCTCTCTTTCTGCTGCGGTAGCACCAAAAAGAAAGGCTCATTTATTTGCTACAAACCTTGCAGGAAAAAAAGAATGAATAAAGACTGATTCATCATTTGTTCCGCACAACATATTTTTTTCTATTACTTTTGGGTGCCTTGCCAAACGCTTGGCTTCATACTTCCTGATTCTGAGTGTTCTGAAATTTGAACCACGGAAATGGACAAGGTGTAGGTGAAATGGTCGTGTTGGACACTCTTGATTCATGCAGAAAGGGGGAAAACAAGAATCAGAAGATGACAGAAGGCAGGAGCAGATAAATCATAGTTCCAGTTATGAATACCTGGCTTTTTTATGAAATGCACATGTTGAACGTTAAATTTACAAAGCAGGGGCCACATATACCCTAACCTATGTGTAGAGCTGCAAGTGATGTCCAAGAGAGCTTATCTTTGGGCCTAGATGCATCATGGCTGAATTAAAGGATGTGGGAGCCCCACAAGATGCCATACTTGGGACTCCTCCTTAGGACTGCCAAACCAACCCTCTGGGTTTGACCTGGAATCTCTGGGTTTTAACTCCAGGTAAAGCCCTAATTTTACCCAGTTAAAGAGGTGTCCCTGGATAACTCGGAAATGGCAACTTCATGGATGGAGGGGGCGTGATCATGTCAGAAAGGTGGCAGGCAAAAGGACTGTCCTGCCCCCCCCCCCCCGAGTGTTGTGATGTCGTGACAGTGTAGGGGGCAACCAATACTGGGGAGTGGGGGTTGGGACAGGGAAATGAATACACATCCTGGCTGATCCTGAGCGTATGCCATCCCTACCCTCGCCTCTTTAGGTGGGGAGTAGTGTAGTCCACGGACTAGTTAATCCTGTCTAGATGTTTAGATAAATGTTTCTTTAAGAAGGTTCCAGTGTAAACCGTGGACAGAGATTTGCATATTTAGTAATGCAGAACAACCAGGAAATTCCATAGGATTCAGTGTGATATTAGAGCTAGTGCAGATTTGCTTGTTTGAGATGGGATGTGTTTTTAAACTCAGAACTGATCAGTGAAAGGCAGGAAGGCAAATGCCCATAAAATAAAGCAATGTTCCGATTTGTTGCCACATGACTAGCTTAGGAAAAAATACTTAATGCTCAAGATTTTTTATTTATTTATTTATTTTAAAGAAAAAATCAGTAGGGATCTACTCCACACTTTTTGCAAGGAACAATTTATGCAATTATCAGCTCATTTGCCTTTTGTGCTCTCTAATATTGCCTTTGTCATGCTATTTAAAATGGTTTAAGCTATCCTATTGTATGGAGGATTGTTAATAAAGAGAAAAATTCCTATTACTTATCTAAAGACCAGTACACTCAGGTGACCTTTATGATGATTCTAAGGTATTTTCTCCAACATGTCTGTAATTCTGTTCAAATATCTTTTAAAAAAGATGTTTAAAGGTGTTACCAAAAGGGTAGATGCTATTTTTACGTTTCAAAATAACAAGTACGGTGTGTTCTGAAATACACGAAGGCCATTAATGTGTAAAATGAGTGTAGAGAATACTTGGAAGAACAGCTTTTGCACTCTGTAATTTTTGCACTTTTTAAGATTGTTTCAGTTGCTAAGAGAATTTGAACTTGAAATGATTGACAACAGCAATGTGCTTTTTAAATGCAGAATATGAGATTATTATTTTTCTTTTTTTAGAGTATGAAACATAATTGCTCCCTGCTTCTGAAAGAGTCGAACCTCAATAGTTTTGGATTTTCTTGCCCTACCTGATTAAAATAAATTAAATGAATTGCTTATTCTTTCCCTGCAGCTAACAAGCCTGTGGTGAGATTTCTGGGAAAACTACCTAGTCTTTATTTTTACAATATCTATCACTGTGATATATTATTAATAGTAATTTCTATAGAACTTTCAGTGTTCACTGTGCCTTACAGTCATTATCCAGTTCAGCCTCACAACAACCCTGTGTGGTAAGTTGTTGTTATTCCCATTTTACAGATGGGAAACTGAGGCTGACAGAGAGCCACACACAGAGCCACACAGTGAGATCATGGCTAAAATGGGTTTTGTACTCTTGTCTCCCAACACCTTATCTACAAAGCTATATGAATGTTTATGAGTGATAGAATCAGTGTTTCACAGATGCAGCAGAGAAAAGAATGTTTCAAGAGATTTAGCTGACATTTTTTGCTCAAACAAGTCTCCCACTGGATGCTATTGAAGTTTTTCCTTTGGAACTCTTGATCCAAAATAACTTTTGCACCTGAGTAACTTTAACCATGGGAGTAATCCCATCAAGTGTTTGCAATCGTGTGGTGCAATCCCCATTCATCCAAGTGAACTAATGGGTTGTGAGCATTTTAGCTTTAAATTGAAGTGCGATACTAGACTTAAGTGAGTGCTGTATCCTCATTCAGAGTGAGAGACGGGGTTTTTCAAACATAACAGAGGCATGCTTTAGCCCACTTTAACATGGGTTAGACTGGGTGCTGCTGTCACGTTCAAACGTGCCCACCAGGTGTTAGCATGGTCTGATTCCTGACCATGGTGGGGACTAGCCCAGGCTGTGACTTAGGGAAATTCCCAAGTCACAACCTAGGCTAAGCTCCACCACTGTTGGGAGCCAACCACCGGACCTGGAGTAAAGTGGGCCGTTATGTCTGATAGCCCACTGTACTTACCACGGTCCAGAGTGGTGGGGGGAACCAGGTGCCCTGGCAGCATCATTGGCCACCTGTCAGTCGGGGGGGGGGGGGGGGCAGGCTGCTCCACACAACGTGGGGGCAGGGCCAGGCGGATGCACGTCTGTGTGTCTCTCCACCTCTCCCCGGCGCGGCTACTGTCACGTTTGTTTGGCAAGCCGGGCCGAGTTCAGCTGGAGTGACAGCTCCTGCCACCACCCGGAGAAGTCAGTGGCAGGAGCCATCACGTATGAAAACACCCATTGCTCGTGCATCATACCACACTCAGTGGGCTGTTGCCGAAGGTAGTAGGAGCCTGGGACACATCTCTGTACCTAGGGTATACTTATGTGTGGCCGTACCACACTTACCTGTTGACCACATAAAAGAGCTGGACTAGGCTCTGGGGGGACAATTGGATGGAGAATGATGCCTCTGGGGCCTTTTCACATGGGCGTCCGCCCTACAGCACAGGTGTGGGGGGCACCTGTGCGAAAGCTGCCCATGGTGCGGGGGGGGGGGATAGGGGGTGCCTGTGGGAATGGTGCCCATGGTGGGGTGTGTGCGTGCACATGCTCCCGCGCTCCACCCATCACCCACGCACGGAGCAGCGGGCTCCAATACCGGTTGCTCCGTGTGTAGAGATGGGTGGAGGTGGGTAGACACCCCCATCCCCCGCACTCACTGCAGCTTGTTTGAAAAGGGCCTTGTTGTGACTGAGGATTTGGCACCCACTTAAGACTAGCAGGGGGCACTTCAGCACAGAACTCCCTTGTGATTGTGGACATCTGAGAATTGTGCCTCTGATTTCTAAGATAAGAACCTCCTGTTGCACAGGATCAGAATGGAAGTTGGGAGCAAGCCACGGACCATTCTTCTTCTTTTTTTCTTGTAGGTCCTACTTTTATATAAATAGAATTCTTATTTATATAAAGGAGCACAATCTTCTACCGTTAAAGACAGTAGCAAAACTCTCATTGACTTTACTGATGGAGAATTGCCTTGTGTGATATGAAAATCAAAATAAAAATGTACTTTTTTTAAAAATGAAAAAAGGAGAAGTCAATGGCAGTGAATGTAGCTCAGTAGTTGAAACATGTAGGCATTTGATATGGGAGCTAAAGGGATCAACACAGGGTGTTTTCAGACGTTACGAGATCACAGTCAACCACAGTGAACCACACACAACCCCGCGGCGGGGCCAAAGGGCCCCAAATGTCTGTTTGGTGGTCACCAGATGTTCACCACAGACAATCCCCAGCAGGGGACAAAACTAACCACCTTTCTGGAGCTCCGGCCTGGACCATCTCTGAAAGGGTGGTCAAAGCAATTCCCACCGGGAAACAACAAAACGTAACGAATTAATGGCAACCACCAGCCGGAAGCAAGCAAAATGATTCCCAGCTCAGGACAAAGCACACAGCGTCGCTGCCAGGCAACGAGCAACAACACAGGCCGGGGAGGGAGATTTAAAGGGCACACAGCAGCAGGGGGACGTGGTGGTCTGGAGCGAGGCGGAAGAGAGAGGAGAGCGGTGGGAGGAAGGGAGGAGGAGGAGGAGGTGGAGGACGCACAGGCCGAGGAGGTGGTCGTGCTGCACATGGAGGTGGTGGAGAGAGAGCAGCAGCAGCAGCCGGGACAGGCCACCCAGCAAGCCGGCCTCGTGCCTCCAGCTCAGCGGATGAGGGAGTACAATGCATGGGTATGGCGCCGGAGGGAGGAACAGGTGGAGAACATAGTCTGCACCACCACCGAGCAGGGCGAGCGGATGATAGCGGCCATCAACTGCATGGAGGCAGCCACCGAAAGGGCCGTGCAGCAAGCAGAGGCAAGGGATCAGAGGCTGCAGGTGGAGGTGTGACTGAAACAGAGGCAGGAGCACAGCAGGCAGGTGGAGGCGTTTGGGTGGCTGGAACAGGCCATTGACCGGATGGTAAGGGAGCACTCTGCCAAGATGGACCGGTCCCATGACATTGGCACCTCGCTGCTGCTGCACGCAGGGACCATGAGCGCCTACGTGATGGTCGCCACCCCGCCGGGCAACCTGCCTGCCCTGGCCCCGATGCCGGGCCCCGATGCCGGGCCCCTCAACGCTGCCTCCGCCACTGCCTCAGCCACCGGCACACCCGCTGGGCCTGCGCATCTGCCTACCAGTCCCTGTAGGCCTCCAGAGGGAGCAGCCTCCCAAGGGGGTCCCTCCGGCCCCGGGTCTGTCCTCCCTCCCAACACCGCCTGCCCCACAGGACACTGAGGCGTCCCAGGACACTGTCGGGGACACGAACAGTGGGGGGGAGGGGAGCTCCCAGAGCTCCACGGCGGCCACAGGGCAGCTGAGAGGGAGGCCCCAGAGACATGCAGGTCATGGGGGAAAGGGGGGGAATGGGGTGAGCAGCCTGAGGAGGGGGAACCGGCACTGGGAGGTGGGTGGGTGGTGGTGGTGGACCTGTAGGAGGCATGCACAATAAATGCACAGGCACCACAGTCACAGCTGTTGTTCTGTTCATGGGCCCAGGGCTGGGGCGGGTGGGCATCTAGGGGTGCACCAGCGTGCTGGTGGGGGCCCCGGGGTGGTGGTTATGGTGGTGTGCGGCCTCACGGCTCACCTCCTGGCTGATCCGCCTAGCCAGGGCTGCACGGATGTGCTTTGCGTATCGGTACTCCCACAGGTTTTCAGTGTTCACATAAAGAGGCACGGGGTAGTCAAGGACAGCCCCATCGGTCTCACACACATTGTGCAGCACACAGCAGGCTCCGATCACCAGGGCCGAGGTCTCCACCATGTAGTCCGCTGCTGGGCCACAAGGCACCTCTAGCGCTGCTTGAGGGGCCCAAAGCCCTCTCGACCACGGTCCTGCTTGCACACAGGCAGGTATTGTACAGTGCCTCCACTAGGTTCCTGGCAACCAGGTATGCCTTCATCAGCCACCAGGTAAGTGGATAGGCCGGGTTCCCCAGGATGCAGGGGGGCATTAGCACCCCCTCGATCTGGGTCATCCCCATGTCCACGAAGTCCCTGCAGTACATCCGGGACTAGAAGGGAGTGATGGTCATGATTCGGGCTTCATGGCTGTGCCCAGAGTGGCCCATGTACATGTCTATGAACCATCCCCGGTGGTCCACAACTGCCTGCAGCCGCAGGGAGTGGTACCCGTGTCAGTTGACATATTCCATCGGAGGGGCGGAGGATCTCGATGTGGGTGCCGTCCACATCGCCCATGCAGTTGGGGATTCCTCCGGCAGCGAAGCCAGCCATCACGGCCTCCTGGTCCACCAGCTGGATCATTCAATCCAGGAGCATGCCCTCCACCACCTCGCAGATGTCTCGCAGGATCCTGTCGATGGTGCTCACCCTGATGTTGAAGTGCTGCAAGACAGACCGGCAGGAGTCGGGCGTTGCTAGGGCCCAGACCCCAATGGCCACCCACTGGACCATGGGAATGGGGGCCTGCATAGGGGTGTGCTCATGCTCCAGCCAGGGTATCAATAGCTCCGCGAGTCACTGGGGGCTGCACCTGTCCATTTGAAGTGCTGCAAGACAGACCGGCAGGAGTCGGGCGTTGCTAGGGCCCAGACCCCGATGGCCACCCATTGGACCATGGGAATGGGGGCCTGCATAGGGGTGTGCTGCTGCTCCAGCCAGGGTGTTAACAGCTCCGTGAGTTGCAGAAGGATGCGCCTGTCCATCCAAAAGTGTACCCTCCAGGCGGCCTCGTCCCACTGATCCAGCACCCTGGACCACCACCCCTGTGTCCGCTCTGTGACCCATACTCGCTGGTCAATGGGCATAGAAAGCAGGGTTGCACATCCCATGGTCTCCCTCTGCCACTGGAGCTGGCCGGCCACCTCGCAGAGCTCAGCGGCCCACTCCCAGTCATGGAGGAGGGCCTGTCGGGCCATCCCGGATGCCCGCTGGGCCCTGAGNGCGGTCTGGATGCGCAAGAGGTCCATGTGCGAGCGGTACCGCTCTGCGCAGACTGCCAGGTGCATCCCGCAGGCGCCCAACCATCCCAGCTCCATGGTGAATGTTGCCCTGGGTGGGTTGGAGCTGCACCCATTATAGGCTGGGGCATATGTTGCCCCACCCTGGCGACTGGGTGGGGGGCCCCAGGTCACCTCTGCACACACACCCAGCCAGCTGGCCCGGCTCCTGCAGGGCGACCAGGATGGGGAGGCAGTGGGCGCCCCATTGTGCACACCTGTGGTCCCTGCACGGGGCCTGGCGCATGGTCCAGCCTGTGCCCCGGCGTGCGGGCAGCAGCTGCATTCCTGCTCTCATTACCTTCACCTCTCTGTGTTGGCTGCCTGTTGTCCTTGCCGCCCTGATTAGTGTGTAGGCTGTCCTGTACATGTGCTTGGTTCCAACAGCTGTGCTGGGTCCGCACCCCATGCCTCGCTCGTTTGCCATGCCATGTTGTAGCCTGTGACTTTATTGATTGGCCTTGGAGCTCCCCTGCTTCCCCTCCCGTCCCTCCAGGGCTTGTGGGGCCCCTCTTTCCTTGCAGTTAGTATCCTCCGCTTGCTGGATCATGGCTGGCAGCACTTCTCCAGGCCTCGCGTTCCCCAACACCCCTGGCGCCCCCCCCATAGCTGGACCTTTCATGAGACCATGGCCCTGTGTGACCTGTGGCATTCCCTGGCTGTGCAATTGCTCCTGAGCTGCCCAGATAGCCTCCAGCTCACCTCCATCCCATCCATCACATCCTCGCTGGCATGTGGGGTCCCTGTCCGCCTCCTGGACCATTTCCGGTTCGCTCTCCGCCCATGTGGCCTCCCCCTGTGCCTGTGCTCTGCCCCTGAGGGGTCCCCCTGTTCCAGGGCTGCCTGTGTAGCTGTGGGGTTGCCCATGCTGCCTGTGCCATTGTCGGGGTTCTGGCTGCTGTTCTGCATGTCCTGCCCTGCCCCCGGGCCGATCCCCCCACTTCCCTGACCCCAGGTCCCCTCTTCCCCCCTTTGCCCATTGTGCCATGTGTGTTGGCCGTCCTGCTGTGTTCCTCCTCCCCTTCCTTTCCCATGTGGGCGTGTTTGCGCCCGGGCGTGTGTTTGTGCTGTGTGTTTGTGCTGCGACCTTGTTTTCTCTGTGCCTGTTGTGTCTGCTGCCTCAGCAGCTCTTCTCCCTCCTCCCCCTCCCTTCCCATTTCCCTTGTGTGGGTGTTTCCTTTTGGCCCTTCTGGCTTCATTTGCCCTCAGTCGGCCATGTCTGCCTCCCGCCCCTCCTTGGTGCCTTCTGGGTGTTTTGACCATGGCCCAGAATCGGCATCATGTCTGTTGCACTGCCCCGGGCTGTGGTCTGTCGGGCCAATTCCCTGCCGTGGTCCCGCTCCCGTCACATCTGTTTGGGGCCTTCCTGGACCACGGCGGGTGGTTGGTCGGCTCACCACCGCTGGTGATCCACTGCGGTGAATCGGGGGCCCATAACATCTGAAATCACCCACAGTTTCCATGGTTAATAGCGTTAAAACATTATTGGGATGGGTCTGAACCCCTGTCTGCCCCGGGGTGTGCAATTGCAGCCACCGCACTTTGGGCTGGTGAGGAGCCATACGATCTATCATCCCACTGTACCGTGCGGCCATCACCAGGCCCTTCACGCCACAGGTCAGGCGGAGGAGCTGGCCACATGGGGCTGGACCCCTGCTGCACTGCAGGATTGGTCCCGCTGCTGCTAGACAGCTGATCGGGGGGATGGGAGCTTGGAGGAACGTGCACGGCACACCCACCCAACAGCTGATCGGCCGGAAGGGACACTGGAAGAGTGCACACATGCCTCCCATCCCAACAACTGATCAGGACCTGATTCTCAGACCCCGTCTCATGGCATGGTAGCACAGGGACCGGCCCCACAAGGGGCAGCCTGTTACCTCACTTTCGGCAGTGCTACTATGCAAAGTGTCATCACCCTTTCCCATTGGATGCACTGCATAGGAGCTGACTGCCTGCTCTGCTCAGTGGTGGTGTGAACATCGGCAGCTGGTCATATGATTCACTGAAACTAACTAACTAAATAAAATTAAATAAAGTAATGGTGTGACCCCATCTGAGCTCCCAATCGCATAGTTTGGGCACTTTTGGATTAAAGACAGTAAGGGGTTTTGTTTGGTGGTTGTTGTTGTTAAAGGTAACAGACAAAAATAACCCCCCAAATCTGAATTAGCCCATTGCTTGATGCAGATGGTAAAATGATGATGCAGAAAAGATTTACAGCCCTAATCTGCTGTAAATGCTGTATAGCATATCTGCTGTAAATTAGGAAGGGGGCAAGAAGCTGTACCCAGTCTGTGTGATACTGAAGACAGAACTGAAAGTTTATCATCTGTTACTGTTACTAAGGAGAGAATGAAGCAACACTTCCTAAAACTAAACTTTCATAAATCAGCTGAGAGCAAGTGTAGCCTAGTGAGAAAGGGGTTGGACTTCAATCTGGGAGACGAGGGTATAAATCACTCACTCAGGGAAGTAATTATCTTTCAGCCTCAGCTCTCCATCTGTAAGACGGGAATAATAGTGACCTACCACACAGAGTTGGTTTGAGGGTGAACTAGATAAGGATTGTAAAGCACTTTGAACACTGAAAATGCTATATCAATAAGTAGCAAGAATAATTTAAATCCAAGACTCCTTAAGTAACTATCTGAAGAAGTCTGTGAAGGAACCACTAATGATAATGCTTAAGGAATCTTAGGCAAGCTGGGAAGACCTACAAGACTGAAGAAAAGCCAAAGTGGAACCAAGGTGTAAAGTAGGAGACCTGAGGAATTACAGCCAGTCAACATAATCTTGATCCTGAGCACAATTATGGAGTGGTTAATTAACTGCTTCTCTGTCAACAAAGAATTAAAGGCTAAAAACCCAACCAGGAGGGAGCCAATCCAACAGACCTCATCAAGGTACCCAGCCTGTACAAATACGGTTATCTCTACTTCGGTGGTGTTGGGTGCAAGACCAGGAAGCTGCATCCTTGACTCTAGTAGCTACTGTTCTCCTCTTTGCTGGAGGCTGTCTAGTGTCCACAAACATCACTCATCATATACTTGGGACATGTTCTCTTGGGGTTTTGATTGTTTGTTATTGTAACCATGAGGGCTAAAAGAAACATATTTTTATGTGCTCTTATAAATCTGGAAGGTGAGACCCAATGCTTGTTTCTTTTGTGTCTATGATTTAATCTGCACTGATCTTGGTGTATCTAAGACCCACTAAGTGTGAGGGAAGTATGGTAAGCCCTGAGTGATCCTGTTTTGAATTTCTGCATAAGCTACTCTGAGTGGTGTTCCTTTTTATATTAAAAGTAGGCAGAGTGTAAGAGAATAACATAAATTTTTTATTTACCCCTGTTCAAACTTTGTTTCTTCCTTGATGAACTTCCAAGCCAGCAGGCTTCTCTTAGGGCTATCCCATGGTCTGGATATCTAGGAATTGCCCAGATTCCAGCCTCAGCCACCAGTTCTTTGTTAGCTTAATAATCAGCCTGGTTTGTGGATCAGTTGGGAGGGACGAGGGAGTATGGGTGCTCCCCCTGCCTGCAGTGCAATATCTGCCTGGGGTTTGCACTGCAGATGGGTCAATCCTATTCTCTACTCCAAGCAACTGCTTGGCTGAGAAATTGTGCAAATTAGTTACTCCCACAAACCAGGTATGCTAATTAATTATGGAAGTTTTATGGCCCAGATGTTTTGGGGGGAAAACCCCAAAATAAATTACCCCAGTAGCAGTTATGGCCCTAATAACAACCCACCACTGGACATCAAAACTTAGAACACTTATAATTAAGGGAAAAGATGGAATGAGATCAGATCTGCCTCTCTTAAAAAATAAAAATAAAAAAAAAAATTACAAGGAAGCTAAGGTCCATGTCCTGAACTTGTTGCAGTCTAAAAGTCCTGTTTTATAAAGCCCGTCTCATACAAGTAGTTCCAGTTCATTTCAGTTGGGTTTTGTGGGCCTGAATCATTAGAACTAGATCCTACAAATAATCAGTGACCCATGTTCACTAAGTTTTCCTCACTGGCGGCAATACGGAAAACACAGTGAATGAACATAGGTCCCTGTAGTATGGTGACTTTAAAATCTGGGTCCAAATAGAAGTAGGAGGAGGACGGTGATGCACAACTTAAGTAAAGGAAAGTTTTTCCATTGAGATCAGTGAAAGTAAAAAGAAGGCACAAAAAGACCAAAGTCCTTTAAAATCAGTGACTTGACTTGACTTGACTTGACTTTGGATGTGTCTTGAGCCAATGACTTCTCTTTAGGGCTGAAATAAATGTGCATTTTTGTTCCTGCAAAGATAATTTGTATATTTGTTTGCACAAACAACAAACAAGTATCTGAATTCATCTTCATCTCTGTAGCTAAATTCAGCTCCTTGTGTCTTTGTTTACTTGTTACTTCAGAATTCATTACGTCATTTTTTGGATACTTTGTTGACTTTGGTTACATCAGTTACTTTGTTCTTCGTTGTTTGGTACTTCCAGTGCTGTCTGCTTCATTATGTTGCAGAGATCACGCAGTCGCAGTCACAAATTATTGAAATGCAGAAATGTGTGAAATACCAAATAGCAAAGTGACAATCTGACTGAAATACCAAAGTGAAGAACTGAGAGGATGGAAGTGAAAACCACTGTCCTATCTGCTTTGCTAAAATGAATGCAAAAATACCATTTTTGCCAAATTTAATATTCGGTTCAGATATTCATTTCAGGTCAACTTCTATCTTGATTATTAGCTTAGCTTCACTCTTTCCTGGGAAGGAATTGAGGCCCTACTGTATAGCCTTCTGAAATGTGTTTCAGGGGTTTTACAAATAAATAATAGATTAAAATAAGAACTAAAATTTCTTATGAATTATGCCTTTCAGAAGCACATGCTTTATTTCTAGAGATGTAAATCTGTACCCCCTGGTACAAAGTGAGTGAAAATATATCTTTACCTTTTGTTAAAGGTTGCAAAATACTAGTTGTTTATTTTAAAAGACTGTGAGACTAATGCAGAGGAGGAGGGGAAGAGGAAAGGGGAAAAAAGTTGATGCATTGATCAGCTGAAATGCTGCAGAGACTAGGAGCAGAAAAGGAAAAACAGGGACAAAAAA
Source organism: Sphenodon punctatus (assembly GCA_003113815.1). Classification (NCBI taxonomy): domain Eukaryota; kingdom Metazoa; phylum Chordata; class Lepidosauria; order Sphenodontia; family Sphenodontidae; genus Sphenodon; species Sphenodon punctatus. Next base: position 1,478,709 of record QEPC01005532.1, read on the forward strand.
AATCACAGCACAAGATATAGGAGCAGAAAATAAAAACTGAAAAGAAATAGATAGGGAATTCTCCCCTTATTAGGAAATGTCTTATTGTCTGCCTGCCTTGCCCAGGTCTAACAGACCGTAAGCATCTGGCTTGTATTCCCCCCCCCCCCCCCCCCCCCCGAGAAACTTTGAAGGAATTATGGAGAAAATCAAGACACATCTTTAAAAATTCCAGTCAGGTTTCCTCTGGAGTCATACTGCTGGAAGAATGTCTTATGGGTAAATTTCCACTCTCTCAGCAGGGCAGTGTTTTGCATGAACCAACTCCCAGGAGAAAATGTTGTGTGCTTATTCTATGCAACAAAGATTAAGCAACATCTTCATATTAAACTGACCAGGATTGGGAAAGAGGGAGAAGTGGACCTTAAAACAAAAAATTAAAGCATGTTTGGTATAGATTTCAAATGTCAGACATAGCTGTTCACAAAGCTGAAACATTTTGTGAAATATTTCTACAGCTTTCCAGCAAGATTTTAATCTTTAAAGCAGTCAAAGGATGTGACTAACACCTTACCACATATATGCTTATTACTAGCACCAAATAAAGCTCCTCTAACAATTCCTGTAGCAGAGAAATTGTAAAATGTTGTAGCAAAAGTACAAGATCCTCTCACTGCCCTCATCTCCCTATAATTGTTGGACCTGGGGACAGATTGTAATCTTAGATCAGGATAAATCTCACTTCATTGGAGTTACTCTGAATTTACACTGGCTTACCTGAGATCAGCATCTGACCTGTAGCCCTCTGTAATTTAACTCTAAAGCTGTTAATACATGGACGGGTGTTCATGTTTTGGCGCGGTGGGTGGGTGTCCATTTGCAATTTTGCATGAACACCCACCCACCTCCACCCATATCCACCCACCTCCACCCATGGAGCCTCCTCCATTTTACTGGAGAGCTCCATGGGTGGAGGTGGGTGGAGACGGGTGTGAGATGGGTGAAGGTGGGTGTGCACCAGGAGTGTGCATGCACAAACACCCACTGCCCATGTTGTTTACATGGGCACACACCCGGCGCACACCCACCATCGGCCATGTACATAGACGCCACCCCTGCGCACCTGCCCGAACACCGAGCGGGGAGGGGAGCGGGGGGCGTCCTTGTAAAAATGGCCTAAATTTCTGGGAGCTCATTTTTTCCCCCTAAAAAATTAATCTTTGTAGTTTGTTACTAGGCTTTGTACATAAAATTCTGAGACTTAGAACAGTGGCTTTTGTAATATAATTCACTAAGAAAGAATCGGCTTGACTTCTTATTCTTTTTGTGAATCTGAGTGGTGATAGATACTGTCATGCTAATAGAGCTTATTGTTGGAAGGCTATTTCTTGATACGGTTCCGTGATTCAATACTTTTAATTATCTTTTTATTACAACATGTACCCAGGTCCTAACATACAGTGGATTTACTGATAAGGCCATATACCACTTGTATGGCATCCTTTTATAGTCATTTTTATAATAGTGTCTAACTAATAAAATGTTATCTTATTCATTCAATTTGTGCATAATAAATCAACATTCTGTTCTCTCTCTTCCCATGTAGATATGGGTATAAGTATGTGCGACTGCATCTCTCTGCCTGAACCTGGTGATGTTGCTTGCATACAAATGGAAATTAGTTTAAGAGCATTTCATTAATGAAAGTATAGCTGTTTGCCTGTGACCTGAGTAAAATTAATATTCTAAAATAAAATAACATGAGGCTTTTCTTTTACCTCATGCAAGTGTTTTATGGTACTGTGAAAGATACAGCCACAACCTTGTTTTGCCTCATCCAGTCAGCAATCTCCTCTTACTGATTAGAGAAATAAATAAATGCAAAGTGTTTGTGCAATTCTCTTTCTAATTGTTTTCTCTTCAACAGTATGATGCACATAATAACTGCAGACTCAACGAGACTCTAGACAGCAGGCAGGCCCTGGTCTAGCCTTCAAGAAAGGAACAGTTTCAGTGGGTACTTTTTAGACAGACTGGCTGTCCGGTGCTGGCCACACTAGACCCGGGTAGCTCGATTGTCTAAAGGCAGCCCACTAGATGTGAAATCAGAGCAGGTGCTGCCTGCGCTGTGCCAGCCCCACTTGAGGTGCTCTGGAGTGGACTGGCCAAACCCGGGGCACCAACCCAATCCAGAGCTGCAGTCCATCTGCTTGGTGGACCTATGTTGCAGCTCCACTTCCAGCTGGGGGAGGTGAGCAGTGGCTCAGGTGGTAGAGCACATGCTTTGCATGTGGTCCTCTCACTTCCAGCTGGCCTTGCCCCAGGCAATGCCATAGAGTTGCAGGCAGCAGCCTAGAGCACCTGATCTACCTGCAACTCTATGGTGTGTGTGTGTGTGTGTGTGTGCATGCGTGCCACACAGGTGGACCTCAGGCTGGGGAACCCGCTGGGTCCATTAAAACATTATATGGGAGCCATGGTCACAACCGCATTATAACAAGGTCTGTGGTGTAAGGAAAAACATGGTACTGGACATAGAGGTGCACCTCTGGAGCAGCTCTGAGGACGGGAAGCCCCACCTCCACCTAAAAGTATCCATTGTGTTGTACAATACAATGTGTAGTCAGGTTTCAAATATCACAAAGATAATAATGTCAGGAAACAATATTGTCACAATTTGGGGTCTTTATAAGTTTAGGAGAAAGGTTCCCAAATGATGGGTCAGAACCCCAGGTGAAGTCACATCATCGACAGGTGGGGGAGAGGCCTGCAACCTTCCTAGTCTAAGCCCCTTGGGCTCAGGTTAGATCAGGCTCCCCATCTACCAGAGGCCTTGCCCTCATGTTGTGATGTCACAGCCCTCCATGAGGGGCAAAGCAGGGGCAGAGGAACACCTTATCCCCCGGTCGTTTTCTGACATAACCCCGCCCCTTATGGAGCATCATGACCTCATGGCACTCTGTGAGGTGTGTGACCAGGTTGGAAAGGGGCAGGGCTAAAGTGTTTCTCCACCCATTTTCTAACATGGCCTCACCCCTTGTGGAACGCCATGAGATCATGGCATTTTGTGGAGGACATAACTTGCATCTTTATCAGATTACCTTGTAATGTGGTTGCAATGTGTGTGTTTCTTCTTGGGAAACACTCCCCCTCCCCCAGCTTTAAGCACAATTCAGTGTGTGACCTGTGAGGATACACAAAAACTGGAGATTTTGCATTTTTCATTATACCACAGACCTTGTTATAATGCAGTTGTGACCCTGGCTCCCAAATAACGTTACAGTGAAGACCCATTATATGGAAATAACTGAAATAAATGGAGCAAAATATCCTAATTAATGGATATGTGAATATTGTTTCAGTGGTGAATAATTATTCAAATACTCACAGGGCTATCCATGCATGCAGTAATATCCACGAATACAAAAATGGTTATTCATTTTAGTTGTACTGAAGCTAGACAAGAATGTGTCTCAGCTCCTGAACTTTTCAAAGCAGTCATTGACTATGTGCTCAACCAAAGTTACAATATTGCTTCTTTGGCGTATACCTACACAACCAGATCTTTTAACTAGCTACATGGACGACAGCACCTTGCATGGCTAATCTGTTTGAATTACTGAAGTCTGTTTGGCAGCTAAAGTTGGCTCAATTAACTGGTCAAAGACCACGTTTGTGCCAGTTGCTCCATCTGAGTTCAGAATATATAATGTCTCTATTGTCAGCATCGTGCTATGTGGGTCCTGACCTCTTAACTGTCATGATAGGGAAAAAAACTTGATACTATTCAGGTGAAGAACTGGCGGCAAATTCAAAATGTCAAATTACAGAACTATATAAATCATTATACCCTTGCCATAAGAAAACAGACCTTTCTTACCCAATAAATTGCCCAATACACCCTTAGGTGGCACAGCCACCTTCTTACCTGGCTGGGTCATATTCCATAATGACTGCATGGAAAAAGTTGCCTGGTAGGCCCAAGGCATGATGATTGGATAGTAACAATGGGCACAGAGGTCACATGGACACCTCTTCTCAGAATGTTGTTGTTGTTATTATTTATTTATATAGTGCCAGCAATGTACAATCAGTAGTTAGAAACAGGTCCCTCCCCCGAGGGGCTTACAATCTAGGAAAGACAAGGGAGGGGAAAGAAGGGAGAGGGGTACATAGGGAGAGACACAGACACACTCATGAAGCTGCGAAGTCACAGGAACACATGCCTAACTTGGTAACAGGGCAGAGGAAGACTCTGGGTGTTTTTAAACAAGATGCATCCACGCATAGGCCCCCCACCGTCCACACATCCAACGGTGTGATGGTGGTTCGTGGGGAGGCATGCTCCCGTGACCCACACAGCAGTCACTCATGGCCACGCACAGAGCACTCCTGAAAAATCTGGCGTGCCCTGTGCAGGTCAGGGTGGCCGCCTCTGTGGACAGAGCAGGCATGCTGGGAGCCACTCGTTTGAAGCACTCCCCATGCACGTTGCATGCGTGGGCACCCCGCAGCCATGCCACTCCGTAGCCACGGACCCTCCCACCGCGCTCATTTAAAAACACCCCCTGAGTGAAAAATGGAAGAGGAGGCATCGGTGATGAGTCTATGGGAATTCGGAATTTGGGAAAGCCTGATGGAAGAGGTAGGTTTTCAAGAGGATTTGAAATTTGGAAGGGAGGGATCAGAATGAAGGTAGTTGGGAAGCGAATTCTAGGCATGAGGGCGGCAAGGGAAAAGGGATGAATATATTTTGAGAAGTGAGGGTACTGCATTTCATATTCTGGGGACAGCATATCAGTTTCCCTTTAGGTGAATACAGCCATTAGGGTGGCCAGACACCCTATGTTACGTGATGCCCTGTGTTTCAAAATATCATATCTCCAAAGCAATTCATAAAAGAGGACAATACAGTCCCATAAGATCCCTTATTTTAAAAATGTTGACCTGGTAATCTTAGAGCTTGCCTCCACTGTTGGTTATGCCTCTATCGAAAAGGAGAAGGTATAATAAGGGAATGCTTAGGAGACTTCTGGGATTTCAAATGAGGAGGGAGTGGGCTCTCCTTGAGGGAGAAGCATCTTTCAAGACTGCAGTGGAAAGAAACCTTCTTTCTGGTCTTAACATTGCTTATGAAAAGCCATTTACTGTGTGTGTGACTTCAGCCACAGATGACTGGTTTTTTTTTGTTCTTTGTTGTTTTGAGTCGGGGAGCTGGTTGGTAAGCACTGGCTAGTCAGTTTCTGTTGCAGACGACTCACTGCAGCCTGCTTCAGTCTTTGTGAGGGATTTTGTTCAGGCTCATTTTTCTATGCTGCTAACATGCAGCAATGGAAAAATAGCAAGTTCTTTTTTTATCTTATGCTTCAGAGCGCAAGCCCAAATGATACTTTCCTTGTGAGTCTATTTTGTCCCTCTTTAATTCATGCAATACAGCTCCAATGTGCATATAAATAGAAGTATCTAGGCTTGATTGAGTAGTCCATTCAGACCTTGTACTCTTGTTTTGTTTCAGGAGTAAAATGGAGTTTGAAGCCTTTGAATTTCTCTTCAGGTTACCTATTAAATAGGGCTTATTATCTTAGCCCCACTAATCAAGCCTTTGGTAGCTCAAATTTTTAAATCTTTATTTGGCAATTATAACTTTTTTAATTCTGACTATGGTGAATATCAGTGCAACACCTATTTGGTCCTTCTTTTTTTTGCTAAAAATCAAAGAAATTTCAAGCTGTTGACTTCAACGGGAGCAGGATTGGACCCTATCATGATTGATTGGAATCTGCAGTCTCTGGAAAAGTTTTATGAACCGTTTATAAACCCCTTTGGATTTAAATGAGGAAGTTCAAGCTTGAGAAATAAAATCTACATTTTTGTTGAAAGAAAGCAAAGTAATTCTATCTTGCATGTTTCCCCCAAATACTACACTGCAATATCCTCTTCCATGAGGTAATCGGCTCTTCTCTCACTTACTCAAATTAAATCACCCCTCTCTAACTGTGGGTGTTTTCAGACGTTACGAGATCACAGTCAACCACAGTGAACCACACACAACCCCACGGCGGGGCCAAAGGGCCCCGAACATCTGTTTGGCGGTCGCCAGATTTTCACCACAGACAATTCCTAGCAGGGGACAAAACTAACCACCCTTCTGGCGCTCCGGCCCAGACCAACTCCAAAAGGGTGGTCAAAGCAATCCCCACTGGGAAACAACGAAACGTAATGACTGAACAGCAACCACCAGCCGGAAGCAATCAAAACAATTCCCAGCCAGAGACAATACATGCAGCGTTGCTGCCAGGCAACGAGCAACAACACAGACTGGGGAGGGAGATTTAAAGGGCACACAGCAGCAGAGGGAATGTGGCGGGATGGAGCGAGGTGGAAGGGAGAGGAGAGCGGAGGGCGAGCAAGCAAGGGAGGAGGAGGAGGAGGCGCAGGCAGAGGAGGTGGTCGTGCTGCACATGGAGGCAGTGGAGGGACAGCAGCAGCAGCAGCAGCAGCAGCAGCCGGGACAGGCCACCCCAGAGCCAGTAACCGGCCCGGGGGAAGAGAAACCCCGGAAATGGGTAAGGGGAGCGAGGGGGAGGGCAGCGGCAAAGGGGCACCAAGGGGGGTGGGCGGGCCGGCAGGAGAGGGGAAAGGGGGAGGGCCATGGGGCTGAGACAACCCGGAAACCAACCGCCCCCCCCTTACAACCCACAGACATGGAAAAAGGCCCGGGAGCCCAAGCCCCTGGAGGTGATGGGCAGAGGGCATGCGGAGGAGGAGGAGGACCAGGAGGAGGACCAGGGGGGCCCACGTGGGAGATGGTTGTACCACCGAGGGGGGGCGATGGGGTCACAGGGAAACCCAGGACTTCATTAGGATCTGGGGGACCTTGGACCGACAGCTGGAGCTAGCGGTCAGCCAGAGGAATGAGCATGTATACCAGGAGATCGTGCGGGACATGGAGGCGGCAGGGCACCACAGGACCATGGTCCAGTGCCATTCAAAGGAGAAGGAGCTCAGAGTGGGTACAAAGCCATCAAGGACAACAACCGGCGGTCCGGGCATGGAGCCTGTACCGCCCCCTAGTATGATGGTCTGGACCGCATCCTCCACATGAAGGGGTCCATAGTCACCCTGTGCCTCATGGGGGGTGCCGTGGTGCAGGGAAGGGAATGGGCCAATGTACTCCCTCCCCTGACTGCCCCGCTAGAAGGCACCAGCTCCAGGGGCTCCGCCCCCAAGAGGAATGCCCCGGGACCTCAGGGAGTAGCAGGCCCCCCCTTGCGCACCAGCCCTGAGAGTCCCCAGTCAATCCCCATACCGGGAGGAGCCAAGGCCGGTACACCGCTTGCGCTCAGCCAGGGGACGCAGGGGGACCCCAGTAACACCGAGGGACCGGCTTCGAAGGGCTCCAAGACCGACATCGAGGGTAAGCATGCGGGTGGGACAGGAGATGGACTGGAGGGGATGGCCCGAGGGAGGAAAGGGGACACACTGGCCACAGGGCTGCTCCCAGCAACCCCTGACACCCCAGACCATGGAAAGGGGACCCGGGGGCTGCCAGGGGACACGTTCAGCCTACCTTCTCCCACATCCTCACAGGTCACGGCATGCCCCAGCACCCAGGACAGGCTGGTGAGGGGGATGGCGACGAGCAGCCCCAGGAGCAGCCAGAGGTCCCAAGTGAGGCAACGCAGCACGTGGGGGGAGCGGAGGCCGGGGGATCCCAGGCGGGGGACCTGGCCCATGTGGTGCGGGGGGGGGG
>QEPC01005532.1:1487401-1523158 GCA_003113815.1 Sphenodon punctatus
GGGGGGGGGGGGGGGAGGGGAGCTCCCAGAGCTCCATGGTGGCCACAGGGCGGCTGAGAGGGAGTCGCCAGAGACATGCAGGTCATGGGGGAAGGGGGGGAAGGGGGCGAGCAGCCTGAGGCGGGTGGACATGGCACTGGAAGGGTGGTGGTGGTGGTGGAACTGTAGGAGTTATTCACAATAAATTCACGGGCACCACAGTCACAGCCCTTGTTCTGTTCATGGGCCCGGGGCTGGGGGTGGGTGGGCATCTAGGGGCATGCCAGGGTGTTGGTGGGGCCCCAGGGTGGTGGGGACGGTGGTGTGCGGCCTCACGCCTTGGCCTCCCAGCTGATCCGCCTATCCAGGTCAGCATGGATGCGCTTTGCATATTGGTACTCCCGTGGGTTCTCAGTGTTCACGTAGAGAGGCACAGGGCCGGGAGGGCGCCGGGGCATGGGGTAGTCAGGGCGGCCCCATCGGTCTCGCACACGTTGTGCAGCACACAGCAGGCTCCAATCACCAGGGCCGAGGTCTCTACTGTGTAGTCCAGGCAGCCTGCGAGGCACCTCCAGTGCTGCTTGAGGGCCCCAAAGGCCCTCTCAATCACGGTCCTGCTTGCACACAGGCGGGTATTGTACAGCACCTCCACAGGGTTTCTGGCGAGCAGGTATGCCTTCATCAGCCAACGGGTGAATAGATAGGCTGGGTCCCCCAGGATGCAGGGGGCATCAGTACCCCCTTGATCTGGGTCATCCCCATGTCCGCAAAGTCCCCGTGGTACATCCGGTCATAGAAAGGGGAGATGATCATGATTCGGGCATCGTGACTGTGCCCAGAGTGGCCTGTGTAAAGTCTATGAACAAACCCCCAGTGGTCCATGACTGCCTGCAGTTGCTGGGAGTGGTACCCGTGTCAGTTGACATATTCCGCGGCCTCCCCATTGGAGGGACGGAGAATCTCGATGTGGGTGCCGTCCACGGCACCCATGCAGTTGGGGAATCCTCCAGTCCTGAAGCCAGCCATCACGGCCTCCTGGTCCACCAGCTGGATTGCTCGGTCCAGGAGCATGCCCTCTACCGCCTTGCAGACATCTCACAGTATCCCGGCGACGGTGCTCACCCCGATGCCAAAGTGCTGCGAGACGGACCGGCAGGAGTCGGGTGTTGCTAGGGCCCAGACCCCGATGGCCCACCCACTGGACCATGGGAATGGGGGCCCGCATGAGCGTGTGCTGCCGCTCCAGGCAGGGCAATAACAGCTCTGCGAGTCACAGAAGGATGCGTCTGTCCATCTGAAAGTGCGCTCTCCAGGTGGCCTTGTCCCAGTGAGCCAGCGCCCTGGCCCACCACCCCTGTGCCTGCTCCATGACCCATACCCACCAGGCAATGGGCATAGCGAGCATGCCCCATGGTCTCACTCCACCATTGGAGCTGGTTGGCCACCTCGCGGAGCGCAGCAACCCGCTCCCGGGTGTAGATGAGGGCCTGTTGGGCCATCCCGGACACCCGCTGGGCCCTGAGCTGGGCCAGGGAGTGCCTGTGCCCATGGTGGGCTCGGCAAGCTCCAGCGGTGCTCCTGGCCATGCTCACCCGCAGCTGTGCGGCCAGGTGCACCTCTCCAGTCTGGATGCGCAAGGGGTCAGTGTGCGAGCGGTACCACTCTGCACAGACTGCTAGGTGCATCCAGCAGGCACCCAGCCATCCCAGCTCCATGGTGAATAGTGCCCAGGGTGGCTTGCAGCTGCAACCATTATAGGCTGGGGCATGTGTCGCCCCACCCCCAGGTCACAACCTGGTGACTGGATGGGGGCCCCCGAGTTGCCTTTGTCTGGCCCCCCGGCTGGCAGGCCTGGCTCCTGCAGGGCGACCAGGGTGGGGAGGCAGTGGGCGGTCCATTGTGCACACCTGTGGCCCCTGCATGGGGCCTGTCACATGGACCAGCCTGCACCCAGGCGTGTGGGCAGCAGCTGCATTCCTGCTGTCATCACCTTCCACCTCTCTGTGTTGGCTGCTTGTTGTCCTCGCCACCCTGATCTGTGTGTAGGCTGTCCTGTATGTGTGCTCGGTTCCAGCAGCTGGGCTGGGTCCGCACCCCACGCCTCACTCATCTGCCGTGCCATGTTGTGGCCTGTGGCCTTATCGCTTGGCCTTGGAGCTCCCTTGCTTCCCCTCCCATCCCTCCAGGGATTCTGGGCCCCCTCTTTCCTTGCAGTTAGTATCCGCCACTTGCTGGACCATGGCTGGCAGTGCTTCCCCAGGGCTCGTGGGCCCCACCCCACCCGGCACCCCCCATAACTGGACCTTCCACGATACCATGTCCTTGTGTGACCTGTGGCATTCCCCAGCTGTGCAATTGCTCCTGAGCTGCCTGGAGAGCCTCACAGGTGCCTATACGAGTCTGAGCTACAGCCTGTGCTACTTTGGCTATGAGGCAAGTACCTGTGATTGCTGGCTGCATGTGGAGACATTGGGCCTGTGTCCCTTTCCCGATGGGCACATCCCAGAGATGCGGTGCTCGCATGTGGGGTGGTCCGTGGTGGAGACCGTGTCTGCTCTCTCTGTGTGCACCATGGCCGCCTACACGGCCTGTCTGGTGGAGGGGGGCCCTGCTCTGGCTGTGTCCTTCTTTGGCTGCATTCATGGGGCCCATGGGTACCAGCGGTTGCATGGGGTGGTCTATCACCGCCTGTTGGAGCTCGGTCACCTTCTGTGGCCCCCAGCTGCTGACTATGGCTTGTCGGAGCCCACCAGAGTGGAGCTGATGGCGCTGGCTGGTGTGTGGTCCCGATCCGATGTCCAGGTGGGGCTCGCCATGCAGGATCCCTTCGAGGCGTACTACCTCGTCACCCATCACATGTCAGTGCTGGGATACTGTTGGAACATGCTTCAGTGGCCCCACCACATGCACCTGGTGGGCCACCCGGCCCCGGGCCCCTTTGTGGTCCCCTGCATCTGGCTGTGAGGCCCCCTGTGCCTTCCGGGCCCTGTTTTCTGGGCCCGCTGTGAGCTCCCACCTCCACCCTGCCGCCGTGGGTCACTGCCCACTCCCTCCATGATATCCCGGGCTTGCTGCTGTGCTGGCTGGTTCCTGGAGTTCCACTGCCCCTGCCTGTGCCTCTGGGCCCCCTCCATGGCCGCCCCCATCCACCTCTGCAACCGGTGTTCCCCTCCATGGCTGCCTTCTCCCATGGCTGTGTTCTGCTCTCTGAGTCAGCACCTAGCACCCCGGGTGCTGCTGTCCTTCATAGTTAGCCCCGCGAACCCTCCTGTGCCCATGGCCACACCCCAACCCCCCGGGTTGACTCTGTGACCGTGGGGTTCTGGCCCCCACAGACTGCACCTCCTGGCGTCTTCCCAGGGGGTGGGGTTTGGCCCACCTGCTCTGCTCTTCGGCTCCGGCTCACCTCCATCCCATCCATCACACCCTCGCTGGTGCATGGGGTGGCACCCTCACCCATTCCCAGGCCACTCCCTGGTCCATGTGGCCTCCCCCTGTGCTTGTGCTCTACCCCTGAGGGATCCCCCCATGCCAGGGATACCTGTGTAGCTGTGGGGTTGCCCGTGCTACTGTGCTGTTGTCGGGGTTCTGGATGCCATTCCCCGTGTCCTGCCCTGGCCCTGGGCTGGTCCTCCCCACTTCTCTGGCCCTGCCCCCCCCTTTGCCCATGGTGCCATGTGTGTTGACCGTCCCACTGTGTTCCCCCTTTCCTTCCTTTCCCGTGCGGGTGTGTTTGCGCCCGTGCGTGTGTTTGTGCTGTGTGTTCCACTGTGACCTCGTCTTCCCTGTGCCTGTTGTGTGTGCCATCTCAGCGGTTCTTATCCCTCCTCCTCCTCCTCCCTTCCCGTTTTCCTGGTGTGGGTGTTTCCTTTTGGCCATTCTGGCTTTGTTTGCCCTCAGTCGGCCATGTCTGCCTCCTGCCTCTCCCGGGTGCCTTCTGGGTGTTTTGACCACAGCCCGGAATCGGCATTATGTCTGTTGCGCTGCCCCGAGCCGTGGTCTATCAGCCCTATTCCCTGCCGTGGTCCCGCTCCCGTCACATCTGTTCGGGGCCTTTCTGGACCACGGGGGGTGGTTGGTCGGCTCACCACCACTGGGAATCCACTGTGGTGAATTGGAAGCCCATAACATCTGAAATCACCCTGTAATTTATCTTCTTCCTTAATGTGAAAGAATCTCAGTAAAAGACCGAGGACGTGATCAAAATACTACAGAAGTGGCTTGTGGCTTGATTTTCTTAATTTTTTAAAATTTTTAATTGAAATTGTTTGGCCAATGCTTTGAACATATGTTTGCATTTTGAGAAGAGCTGCATTTTGAGGGGAGCTGGCACTGCCACATTGAGTGGGCCTCTGATTGGATCCCTAAGTTAATGGATGTTGTCTTTTCCGCTTGCTTGGATGTTTTATTTTGTAAGCTTGGGCCAAGATCCACAAACCACTTTTTCTGGAGTAGCCTCACTAAAACCCAAAAGGCTTTAATGGGACTTCTCTGGAATAAATCATTTGTGGACCATGGCTTCTAACTAGAGGATGGGAAATCAATTTCAAGAGGGCTGTCATTTTTTTCCTGCAAAACCATTTATACAATTGTTCTTTATCTGTTTGTATAGATGTTTGTGCCAATAGCAATTCAGAATATTTGAGGGAAATAAATAAAAAAAAGGAGCTACTAATTTTTAAAGCTATTAATAGTTCTTTTGTAAAGGAATCCTCACTTTTCTTTTTGTTGTACTTGCCAATGCTCTTCATATTGTAAAAAAAGAGAAACCTCTGCCTCCTTAGAGTAAATTTGACATTTTACGTTGCCATGGTTACTTTAATAAATACTCAAGTTTAAAGCTTGGTTGACAAAAATTAGCAGAGTTTCATTTTAAACCATGTTTAGCATGATAACATATTGAAGAAGGGGATAGCATCTATGCCAAGCCATTTATTTATTTATTTATTTATTTTAAAGTGAAATGCCCCAGGGTGTGCTGTAAATTTATAGCAGTGATCTCGAGTGCTAAGCTATGCATTTAAACCTCAAGGTTAAAGATCTCTCTCTCTCTCCCTTTTTTTGTTAAAAAAATAAAGAGAGGCCCACACAAACATCATGTCTGATTGGGAGGAGAACTGGGAGGAACATTCATCTCTTGGTATTGTGGAGGTGAGGTGGCTTGCAGGTAGCTTTCACTGAACGGTAGTGGATCAGATAAGTAATGCACTAGGTTGAGACGCTGGGAATACAGAAGTGTGTATTCAGTGCACTGAAAGAGTGCCAGAGTGTGTGGGAAGCTGGCAAGGTGCACGATGGTACCAAGTTACCTTTCTAGTAAGGTAGCTACTGATTAGGGGCATAATTATTTCCAATGCATGTGATTTGTAGAACAGGCCCCTCGCTTGGCTCAATTTCATATTAGTTCATTGCTTTTATAATAGTGCCACTAAGTCTGCTTTGCGTAGTATTGCAATTACTACAACTAAGATTATGATTTATTTTTTCTGCTGCAGTATACAGTATGCATCCTCGCTTAGTCACCTTTGTGGCACTGAGATCTCTTGCTGCAAGGCTTGAGAACACAAAAGAGCTATGCTATAATTTTGGTTTGAAACATAATAACACAAAATAAAAGCTAGATTAAAACTACAATTATGCAATTTGTTGTCATTTTTTGAATAATTTGTCTAATTTCTTTTCCTGGGTGTTTGAGAGAATGCTCGTTTAAAAGACATGCTGGGATTTTTAAAAAATGTTTTATTTTCTGTCTTGGTCCTGACAGTGAAAGGTTTTTTGTTTTTTATCTAATTTATCTCTGTTAGTGCCTTTTCGTTGTGCCCTCAGAAGAGCAGTTCTGTTACATGGAGTGTTCAGAATGAGTAAGACAGATGTGACAGTGGTTCGCTGCTTTGACTTGCTTTGGACCAGACTTCACTTGCACATTTGTGCAGGCAGTGCCAGATGTTGACCCAGGACTGCCCTGGGCTGTGTCAGTGGCTAGCCTGAGCTCTGGCCTTGGAAAACCGCTGAGATCACAGTCTGGGCTAAGGCCCACCTGACTGGGCCAAAGCAGGCCTCAGCGGGCTATTATGTCTGTTGCTGGGCAGCCAAACTGGCCCGGGTAAGGGCCGTCATAGCTGCCCATCATGCTGGGGGGCGGGGACACTAGGTGCAGTGTGAGGGGCTGGCTGCATGTTCCTGATTCTCCCTGGTGCCCTGACTGCGGGCACATTTGTTTGGCAGCCCAACACAGCCCAGACTGTGTCTTCCACCTTTCTCCTCCTTGGGCCATGTTGGGCCGCCACATCACCATCCTGTGTGTTTCTATCCACTGTTGAGGGCTGAGCAGTACAATACTGCATTTGTGAGGAAACCCATTGAGAGTCATGCTGCACACTAAGTTATAAACAAATGTGCATTATACCAAGGTTGCAGTGCAATTTCGGTGTTGGGAAGCCTAGGGAAAAGAAACAACACACGGAATAAAACACATTGTTGAAAACCAGATAATTGTTGCTCCCCAGAGCAGAAACACCTATGTTACCTTTTAGAATAATAGTAATGTTCTGTTCTCTGCCATCTGATTTATTAGCAGCTAATCCATCACGTCTGTTCTCTGTCTCAGTAGCAAAATATAAACATTATAAGGTAAGGAGGATGAAGTAGAGCCCTGGGTCTATGCTAGTGTGGAAGTAGAAGTGCCTGTGGTTTGATAGCCCCATGCCGGGAAGTTTCCAGCGAAGAGAAGGCTGCACCATGCAGTCTGATTCTTGTGAGTAAACTCCTCATGGCTCCCTGCGTTGTCTTCTAGAAGCAGTACTGTTAGACTGCCAAGCAAAGGAAAAGGAACCATTGTTGATTAATTTGCATGAAATTAATTGCTGGGGCCAAACCCTGCCCCATAATCCACCCCCCGAGCTTGTCAGGCAGGGAAATTTTATTTATTTTGTTTCATTTTCATAGTTTATATCCCGCCCCCTCCTGCCCAAAGGCAGCTGGGGGCGGCTAACACAGGAGGTATAAAACACAAATAAAAACCATAATATACAATATAATAATCTATAAAATATCAAATAAAAGAGTTCATAATAAACCTAGAGGTCCTGAAATAAATACCCCTAGTCTCCAGGTAGCAACCCAACAACTAGATTGTCCTGTCTCTACAGCTGGATATAAAACATGAGTTCTTGTCGATTTATTCTATTAGATAACCACTGCAGGATATGGGGTAGTTTGGAAAGTTATTAATGAAAGCCAAATAAACCTTCCAGGGTTTTTCTGGCTTTTGTTCCCAACCCTGGAATGGCCGATATTTGTGTGTTTACTGGTCTTTCACATTTTGGGGTGCACACTCCTCCTGGGAACATTTCCCAGGGCTCAGCCCCCTTTTGAATTCAGTTGACAGCCCTGGCAAGCACACACACCCCGCCGCCATTTATCCCTCTTAATATTTTCTGGTGTAACATTGGACATTACTGTCCTTGCTACCAGGCACCTGGATCAAGTTATAGTCAGATAACCAAGCGTGATCAGAGTCCAAGATGGACTAGAGAAAAAGCCAGAATCATAGCCAGATCAGAGGCAAAAGATCAGATATGCATCTACGCAAGGGACAATCCTTAGCTGTGGGAAAGTACCATGCTGGGCCATTAACTGACCCACCTGAGCTAAGCCTGTGTGGTGTAATGGCTAAATGTGCAGTATTTGGACTGGAAGGTAGAGAGAGGCTCCAGTGCAAGTCTTGCCTTAACCAGAAACTTACTGAGGTGACCTTGACCCAGTCACAATATTTTCTCAGCCTAACCTACCTCACAGAGTTGTGAGGATTAAAAAGTTGTGTTAAAGTGTTCTCTGGGAAGTGCTCTCTGAGTGCCATGGCAGGGGGCTGCTAAATAAAAACTATTATTATTATTTTACAAAGACCAGGAACCTGGAATTGGGGGAAGGAGCAAAGTCTAAGCAAGAAGGCTGGAAGCTCACACCGAGGTTGAGATCACTGTCATATTGCACTAACAGATCGGCTTCCTGTCCTGCCTTTACATAGTCCTTGGCATCTAGTGGCAGGACAGGACTGGGTCAGCTAATCAGGATTCCAGGCATTGCAAGGAAAAGCAATTGAACCAGATGCTAAGGATTTCTGGAGAGTGGATAGATTATTTTCTTAGGCCGCTTTTATATGAGCAGCCAAGGAAGCGCGTTCTTCAACGCACCACTAGGAAAAGCTGCGCGGGATGCATTTATGTGCACCGGAAGTGGCCGCCCACCTGCCATAGGAATCAGTGGCCTCGCGCAACCTCTTTAAAGATGCGTTCTGGAACCCGGGGTTTCCAGAATGTCTCTTTAAAGAGGTTGCACGTGCTGCCGATTCCTATGGTGAGCGGCCACTTCCGGTGCATGTAAACGCACCTCGCGTGGCTTTTCCTAGCGGTGCGTTGAAGAACACGCTGCCCTGGCTGCTCGTATAAAAGCGGCCTCAGGGTTCCCCAGGGTTTGAAACTGGTAAGTGCAATAGAAACCACTTATCCTCACCTCTGCATCCTTGTTCTGGAAATGTGTTTCTGCTGGGCAAAGTTTTACATGAGACTCGCTGAAAGGGAGATGGAAAAGGAGTACCCACCAAATGAGAAGCTGAAAGAGAAATCAGAGACATAGGAAGAAAGTCACAAGAGGAACAAGCACAAAAGTTAAAGGAGGACAGAATGTAACAGGATCCAGTGACAGTTGAATGGATAAGGACTTGATCCTGGGAAATGAGGACTCAAATCCCATTGTAGCCATGAACTCACCGGGCAATTTGGTGCCTATCTCTCTGCCTCAGTTCCCCATCTGTAAAATTGTATTTATTTATTTATTTATTTAAATGTTTAGCCTGCCCTTCCCTCAAAAAGGCTCAGGGCAGCTTACAAAATAAAATATAAATGTAATGTATAAAAACTTATAAAAGATAAAAACATTCAAATACAAACAAACCCCTCCCAAACCCCCACAACCCCCCACAAAACCCACCAAATGCCATCTCCACATTCCCCATATCCAACCCCCCTCACACCCATAACCCAAACCTACCCCCATCCCCTATCCCCCCACCCACCAAATCCCTTTCCAAACAGAAAAGTCTTACACGGTCTCCAGAAGACACTCAGGCTCAAATGAACCTCTTGGGGAAGGGAGGCCATTGCTGCAACCTGACAATCCAGGGCCAGGAATGGATCCAGAAGCACACCAAGGCATTGAACCTGACTGACCAGAGGGGACCAGACCGAGTCCTTATTCCCTCCAGGTCACAAAGCTGGCCACAGTTTTGTCTAGATTCAGCTTCAATCAGCTCATCCTCATCCAGTCCCCGGCAACAGCCAGGCATTGGGTGACAGCACCGAGACAGCGGGCCCTGGGTCAGATGAAAAAGAGAAGTAGAGCTGGGTGTCATCAATATACTGTGGCACTTAACCCCAAACCTCCAAATGACCTCAGCCAGTGGCCTCATATACACATTGAACAAGAGGGGAGATGGAACAGAACCCTGTGGGTTCCCACAGGGGAGGTTCTGAGAGTACAACGAGCAATTGCCCATCACTACTTTCTGGGACCTTGCTGCCAGGAAGGAGTGGAACCACTTGAATGGCCCAGCACACCCCCGCCAGATCCTGCAGTCATGTCAACAACACCTCATGATCAACTATATGAAAGGCTGCTGAAAGATCTAAGATCAACAGAGTAGAATTCCCTTTGTCAGTCTCCAGGAACAGGTCATCGACCAAGGCCACAAGCACAGTCTCCGTGCCATACCCGGAACAAAAGCCTGACTGAAATGGATCCAGGAATCTGATGGTACTGAGATGAGTCTGGAGCTGTCAGGTAACAACCCATTCAATAACCTTCCACAGGCTGATAGCTGGCCAGGGAGTCAGCATCCAAAGATGGTTTCTTAAGGAGGGGCCGGACAACCACAGTTTTAAGAATGTCTGACACCCTAACCTCCTCAAGGGAGGTGTTGACAACCCCAGCCAGCAAGGACCCCAATGTCTCCTGTCTGGATTTCACCAGCCAGGACAGGAAAAGATCTAATTCACAACTGGTTGCCCTCACTGCCCCAAGTACCTCCCACACATCAGTGGGTGTGGGTGATACCGATTGAAGCCAATCCAAAGAAACAGGACAAGACTGAGCTTCCATAACCCCAAATTCCAAGTCTACAGATAAAATGGCAGCCAGTGTGATGTAGTGGATAAGGTGCTGGACTTGGGCCTGGGAAGCCAGGGTTATGAACTCACTGGGTGGCCTCAGTTCCCTATCTGGAAAAATGGGAATACGTGTGTGTCCATCTTTCCCTGTGTTCATCTCACCCTTGTCTATTTTAGATTGTAAGTCCACTGTGCAGGGACCTGTCTGAAAATCTGTTACTTTAAAGCACTGTGTATACAGGTTTGTACACAGGTTTGTGTGGGGTGGGAATATGGGAATGTGGGGTCCGACCCCCGCCACCCTGATAGAGTGCCTGGCAGGAGGCAGGCTGGTGGTGCCCCCCTGGGGGGAGGAGCAGCGGCAATACGGGTTGTGATGGGGTGGGGGAATTATGGCCCTAGAGGGGGGAGATGTCAACATGAGCGGAGGGATCAGTGCTTGGTGCCGGTCCTTTGCGCGTTACCCTTGGGCTCAGATAACCGGGTGATCGAGGTCTCAGAAGACCCAGGTCTGTTGCTGGTGCTGTATAATGTGAGGTCAGTCTGCAATAAATGGTTTGGGATCCATGATGCCATCGTGGAGTGGGCGGCAGACCTCGTGTGTGTGTGACGGAGAGCTGACTGGTCGAATGCTCCAGGCCAATTCTGGCGGAGCTTGTTCCAGCTGGGTACTCCGTCCATCACTAGCCCAGGCCAGAGGGTTGGGAGGTGGTGGCATAGCTATTATTTTTAGGGATGGATTGGCTACATGGAAATATTCAGTGCAGACAGAGTCTTTGATAGAATGCCTCCACCTTGTGATTAGTTTGGCTGGGAATGGACCAGAGGGTCCAGCCAGGGACAGGTTGGGGATTCTGCTGGTGTACTGGGCACCGCACTGCACAGCAGCATCCCTGTCTGCTCTAGAAATGCTCATCTCGGACCTTGTCTTGAACGACACCCATTTATATGTGAACGACACCCAGCTGTATCTGTCATTTTCATCTTACTCAGGCCCTGCTGTCTCCTTACTGTCTTGGTGCTTGGCTGCTGTGGGGGATTGGATGAGGTCGAGCCAATTGAAGCTCAATTCCAATAAGACAGAGGTGATTCTAGTTGGCAGGAAGGGTGATCTGGGTGAGGAGGTCTCCCCAATGGCAATGATTGGGGATGTCCGTCCTCCTTTGGTTCCATCTGTGCGGAGCCTAGGTGTGCTCCTGGACTTGCAGCTACGCCTGGATTCTCAGGTGTTGGCTGTGGCCAGGGGCGCCTTTCGCCAATTACATCTGGTGAAAAGGCTCTGCCCATATGTCTCAGACTCTGATCTCACCAGTGCCACTATCATCCATGCATTCGTCACCTCGAGGCTAGACTATTGCAATGCGCAATACATGGGGCTGCCCATGATGATGGTTTGGTTCGGAAGCTGCAGCTAGTGCAGAATGTGACGGCCCATCTCCTTACTGGGATGGGCCGCAGGGAGCACAAAACACTGGTGCTCCAAGCACTGCACTGGATGCCTATTGTCTTCTGGGCCCAATTCAAGGTGCTGACATTGACCTTTAAAGCCCTTCATGGTCTAGACTCTTATCTGAGTGATTGTCTCACCTCCTGGGCCCCTGGTTGGCCCCTGAAGTAGTTCGGGGGTGCTCTCCTGAAAGTCCTGCATTACTGATGGGTTCAGACAGATAGGAGGACATTCTTGGCTGCCATGCCATCGTTTTGGAACTCCCTTCTGGTGGAGGTTCGCCTCAGTCCGAATCTTCTTGCCTTCCGACTAAATTGTAAGACCTGGCTTTTCCACCAGGCATTTGGTTGGGGAGAAGGGGAGGGTGGGATGGGTATGTCAGGGTAAATTTGGGGGTTTTGCACTGTGGGTTTTATTTTGCACATGATTCGAGTTTTAGTGGAGTCTTAATACGTTTTATATGTTTTATTTTTTTTATATTTACACTGTTTTTATTATGAATTTTGTGAGCCACCCTGAGTCGCTTGTAGCAAGAGGGGTGGGGTAAAAGTGTAAAAATTAATAATAAATAATTAATATAAATGATAAGCAGTAGTAGCACCCAAGTTGTGGTGAATACGAGTGATTTTGTATGGGGATAATAGTGCCCTACTTCACATGGTTGTTGAGACGGAACTAGATAAGGATTGTAAAGTACTATGAACAATTAAAGTGATATATACATAATTAGTGATAACCATTTAAAGATTTAAAACACCACTGATGTAGTCAAAGGCCAAGGAAAGAAAAGAGGGTGGGATGGGTCTCCAGGTTTTGATCTGGAGAACTAAAGAGCTAAAGATTTCTCTGTGCAACAAAGGCTTGTCATTTTAGGAACATATGCATTTTATTTCTGTTCTTAAAAGTGTTTAATTCAGATTTATTACAGAGCAGAAACTGTGATTGTTCTTCAGCTGTATTTGAAATCAGCTTTAAACCACTTGAGGAAGCAGCAAAATAACAGCACTGCATAGACCTTGAAAATCTTTTTCAGGTGGCTGAATGTCTAAATAATTTAAAAGCTTCTTTTCTTCCTTTTGGAGGCAGCTTGGAGTGGTTGTGGCAAAGACTTTTGAAATGCAATTATCAACCACTTCCTTAAATATATGGGGAGTACAATAAAAATAATCATGCCCTCACCCTTCAGCATTGTGCAAGTTGGAAAAATGCAGAACGTCTTAAGTTTTATCTTTGTTGTGTTTGACAACAACATTGACTTCTGGAGAGGGAATAGATCATCTTCTCCCTTAATTGAGGCTGAATAAATGTCTTAAGTGAGCCAGTAAAATTTGGTTTCATTTCCCCTCTCACACTGCGATCACAATTGTTTAGAATAACAAGCTGAAGCAGGAATGTGTTCTTTCTGTACTCCATCCTTCTGGGGAAACAATGGATAAGAGAATTGCCCTCCCATACATATGTGTTCTGCCATACACTTGTTAATGTTGAATAAACCTAGAACAATTACAGTTCTGAATACCTAGTATGATTCTCCTCAATAAAGCACCTTTCTGTTTTAAAAGCATCCTTTCTTTAAATCTCAAAGACTGACTTTGAAAATACATAATAGAAGATATGCAGCTGAAAGTCTTATCTTCTCCTTGTTGAAAAGCATACTTTAAAACCACTTAGGTTTATGGGAGTTCTTTTAAAAATACCAACCAACTTTTCCAAGGGATTGTTATATTGTCGGCCTTCGTTGAGGCTAACATTAACACTAACGTTTACTCTTTTTTATTAGAAAGGCAGCATTCATTCTGCATTTATTCTCTCACCGTAGATGCCCTCTGATGGGCACATATGCCAATAGCACTAATTTAACAGGTGTAAAGCTATTAAATTATTATTATGGACAAGAGGTAGCAAGAATACTGTTAGGACTGACACTTCTAAGTGGGTTTAACTGGTTAAATATTTGGCAGCTTCTTAAAGTGATATTTTTTCTTTCCTAATGAAGGTATTTCACTATTTCTAGTTTTTATTCTCTTCTGAAACGTTCATTTGCTAAGAACATATAAGAAGTGACATACCGGGTCACACCATCTAGCCCAACAGTGCCCAGCTGTGGTTACTTCAGAGGTCAACAGATCATGATGGAGTTATCCATTTCCTGCTATTCACTACCCCGGGCCCCGATGGTCAGAGGTCTCATCCCTTGGCCAGCATAATTAATAACCGTTTATGGGGCTATCCTCTAAAAACTTAACCAGCCCTTTTTAAAAAAACCCAGTTATGCTGTTGGTCTTCACAACATTCCCTGGAGCCAATTCCACAGATTAATTGTATGTTGATTGAAAAGGTTCTTCTTTATAAGAGAGTAGCGGGGAAGCATTTGTCCAGGATTTGTCTGTTTTCAGGCTTTAGAATTACCATACTGTTCCCCCCCCCCCCCTCGTAATTCCCTGCATGAGCAGCACAGGATGAATATGTGGTGCACTTTCTATGATGTCTTGGCAACGTGGTTTGTGTATTTGCTTTTGCCTAAATCTTGTCATTGAACACTTGTCATTAGAGTGTGAGGGAACAGTAGGTGTTTTCAAACGAGATGGTATTCCGCTGTAGTCCAGTTAGATCCGTGCAGCCTCCATTCACATGTTTAGTATGTCCAGCTTAATAAACACTTTAGCCCACTGCAGGTATTTCATGCGCTTGTGGGCAGCCCCCAGAGTGAGAGCAGAGAGAGGAACAGGAAGCTGTTGCTCCTTGGACACTTTAGGATTTTCTCCTGCGACTTTATGGTGCTGGCGGACCAATACGTGTTGTGGCGGTTGTGCATGCAACCTAATTGATAGGAGATGGTCATGTGGGCACACATTAGCTGGCATTTGCTGCACAGTGGGCTCTGCATTCTCCAAGACCCTGCCATGAGTGGGGGCTGTGTGTCAAATGGGTGGAGGCAACGTGGCCAGTAAAGGGGCAGATAGACACCTACCTGGTGTGGGCTGTCATCTCGTTTGTTAACACCCAATGAAACCAAATTTTACCCGCTCGAATAAGACGTCTATTGCCTGGAAAGTGTAAGTCGTGGTGTTTTCAAATTGTACCATTGCCCAGACTTCTGGGACCTCTTGCAGTGTATGAGGCTATCTCATGAATTCAGAAAAGATGGAGCATATAGTGTGGAAATGGATATGGAAATGTGCAGAAATGGTTGGGCATTCCACCATGCTTAACATGGTGTCTCTGTTTAGTAAAAAGGTTCAACTGAAGCTTCCCATTAGTTCAGTGGTGGAGGAATAAGTTATGATTTCAAACTAAAGCTGCAGTAGATGTTGCAGAGGCCTATTCACTTCTGATTCATGCAAGCCTTTCCTAGGCCTGGTGTCATAATTCCTTTGTCCCAAGTTGCCCCTAGCAATGAAGTTAATAAAATTGCCTCAAACAGCAAGTTGCTATCAGTGTCTTCTGGGTCCCAGAGGATACAGCCAGATATGCGGCCGGTAACCTCATGTGAGGTTTCAGAGCATGTGAGGGGCAATCATTACCCAGTTATGTCCTTGTGTAGTCACTGCTCCTCTGCTGAACCACCTCCCCTCCTACACTTCTTTCCTCTCACTTCTGTATTTCCCTGTTAGCCCTTCCTGCCCACTGTGGCTCCATTTCCAAGATGGCTGCCACTCATGTGCACAACCCAGTCCTGTTTCAGTAAGACTGTTTTGCTTATTCCTCCCTCTGTGGGCTCCAGGCGACTTAGGGTTACCATTGGTCAGGGTTGACCTTGAATCTCAGAGTTTTGAAGCACTATTTCTGGGTTCCTGGTTAAGCTGGTAGTTCTCAGGTCTAGTGAAATATCACCTTATATTTCACCTGTTTTTGCATGTGATGGAGGAGGGGGAGAGGATATTCATGACATTAGCCAGACCTAGGTGCCAACCTGCTGTGGCTGCAGTGTGACAGGAGATAGGAAATTAAATTGGAAATGGAGGGAGTTGCTTGCTGGCTTCTGTTTTAGCAATTACACTGCCCAGCTCTGTTCCTCTTACCCTGTTGATGCCCCAGCCTTGGGTCCCCGTGTCCCACTAAGGAAGAGAGGAGAGGCAAGAAGGAGTCACAAGAGGTGCAGGAGCCAGTGTGACTCCCTGGCAGGCAGCAGTGGGAGCTAGAGAGAGCTGGTGCGGTAGGATCACAAGAGGCAGAAGTGAAAGACCGAAGATCCAAGAGATCCAGCATGTTAAGCTCTTGTAAGACAGCTGCGGGGAGCAGGCTGAGTCTCCTTTCTTTCCCTTCTGTGCCTGGGCTTTGGGGGGTGTCCCAGAGCTCCATGCTGCTACACCCATCCAACGTCTCATCTCTTGCACACCTACTTTCTGTCTCTATTTTAATTTGCCCAACCTAATTGGTTTTTAAAATTTGCATATATTTACATGAACCCCTGCATGCAAATGCATGTAAACTAGTACGGTCTGGTTTTCTGCTCTGAGAGAGGTGGCAATGCTCGAGGCCAGATAAACATATTTTTAGAAAAGGTGTGACTATTTGCATCATATATTTCATTGCATGTGTTCCTTCCCTATTAAACATAGGTGGCTATAGTTTAGCTTCTGTGTCAATAATACTAGTATTTTAGTATGTAGTATAATGAATGATGTGCAGTACTGAACTGTAGGCATACAGATATTTTGGGATATACGTCTTAGGTAGACAACTGATGTAAAAAGCAGAAATATTCAATAAATGAGCTGTTCTTTGTTTCCATTTCAAGGCACATTGGCAAAATACAGTTTAACCCACAGTTTCTTAGAGAATAAGGTCTGCATGCAGAGCCACACTCGTGTATTGCATCATCAAAAGCCTGTTAAGTTTAAGAAGAATTTTTCTGTGGCTAAGGCTAGAATCACAAATTCTCTTTTCAGCAAAGAGAACTTAATATTTTTTCCCCTGGACATTAAATGGCAAGAAAGCTCTGGGCACCTTAACTCTGACTGTTATTAAAGGGTGAGTAACAATAGGAAGAAGAGTCTGTAACCAGAGTTATGGAGGCTGCTGTGCATTTTTGAGTTGGTGAAAGTGATGTTGAGGGGGATTTTGAATAGTGTTTTGCAGAAAGCAAATGTCAAAAAACAGTAGTCATTGGCCAATAGTATTGGATTGCACCTTAACTGACTACTCTTGGCATCTGATGAAAAGGAGTTGGAATATTTCAACCTTAACATATGCTAACTAAAGTTTTTTGTTAATGAATATAATCTACATCCTCTTGCCTGACAATTTTATGTCCAACTTACTGATTTATATATAACATAAATTGCACAATCGCACTTAATACGTTTTTACAGGCTCTTCTAATGAAAAATGTAAAGATGGTATTCCAATCTTAGCTATAGCAACCTGTGCTCATACCTTAAGATGTCAATTTTTTTACCATCAAAGATAAAATATTAGATGCCAATACTTGGTATCACTTTCACGTATAACACTCAGAAGAAACAGTTCCTGCCTTGAAAAGATTACAATATAGAAAACGAAATTAACTGGAAGGCTCAGACATTCTGACTTAGAGACAAGCTCCTTGTCTACCATAGGAAAAAGGTATGCTTAAAGTAGTAGCGTTGAGGCAACTTAATTTTAAAATCCATTTAGCTAGCTGAAGTTAACCCATACCCATTCCAATGTAGTTAACACTGACTTTCTAAATAGAGTCCAAAATCAGACCGCTGCCTCCCTCCAACAGGTTTAATTTAAGTTGGCTTATCCAAATAAAAAAAAAACTCCACCTTTTCAACTGCTGTAGACTCATTCTTACAGTAAATGTTGACTATTTCTTTCCCCTGATTAAACTGTGATTTTTAGCTTCAGCTAACATGATCTAAAAACACATCCCCCCCTCCCCCCTTACTGGGCAGACATACCTTTACTAGTGAATCTCAGCACGTGAGGTCTGAGCATTAGGGAACTCTGGGTGATGCCCCTCCCAGCACCTTGCTGAGCTACCGAGCCTCTGCCACACTCCTTGGGATAGAAGAGGGAGAGGGCTTTGAGCTCTTCAAGCCTCATTCCAGTTCTGTTTTGCTGACGCTTCCAAGCAGAACAATTCAGTTCAATTGTTGAAGTGACCTGAAGTGCCGTACATGCGCAACAGTTCAATTCAATTGTTGAACATAATGGAGGCAAAATGCGGTGGGACTGGAGGAGCAGCCTTCTTTCTCCTCCTATCTCAGCAAGAGGAGCGGAGAGAGAACTTTTGAGTGCTTGAGTGGGTGTGGACGTTAGGGACACTGGGGTCTCTCACCCTAAGTGCAACAGTTCAGCCTGCAGCAGGGGTTGAACTCAGCCAGTTAGAATAGCCTTGATCTGTGATAATGGTCTCTGGCATACCAACTCTAGTAAAGATAGTGGTAACTCTCTGCGGTCAATTGCCATATTGGAATGGCTTTGGAATAGTGGGTCGCATAGCTGAGCATTACCAAAATTAATTTATGTCCTCTGGCACTTGGTTCCAATGGATCTACAGTTTCTAACACTAACCAAACACTAACCTGTGCTTTTCTCGTTCTCCCAGTACAGACTAAAGTATCAGCCAGATAAAATGAGGGGTGAAATATGAATGAAGAATTGGTGTTTGATGTCTACAGAAGGAAAGTGGGTGTGCAGGTTATGGGGCTTTTTTGTTTTTTCAATTTATGACAAGATTTGTGGTCTTAAGGAAGTAACTTAAACAATTTATGTCTGTTACTCATTTGTAAAATGTAGAAATTAGTAGCCTTTTCACCATGATAAAGTGCTTACATAGCAAATATTACTGTGACAGAGCACAGTATAAAGGAAGAGTAAAACGATGATTTTCCTTTAAGAGGAGCACACCTGAGAGAGGCCAGGGCTATATAAAGTTGGCTCAGACTCAGCAAAAAGAGGCAGTTGGGAAGAGGCTGCTGAAGGAAGCGGACCTCTCCAAGGAGTCTGACTGATCCCAGGCTACAGACCCAGTGAAGGAGGGCTGAGGGAAGCCCATACTTTGACTACCTGAGCTGGAGGCTTTGAAAGGTAGAGTAGTCCAGATCTGAAGACTGAGCAGACTACAGTTTAGATGGGATCCATCCAACCTCTACATTCTACTATTTTGATTTTTGAAAGACCCACCATTGTTTGGGATAAGCCCTCCCTCGGTGGGCAGGAGGGCTGGCTGTAGGGGTGAGTGTGGAGGCCAGCACTAAATTAGGGGTAACCCTGTGGAACACTGGGACACAACTGGAGTGTCTCGTTGTGTGCCTAGTGGAAGAGCTAAATTCCCCACAAATCTTTGAAGAGACAGACAACGGCTTCAATTAAACTTTTTAATTTTTCTAAAAATGTATATTTTAATAAGAAAAATTTTTTTTTTATCAAATTTTTGTACTTTTGTAAAAAGTTTTTGACTTTTTTCAATAACTATAAAATTAGACCCGAAATAATAAAATCTGTAATTTAATAAACCAGTCACTTAAATTGTGGGAAATTTTACAATGTATTTATTATTTTTTTAATACTGAGAAATGAAAATAACTGTCAACCAGTGATGCAGACACCCCTTCGCTCACAGTGAGGCACCATCTTCTGGTTGGAAGGGTGCCAGGACTCAGTTATGACCAGACCTGCAGGCATTCTCTAACCAAACAAGTGCAGACCTGCAACTAACACCTGCAATAGGGAGCATTCCTCTGGACAAGTACACAGCCAGTGCCAAGCACTCGGACATCCTCCAGCCAGGCAAGTGCTGGGCCTTTGGTAGTGCCGGCACCGCACTGTGTGCATCAGAGCAGGCTAATAGAAAGCCTCGGCCTCCCTCTGTCCCAAGGGGTGGGATCTAGGATACTTAGACCTCCTATTTAAGGAACAAGCATTCATCCCTTGACAGGCGTGTCAACTGTGCAGACCTCTCCTCCGCCTAGCCTGGTTCCAGACCTCCGGGCCTCACTGCATCTGTTGCTCAGCTCTTGTCCTGGAAGCCTTCCCTTCCCCATTTCATACGCTCTGAAGGCTTCTGCCTCACCATTGTTAACTTTGCCACAACCCATACTAGTTACTGCCTGGCAACCAGTGCTTACCGAGTCTCGGTCTTGCAGCTCTTCAATACACCATTGCTGTGCAGCCTCCACTCCAGCCCAGAAGGTCTAGGGTGTCTTTAGACATAATGTCAATAGGTGTCTGAATGTGTGTTTTGACCTTGAAATGAACCTGTCTTTGGTCCTGTGTTCACCATGTGGCACTGCTTAGACGCACAGCCCATCTTGGGACAAATCAGTGTTTTGCTTGTCACCTGATCTCAGCACACAAGCACTGCCACCTTGTTCCCCATTGTTGTACCTGCTAACATGCCACGTGATATCATTACGTGTATATACATGCATTTGTGTTTCATGCTTATTGGGAACATATTTAGCAGTCTCTCTGTTTGCCCTTGATTCATTTATTGATTGTACTGCTTAGTGGACACCCCCTCTTGCCTTGACGTGATATCATTAGACACAATGTTGGCCACGTGTTTAGCCGAAACACGCAAATTGTCCTTGTGATGCAATGGTGTTCACATGGTGTGTACAACCAGTGGCCAAATTGGTGTTGGGATTGTTATGGTGCTTACACACAATGGCCAAGCACATGCTTAGGGGTTTTGACACCCAATCTCTGTTATTTATAAAGATGCCCCATGTCTGCCGTAAACCACCATCCCTAGCACCAACTCTGTGACCACTATGCCTGCCACAAGGAGGCGCTCTCTGCAACAGCCCTGGGATTAGACACCAGGCTCTCCACAACTGAGTTCTCCAGGCCTGTCTGTGACAATAACTTTGACATTTCAAAATGTTTGAAATACTTTCCCCATATCTCTGCTGTGCTCTAGGTTTTCTTATACATCTGAATGTCATTTGCATTATTTATCTGGGAACAGAATTTAGGTAAAAGGTTACAGCAATTTTTTTTCAAAAGTACTCATCTTTTCTTTTATAAATATTGTTAATACATTATCTTCCTTCCTGTTGTCTGGCACCGCCTCCATTTTATTCTGCTATAAAGAATTTTCAGGGGAAACGAATCGGCTTCTGGACAGGGCTGAGTGAACTGATGAGTAGAATGATCATGAAAAGTGTCCATGATAAACAATGGCTTTTCTGTAGAGAGAGGCCTGTGGTCTTGGTCCTGATGATGTCAGCATTCATAGGGCTGCTGAATCAGTTCATGTAAGCAGAATAAAAGATACAATTAGGACTTACTATATTTTTTGTGAAGAGAAAGTAAGGTGGCTGTGTTGGTCCCAATAGTCACTAGAGACAAAATCGTACAGTGAAATCTTTTATTGGGCCAACTCCAGTTGGTGGAGGTATGCAGGTTTTCTTCCTTCATGGTCCTTCACCAGGCAAGTCAGGAGCTAGAAATGTAGGCT
Organism: Sphenodon punctatus; assembly: GCA_003113815.1. Taxonomy (NCBI): domain Eukaryota; kingdom Metazoa; phylum Chordata; class Lepidosauria; order Sphenodontia; family Sphenodontidae; genus Sphenodon; species Sphenodon punctatus. The sequence goes on from QEPC01005532.1 coordinate 1,508,388, forward strand.
GAGCAAAGCAGGGAGGTATATAGCGATTGGAAACAATGGGAAAGGGAGGGGAGGAGAAAGTGAGAATGAAACTTAGGTAGGAGGTTCACAATTCAAAAGGGTGGAATACAACAAGGTGAGAAGAATAAGAGCTGCTTATAGTAAGTAAACTTAAAGCTTCCTGTAGTTTATGGGGAAAGGGGAAAGTGGGGAAGGGGTGTTTAAATTATAATTATGCGGACCAGAAAACTTTGTTCCTTCCCCCACCCTACCCTCCTCAGACAACTTGTTAACAGTGATCTAAAAATGATATCTCAGGATTGATCTTTGAGCAGAGAAGACCCCAAACCTCCTGACTTTGAAACCATCATATCTGAGGTTACTTTGTTAACACCAAAGAGCAGACAGTTAGCATTACAACACCCAGCATTGCTTATGTCTGGATGTAATGCAAGGGGGAGTATTTACTCTTAAAGAAACTGAAAGGATATAAAGCAAGTTTTATCGTAAGGTGAATTTCTTCCCCATAAGAAAGCATAGGGACACCACTGACAAAAAGATATTAGTACTTAAGAAATGCCATTGTCTTTGAGAGGGGTTATCAGTACAGTGAATGTCAATGAACACTTGAAAACAGGGAAGTTGAGGAAAGCAAGGAATGAATAACAGGTGGGCTGTTAGCTAGTGAGAGGCTTTCTTTTTGTGTTGGCAAAATGACCCTAGACTTGATGGCTCCAATCCCAGCAGGAATAGGGGCTGCTCAGCTGGATAGCTGTGAAGAATCCAGCCCGAAAGACCATCTTGAAACCATCTGGCCCAAGGTTAGACAAAAAGGTAGAGAATTCCCACCAGCTCAGAAGTCTTCTGGGTTTGGAGCTGAACAAAAGTGTGTGAGCTGAAGCATAGGGTTTTTCCAAGATTAGATAAGGAAAAAATACCTTTTCTGGTAGCCAGCACGCGAGCTTTTTTGCTCTTAAAAACCATTCATTCTGCTCGAAGCCCAGCTATGGGAATTGTACAGTGTGGTTTAGTGGCTTAGTGTGCAGTACCTGGACTGAGCGGTAGGGGGAGGCCCTGGTTCAAATCTCACCTTGACCAGAAACTCACTGGGCACAACACCTCACAGGGTTGTTGTGAGGATTAAACATTGTGTTAATTAGTTCTGTGTAAAGTGCTCTGATTGCCAGGAAGGGGGGGGGAGCTCTATATAGTTTTGTAAAATTAATTTTTTATTATTATTATTATTATTTTATTCCTAAACAAAAGCAATAGGATAATTTAGTAATTCTATGTCTGCTGTCTGTTCATTTTCTCTCCATAAAGACAACGCCAGGGTCCAAGCAACACTTGCCACTCAGAGTTATGATGACTGCATGTATTGCTGAATGATGCTTCTTGCATTCATTGCTAAGCTGTTGTTTCCAATGCACGGTTTAGCTCTTTGTATCAGGTTTTGTTTAGCTTGTTTACTGAATTATCAGGGTATTTGTTCAACATGAAGGACTCTCTATTTATATTTCTTCCACGGAAATTTTTTTCTGGAACTAAAACTCAAGGTGTGGGAATTATAAGCAGAGGGCCCTTCAACCTGAACAAGCTGGAAAATTAAGCAGCGGGGGCTAGAAAGGGGTGGGGTAGAGGGTGAAACCTAGAGAAGACTTGAGATGAGAAGTTAAAATGTTCAAAGAAAATGAGAATTACACAGCAATAAAGGGAAGGAATTCTGAATACAAAAACAACTCAGTGCACCAAGTAACTCACTTTAAGCATGTTATTCATTGTGTAGTATATGCCTGGTTCGATCTTGCCATGTTGTGAGTGACCTTGACTCTCACTGAGTTGTGTGGGAGTTCAAGATGATAGGAATAGGATTCAAAGTATAGCTGTTTTGTTGAAAGAGAATGATATCAATAGGTGATTTATGCATATATGGATATGGTTACATCTGTGAGGATGCAGGGTAGAATATACCCCAATACAATACCACCAGCCAGAAGAGTTCCAAATTCATAAATGAGCTCCCTAAAAGCATGAAAATTTGGCTTATGTAAATTTGTAAACAAATTATGCTAATTTATGTAAATCAAAAGAGCTCTACAATTCATGAATTTCGGTTTCTTTTTATTAGCTTTCAACTTGGGCCTTTTATTTTCTATTTTCAAGATTTCCCACCACAACTAGGAGAACTAGAAACTTCCTTTAGAATTAAAGAATGGAAAAAGAGCTGAGATTCTCTTATGGTCATATGATCCTAGGAGTGGGAAGTTTAAGAAAAGCATCCATTATAGCAAGAAATTACTACTCCAGATATTCTCTATAGTGCTGCTAACACCAGCCACCTCAATGAGTGCCAGCAGATATTACCCTAAACAAGTTCAAATCCAACACCTGTTGGATCTGATGACGCTATCACAGTCGTGTAGCTGATTGAACAGATTTTCCACTGCCGCGTGTTCTTACAGATAACAGATACTATAGTCCCCTTTCAACAGCTGTTTCCTGTCCATGTTTCCTCCTCCTCAGATCAAGAGCAAACTGAGAGCCACAGTTGCTAGACACACCAAGGAAGGAGCCAGTCCCCTCTGGGGCAGGGCGACTCCCTCCTGGGATTCCTAGTAAGCTTTTCTGTACTAACCCCCCAGGGAGAAGGAAGCTGTGGGATTGGTGGTAGAGAAAGGTTTGGTCACTTGAAGGAGACACAAGGAGTGGGTCAGGCTAGTGCAATGCAAAGTTTCAACCAGACATTGTGATCAAACTATTAAAAACGTCTATTAACAAACAACTACCAGCACCTGGGTTGGCTGATGCTCCCTCGTACCATGTCCTTTCACCAAAGAGTTACCAGATGTAATAGTGGCTATGTGCAATGACGTACTCTTTGGTTTTCACTCACATGTTTTGTGGGAAAAGGACAAAGAGCAAGCATATAGTAGACAAGTAACACAATGCACGTCTGCACATATAGACATAAGCTGTGGAGTAACAACCAAAAAACGTAACCTCGAACATCCAGTGATACCACCTAGTAGTTCTGATCTGACATCATGAAAAGTACACCCCAGGTTAAACCAGAGGCTGAGCTGTAATGTTGCTACTAGGTCCCATGGCTCGTAATGGTAGTGTCTGAAAGCACTCTTACTAGACTTATTGAAATCCACCACGCTTTAATGAAAGAGGGTGGAGAGGAAAGCAGATTCTACTTTTAATTCAAGACAAGAAAATTCCTTCATCTATTACATCTGCACAACCCATACATTTCTGCAAGCAAATGAAACTATAAAAATGTTTAGGTTTTCTCATGTCAGAGGAAAGGTTTGCACTACAAGATTTAACTCGGTTGATTAGACTATTTCCTTGGGTTTGAGGTATTTGACAGTACATTTCAGTAGTTATTCCTAGTCCTGTCAAAAGAAATGTGAAGAATATGTTTGGGATGATTGAAATGGCAGGGAGACGTTTATTCATGTAAAGCTGTCTCTTCTGTAGATTAGATGGCAGTAGTTGTCAGACTGAAATTCCTTGGAACAGGGGCAGTTTTGTTCAGATACAGTATGTATGTGCAGAGCCTAGCACATGGGGTTCGAATCCTGACCTTTCACCTCTGGACTCAATTTCTTAAAGGAAATAATTCTCGGAGAAAATGAGATGCTTAAAGCGAGCACACAACAAACAGTTTTCTGGGGAGAAGATCAAGTTAACCTAGTCCCACTGTTGTTGCTGTTATTAGTAATAGTATTATTAGTCCCAACGATGTGCTTGGTGCTCAACTGTTATGATTATATATTGGTCCCAGGGGTTTACAATCTAGAATAGACACAGCTGGGGAGACAAGGGGAAAGGGAACAGAGGGAAAGACAGGGATACATTCATGAAGTTGAGAAGTTGTATGTGCATGTGCTTAGCTTAGCTACAAGAGAGGGAATCCTGAAGGATAAAACAGAACTGTATATGAAAAAGTCAAATTCCAGAAGAGTAGCCGTGTTAGTCTATAACTCTAAAACAGCAAAACAGAGTCTTGTGGAGTGCTTCCCAAGCTTTTTGCCTGCATGACTCCATTTTAAGACCTAAATATAATCCCATGAACTCAGACAGCAACAAAGACTTGAAAAGTATATTAGGCCGTTTTCAAACAGACCGTGGATGCCCACCTACCTCCGGCATCCGCCATTGGTGCCTGTTGCTCTGTGTATGGTCAATGGGTGGAGGTGGGTGGAGCATGGGAGTGCATATGCACCCCCACTCACCTGCCGTGGCGATCCCGCAAATGCCCCCCCCCACTGCACATGCGAGTAGGGCTGTAGCGGAATTTCACAGCGGTAGCTATTTCCGAAGGAAACAGTGTTTCCGCAATTAGTGGAATGGCATGGCAGAGGCTTTAATTCCGCGGTTTCATTCCGCGGTTCCGCGGTTCCGCTTATTTAATTCCGCAACTTAGTGGAATCGTGGAAACATGACATTTTCGCTATTTCCGCAATTCCGCCAGCGCCAAAAAATCGCGGAATAGTGGTTTTCCGTGATTTCCGCGATTTTTCCGCGATTTTTCCGCCATTCCGCGATTTGCAGAATTCCGGCGGAATTAGCAGAATATCCACAGAAATGTTGCGGTGTGGCGGGGGCAATTCCGAAATAGCGGAACGGAATCGCGGCACGGTAAAAGCTGCTGCCGCATCAGCCCTACACGCGAGGGCATCCATGCAAAAAGGCCCTTAGATAACTGCTGGGTCTGACCCAGACCTAGCCGTCTCAGTGCTTACCCAGTGTTTGGTGGCAGTGGGGGATTGAATGAGGGTGAGCCGACTGAAACGGAATCCTGACAAGACAGAAGTGATGCTAGTGGAGAAGGAAGTGGAGTTTGCCCAACACTGGTTCCTCAGGTTCATAGTTGTGAGGCCCAACGGGAAGGATCGGGGAACCAGACGAGAACTCTCCACCTGCTCGCACACTCGTACCAGGCACACACATGGGGGTAGTAGCTTAGGATTCCCTCAGGGTCTTATAGTGGCTAATGGGCTGTTGCCCAGCTGAAGCTCATCACAGGGAAGCGGCTACAGGACAAGACCCTTCACTCGCAGTACACCCAAGCACGCACTCTTGCACACCGTAGGGGCAGGGATGTTGGTGGAGTGGGGAATAGTGGGGTAGGGTTCCAAGGAAAAGGGAGACAGGACAGGGCAGGGCTAGCACACAGGAGGGAGTCCCAGGAGAGGTAGGGGGTTTTGGAACACACACACACACACACACACACACACACACACACACACACACACACACGAGTCACCACATAATCCTTTTCCATGCAACACACACACACATGCGCACGCACAAAAAATACCATGCTCCCAACTCACAGTTTCGGAGTCACAGGGGGTCAGTCTCACAGGGAACAAGCTCTGATCACTGGCAATACTCCCAGAGCCAGCCCTGTCTTATATGGCTGGCGCACGTCCCCTCAGGCGCTTTGAATGCCTGGGCGGGGCCGTCAGCTGCAATGTGTCCCCTGGTGACTGCAGTGAGCATGGGGGACGGGGACAGGAGAGCCGCGCTGCCGCGCTAATGTTCTCTTCCGCTAGTGCAGGGCGTTAGCTGTTCAGCTGCGCCGCCTGCATCCTCCACCAGAGCGGCAGGAGCTGGAGGTGGCTTGGGACTCGAAGGAGGTAATCCTCCCGGCGGTGAACCCCTCCACCAGCACTGCAGGGTGCCGGCAGTGGGAATACCCCATCCCCTTCCCCCGCATCCACGGAGAGCCCTGACAACACCCACCCACAAGGGCTGCTGATGGCAGAAAAGGCAGGGGCCTGGCTTGGTTTAATGGCGGATGTGGATCTAGCGACGCAATGTCGGGGTATGGATTTCGGATGTGGGTTCCCAAGACCGATTGGCAGGGCCATAATCCTTCCAATCTAACAAATAGTACAAACGACCCCATCGGATACGGGAATCTAATATGGCACACACCTCGTATTCTGGTGCCACATGTTCGGCGGAGGGTATTGCCCCCGGAGGGCTTCTTTGTGGGAAGAGGGGAGCGTGAGCTGCCTTCAACAAGGATACATGAAAGGTCGGATGAATGTGGAGATGGGGTGGAAGCTTCACCTTGTACGTAACGTCATTGATTTCTTGTTGGATGGGAAAAGGCCCCATGTATCGGTTATCTAGTTTGGCTGAGGGTCGTAAGGAGGGATAGTGTCTACAATCGACCCAGACAAGATCTCCTTTCTGAAACTAATATGCGCCGTGTCCAATCAGCATGTTTCTTGTAACTTTGTCTTGCTGCAGTGAGCATCGCTCGTGCGTGGGCATGGGCCTTACGTAGTTGTAGTGCTAGAGCACCTGTGGCGGGGACAGTGACCGCTGGCAATTCTGCGAAGCAGATGTGAGGGTGGTACCCATAGGTGACAAAGAAGGGCGAGGAGCCAAGGGATGCATTTAAGGTGTTGTTGTACACAAACTCAGCAACCGGTAGGTACTGGTACCAGTCCTCCTGCAGGTAATCCACATAACACCGCAAGTATTGCTCTAGGGTCTGGTTGACGCATTCAACTTGCCCGTTAGCCTGAGGATGGTATGCCATCATCGGACTTTACTTGTAAGGTTGCAAATAGCACCTTCCAAAACCGAGATGTGAACTGTGTTCCTCGATCCAAAACAATGTTGACAGGCAATCCATGTAGTTTTATCACATGTTGCAACACCAGGAAGGTGGTTTGTGGTGCAGAAGGTAGCCCCTTACAGGCAATAAAATGTCCTAATTTTGTAAAGTTGTCAACGACGACTAGGATGGTGGTGTTTTCCCGTGACTGAGGCAGATCTACAATGAAGTTCAATCTGATTCTCTGCCAGGGACCCTGTGGAAGGGGATTTAGTTGCAAAAGTCCTTGGGGCATTGTTGTGGTACTTTCATGCTGGCACACATGGCACAACCTAGCACATACAGCTTGGTGTCACGTGTCATGGAAGGCCACCAATAATGTCAATGAATGAGCTTAAGGTATGTCGTTGTCCGGGATGGCCAGCCAGGGGGGCATCATGATGTGCCCACAAAACAGACTGACATCTTTTCTGAGGTACAACAATCTTAGCCTGGTGCATGTACACTCCATGCCGAAGGGAATACTTCGGTTCTTGTCATAGTGCCCTTTCTTGCTGGGACAACTGTTTCAATGATACGCAAGTAGCCACAAACACCTTTTGACCCAGTAACAAGTTTCCTCGATCCATGGGGACGCTTGTTGCTTCCTGGCAGCGGGACAAGGCATCTGCGAGAACATTTTGATAGCCCGGCCGGTACTGAATCTGGAAATTAAGTTGTGCAAAAAAGAGTGCCCATCGGGTATGCCGTGCATTAACTATACGTATGGTTTGTAAATAGGTTACGTTCTTATGGTCAGTAATAATGGCTACTGGATAGTGTGCTCCTTCTAAGTAATGCCGCCATGTTTCGAAGGCTGCCTTGATGGCCAGTAATTCATAATCTAGCACGGTATAGTTCCTTTCAGCCTTTATCAACTGTCATGAATAGAAGGCACATGGTAACAGCCTTTCCCCAGTACACGTGGTCTGTAACAGGACGGCCCCAATAGCTACACCTGACACATTGGTCTCCATGACAAAAGGTTTCTCGAAGCATGGGTGTTGAAGAATAGGGGCTTGCATAAACGCCTTTTTCAACACATCAAAGGCTGCTTGTTGTTGTTCCTTGCCCCAAATATACTGGTATCCCTTTTTCAACAGCTGGGTTAATGGGCTTGTAATCCGGACATACTCAGGAATGTATTGTCGATAATAGTTGGCACTTCTTAGGAAGTGTTGTAATCCCTTCACAGTTTGCGGAGGGGGCCAATCTTGAATGGCCGTCACTTTTTTCTTGTCCATGCGTATCCCCTGCGGTGTTATCACAAACCCTAGGAAGTCCACAGAACGCAAATGAAAAGCATATTTTTCCAGTTTACAATATAATAATTTTTCTCAGAGTCTCTGCAACACCTTACGGACGTGCATAATGTGATCTGTTTCGGTGGCAGAAAAAAACAAGTATTTCATCAAGATAGGAAATGACAAAGATATCCAGCATGTCCCGGAACATATCATTAATAAGGTGTTGGAAGGCAGCCGGAGCATTAGCGAGTCCGAAGGGCATCACCAAGTATTCAAAATGTCCGTATTGGGTACGAAAGACTGTCCCTGGTCTGGATGCATAATAGGTTGTAGACTCCATGCAGGTCTAACTTAGTGAAAACAGAGGCACCTTGAAGTCTATTCAGTAGTTCTGGTATGAGGGGTAAGACATATCAATTTTTAATCGTGATTACGTTAAGGCCTCTGTAGTCAATACAGGGTTGGAACCCTCCATTTTTTTTAGGCACAAAAAACAGGGGAGCACCAGCAGGGAGTGTCTAATAAACCCCCGCTGCAAATTTTCCTCTCTATACTCCCGCAATGTCTGTAGCTTGGACCAGAAAGGGCATAAATATGCCCATATGGAGGTTCGGTGCCAGGGAGAAGATCTATGGGGCAATCATACGGGCAGTGGGGTGGAAGAACGGCCACCTCCTTTCACTGAACACATCCACATAGGCACAATACATATCCGGGAGCCCTGTACTCGCCGTCATCTCTGGAATGTATCGAGCTGAGCCCGCGACCAGTCCTTGCTTATCTTTGATGCAGTGTGTCTGACAATATGCGGAGGGAAAGTGAACAGTTTTATCCTGCCAATTTATGTGAGGATTATGTAAGCACAGCTGGGGCAGTCCCAGTACAACAGAGAACATTGGTGTACACACAACATCAAATTGCAACATCTCCCCATGTTCTCCTACCGCGCCGCACAACCACTGGCTCTGTACCATAACAGGTTCTGAACTTAAGGGAGAACCATCGATAGAATGGACCATCTCTGGTTTAGAACGATTCTGGGTAGGGATAGCATAATGCATGATTAAACCTGATCAATGAAGTTCCTGGAAGCCCCAGAATCAACAAGGGCCCACACCACAAGACTATTCTGGGACCCCAACTGCAAGGTAAGGGGAATAAGGACATGTTCCAGTGACACAAGCGGCCCTTGTCTGGTGGCATGTACTAAAACCAGGGAATTAAGTTGCCCTACTGAGACATCCCCTGTCCATCCCGGGGCTGCGTGTTTCCCTGCTCCTGTCGTGCCATAGGCAGCAAGGGGCAATTCTGGGCAAAATGTGAGGGATCCCCACAATAAAAACAGAGACGGAAGACATGGCATCATTCTTTTTCTACTCCCGACAAGGGTCCTCATGAGGCCTCTATCTGCATTGGTTCCGGTTCGTCTGTTTTCCCCTGGTCTAACTGCCCCGCTGGAACAACAGGTGGTCTGGTAGGGACAACCCGCATACTGTCCTGTCGTCTCTCTCGACATCGCTCTGCTAATCGTTCTTCTATCTGCAGGGTGAGGGTGACCAGTTCCCCTCAGGTGGCTGGTAGGACTGTGTAAGACAGCTGATCCTTCAGCTCCTCACACAACCCGTTCTGGAACATAACCCCCCCAAAATTATCAGGCCACCCCAAATCAATGGCCAGTTGCTGAAAACATGTCACATACTCCAGCAAGGGACTTCGTCCCTGTTTTTGACTCAGGATAGCTGCCTCTGCATCCCTTACCCTATGGGGATAATCAAACAGAAAAGAAAATTCCTGTTTAAAGGAAGCATAATCAGTAAGGAGGGTGCTCTTGCTAGTTAGCAGGGGAGTCCCCCAGGACAGGGCTAACCCCTCTAGGTGTCCTATAATAAAAGCGACTTTTAACTTCTCCCCCAGATCTGTGGGATCCTGATCCATTGTCTTCCTTCCCATTCCAACCCATGAGTGATTGGTGCCGGTGATACTGTGAGGCCCAACGGGAAGGATCGGGGAACCAGACAGGAACTCTCCACCCCCTCGCACACTTGTACCAGGCACACACGTGGGGGTAGTAGCTTAGGATTCCCTCAGGGTCTTATAGTGGCTAATGGGCTGTTGCCCAGCCGAAGCTCATCACAGGGAAGCGGCTACAGGACAAGGCCCTTCACTCGCAGTACACCCAAGCATGCACTCTTGCACACCATACGGGGGTAAGGATGTTGTGGGGTGTGGGGAATAGCAGGGTAGGGTCCCAAGGAAAAGGGGGACAGGACAGGGCAGGGCTAGAACACAGGAGGGAGTCCCAGGAGAGATAGGGGGTTTTGGAACACACACACACACAGAGTCACCACACAGTCCTTTTCCACGCAACACCCGCGCACCCACTCACCCACCCCCCCACAGAACAACACCACACTCCCAACTCACACTTTTGAAGTCACAGGGGGGCCAATCTCACAGGGAACAAGCTATGATCATTGGCAATGCTCCCAATGCCAGCCCTGTCTTATATGGCTGGCACACACCCCACAGGCACTCTGAATGCCTGGGCGGGGCTGTCAGCTGCGACGTGTCCCCTGGTGATTGCAGTGAGCGCGGGGGTGGGGCTGGGAGAGCTGTACTGCCGTGCCAATGTTCTGTCCCGCTAGTACAGGGTGTCAGCTGTTCAGTCGCGCCACCTGCATCCTCTGCCGGAGCGGCAGGAGCTGGAGGTGGCACGGGACTCGGAGGAAGTAATGCTCCCGGCAGTGACCCCCCCCCCACCGGTGCTGTAGGGCGCCGATGGTGGGAATACCCCATCCCCTTCCATCGCGTCCACGGAGAGCCCTGAGAGTAGTCTGGGTGTGCTCCTCGATTCCTGACTCCACTTGGATGTCCAGGTGGAGGCTATGGCTAGTGAAGTATTTTGCCAGTTACATCTGGAACAACAGCTTCGGCCATTTGTCTCAGACTCTGATCTGGCCACTATCATTCATGCATTCATCACCTCAAGACTGAACTATTGTAACGTGGGGATCTACATGGGGTTCCCCTTGGTGATGATCTGGAGACTGCAGCTGGAGCAAAATGCAGTAGCCTCCTGTCTCCTTACGGGGATGAGTTGCCAGGAGCACGTTACACCGGTGCTCCATTCTCGGCACTGGCTGCCTATAGTCTTCCAGGCCCAATTCAAGGTGTTGGTGCTTACCTATAAAGCCCTATAAGGCCTGGGTCCCATCTATCTGCGGAACTGCTTCACTCCTCGGGCTCTGGACCAACTCCTGCAGTCGGTCAAGAGTGTCCTTCTCGAAGTCCCCCAGGTATCGGGGGGGGAGGGGGGCATATGGAGAGGGCGTTCTCAGTGGCTGCACCAAGGCTGTGGAATTCCCTTCTGGCGGAGGCCTGGATAGCCCTGAACCGCTCCTCTGTTCTGCATCAATGCAAGACCTGGCTGTTCTGCCAGCCTTTTTTGGTGGGTGGTGGGCTGGGTTAGGGTGGGAAGGCTTCTGGGGTTTGTTGCCTCTATTTAATGATGTTTTATTATTTATTATATATTGTATTTATTGTTTATTTTATGATATTTTATTGAGTTTTTTAAATGTTTGTTAGCCACCCTGAGCTGCTTTAGCAGGAGGGGTGGGATATAAGTTTATTAAATAAATATAAATAAATAAATACATTAAACAACAGTTTTGATTGTGACCCCCCACCCCATCGGTAGATAGCATGACCTCTTTTGAGGTACCAAAGCACAGTTTGGGAAGCTCTGTGTTAAAAAATGAATACAACTCACTTCAGGACAGGTAAGTTTGGAATTTAGATATAAATAGATGTGGAAGAGGAAACCAGATTTTGATCTCTAGGTTAGTTGTTATTTAGAAAGTGAATGTGTCTGGCTTAGAAGCTTTGGTTTATTCAATATAAATCCCTTTCCTGATTCTCTGATCATGTCATGCCAAAGATGGACAGAGTTTCAACAAGATAACTTAATATTTGCTATAAGTCTGGCATTTCATATTTAGTAAATTAAGGAATCCATGATGAATATTTTCAGTATGGCGATTCCAGGAATTTGTAGCAGTCTGGTTTGCCAACACAGATACCTCCAGAATTTTGAGTTCTGTGGCCCTTCACAGGATGTTAACAGACTTAATGTCGGCCCAGTTCGGCCCACTCTGGCCCATATGAGCCTGCGCTGCCCCCACATGTTCTGGGCCTGCCAGATGTAGGCCCGTTTCAAACCCCAGCCGGGTTGTTGGCTGGTCCGTAAACGTAAACTGGGCCCACAGTTTGGCCTTATGAGCCAGCCAGGTGGGCCAGAGCAGGCCAAACTGGGAGAACACATCTGTTGGTGCACCCACACACCTGGCCCAGCATGCGGGGTTGCCATGGGGCTGCCTGTCACAGCCGGGGGCAGGGCACTGGCTGCAGCGTGGGGGCATGGCCAGGCGGCCACACATTGCTCCCCGGCCCCCACCCTCTGGCCCTCCCCACTTTGGGGCAGGATGATATCGGCAGGCACTGTCAGTTGTGTTAGCACGCACAGTCCCTGAGGACACTTTTAATGACTGCTTCCTACATTGCGGGACCAGCAAAATGGTCTCTGCTCCCACCAGCAACTTGATGGCACTTATGACTTCTCTAGCCCTTTTCCAATGTTGTTAATTTTGTAGCTAATGTAATTGTCTAAGGTCATTTTAAAATGAGACTCAACCATGCAAGTCCACATGCATCCAAATGCCCATCTGAAGGCAGTGTGGGGGTGGGGTGCATGCTCCCGTGACCCATGCACCAGCTGCCCGTGGCCACTCACAGAGCATCGGAGAAAAATCCAGACTGCTCCATGCGAGGAAAGGCTAAAATGTGCATAGATAGGGGGGCACACACATTCCTGGCCCCTTTGAATCCCTCCTCATTCGCCCCAATGGGTGGGTAGTTCGCGGCCATCCCGCTCAGCACACACGGACCCCCCTCCTGAGCTGTGCTCATTTAAAAATGGCCTAAGAGAAAAAGCAAACTTTTAAAAAGACAACATTATTAGAATGATAGAGCCAGATTCATTCCACTGGTTATAATTTCAAGTTTTCAAAACCCTGTACACTTGAGTAATGTGGAAATGGATTTATGAATATGAATATTTTCTTTGGGATTTATTGGCATGATTTGTAAAGTCTGTCATGAAGTTTATAATCATTTTTAAAGTGATTTTTCTTTTTTTTTTAAAGATTACTTTCTGATTAATCAGTCAATCATAAGTGAGGGGTACACCAAGACCATGGGCCAAACCCAATCTGCATGCCAAATCCAGGCCAGGGCTGTTTTCTAGTTGGCCACTTTCCAATTTCTGGATCTGGCCTGGTTCTGATCTGGATCTGATCTGGCTCCCCTCCCTATGTGAGGGGAGCAAGGCAGCGGTGCAGGACATTAGGATCAGTCGCAGCGGGAGCCCCAACAGTGTTCATAGGCCCTTTCCTCTAAAAACTTTTCATGCACAGCCCATCCCCTAAAAAACCCTTTAAATCAATTCCTATGAGGTCTCAAATTAGGAAACAGGAATACAAGGAGTGTTTTCCCTTTCGATTTTCCAGGGTTCTGGGCTGAGTGATTTTATATGGGCACAAATATTTTTCAAGGGAAACTGTTTACAGGTGTTCCTAACTCAAAAAAGAATTGTCTTTTTACACTTTGATTTGAAGACAGTCAGACTGATTAATATAATCCTGAATAAACTTGTCTGTTGTGGAGCCAGCATTTATGGCTATCCAAGACCTTAACTGACCCAGAAGGCAATGAATATTTTCTTCTGTACTTAGCCATGATGATTTTAAATGAGTAATAAATAATATTTTTCTGTTACTATGTGTTTCAAAGATCTTTAGCAGAATCTAAAATATTTTAGCACGCAACTTCATTCAGCAGACTCTATTTTGCAGTACACTGGCCCTGGGGCATTGGAATTAATTAACACGTTTGACCAATCCTACACCATACTGTGTTTACAACGGTGTTCATTACTTATTATTGTTTAAGCTCTTAGTATTCTAATTCAGCATTAGCGCTTCCAGCTAATCCAGGAAATAAATTCAATTTAATTCCAAGCTTCTTTTATTTAAAGCTCTTGAAGACGAACAGGAGATTTTAGAATGAATCCTTTAAAAATGCTTTCCAGTTTTGAATTCTTAAAACTATTAATTCTTACTGTCCGCTGGCTTTTCAGTGGTTTCTTGCTCAGCACATTGCAGCAAATCTTCATCTCAAGATACATATTTAGATACCAGCACGTGGACTCTTTGTATATCTAAAATAGGAACATAAGTATAAACATTAACATTAATTCCATGTTATGGTTGAGAAAAAGCTCAACCATATGGGTCGCAAGGTTTGTCAGAGCTGTAGTTTGAGAACCAGGCCTAGCTGAATAACCAGTTTGGTCAGCCCACCTCCATCAACAGCTCAGGGGAAATATGGTGTCATGATTGAGGGCAGGCCAGGTCAAATTCTGTGGGGCCTGAAGCCAGCGTCAAAATCAAGGAATCAGTGGAGTTGGACTTGGAGAGCCAGAACAAGGGTCAGTCCCAAGAAATCAGTCTGAGTGCTGCAGGCAAGGTCTTGGAGGCAAGACACAGGGCAGACAATTGGGTCTTGGGCTTAGGCTAGCTAAGCCTTCTGGTTGCTCAGACAATGAGTGTTTTTACACACACATTTCTCCTGCATTTCTCCAGCGCCAGGTCATCCTGTTACATCCTGAACTTTCTGTGTGTCTAAATCACTCACCCAGATCTGGCTCTTTGATCTTCTGCATAGAACTTCTCCCAGAACGTTTGTGTGTAAAATGTTCTCCTGGTAAACTGCTTTGCTCCAGGCAGCTGTGGTCACTTGGTTTCCATGGCAGCCCCTCATGTCTACAGCTGCGGCTACTTTAGGCTGCCTCAGGGCAGTGT
>QEPC01005532.1:1524917-1539046 GCA_003113815.1 Sphenodon punctatus
CCCCCCGTACATTTTTGCTGGTGATCTTGAGGAGGATTACAGACCTGGATTTCCCTACTCTACAATCCTCTGCAGGATCGCCGCCAAAAATGTGCAGGAGGGTGCTCCCACATTACAAACCCTGCACATGCTTTGCCTTCTGGATTCTTTTCCAGAGGTAAATTGTGCGCGGAAAGTATTGTGAAGGAGCAGCCTAGGCTGAAGAGCCCAGGCCCACTGTTTGAGTCGCAAATCTAGTAATTGCTGATGGTAATCTTGAACAGGTTATTACCAGAACAAGAGAATATTGTGTTTATGACAGATTTAAATACTGATCATAAATGAGAGAAATTGGGATTATTAAATATATGAACTGAATTTTGTTATCGATGGATTAGGTAGTGTATTATGGATGGCATTGGGTAAGTTAAATGTACGAATCAATTTATTCTTAGGTAGTTTATACAGTAATATGGACAGAATTCTGCTCGATGCAAACTTCAAACAGGCTAATTCTGGAAAGGGCTACTCATGTTGGGTATAAATATTCTGAATTGGCTCATACTTTTAAATGAATTGGTTCATATAAATCTGGTGGCTCTCGCTTATATATGATTGGAACAAGGAATGTCAATGCATGATTTTTAATTTTTATTTTTATTTCACTTATAAGAGTGGATTCGATAAGCAAATTATGGATGTACTGTAATTAATTGATAGGTACTATTGACCTATTTATATATGCTGGTCA
Source organism: Sphenodon punctatus (assembly GCA_003113815.1). Taxonomy (NCBI): domain Eukaryota; kingdom Metazoa; phylum Chordata; class Lepidosauria; order Sphenodontia; family Sphenodontidae; genus Sphenodon; species Sphenodon punctatus. The sequence continues at coordinate 1,525,648 of QEPC01005532.1, forward strand.
TATATGTGGTTTATCTGTCAATATTGTATTTTTGTACTGTATCTATTTTGTAATATTTCTTTATCTGGCTATGGTGAAAGCCAATGCTGTAAACAACAAACAAACAAACAAACAAACAAACAAACAAACAAACAAACAAACAAACCAATTTGAGTCTGGCAGGACATCACACACATGCTTTATATTTGATTATGTAGGTGCAGTTACTTATGAGCTGAACCAGCAAATAGCTTTGACTGGCATTGGTAACTGTACCCTATCCCAGATCCAGGGAAATCGGGGCCTGATGTGAAATGGGGGGGGGGGGGGCTCTTCAAAAATAGGAATACTTGAAGGTCACCATCCTTTAAAGTGACATACATTTCCCTTTGCCAGGGTCTGCTTCTTCCCCACCAGTCTGTCACAAAGCCCTGGTATTGCATGGGGCTGGCATGCCCAGCCAGTCCGTGATGCACTGACTTGGCCCCAGAGGTCTGAGGCACTGTACTCTGGTGTCCCATCCCTCCCCAAAATACCAAATGCAAAATGCCAAAGTAACTAAAGTACCAAATGTGAAAATACCCAAACAAATATATGGAATCTCAGACAACTAGCTTTCAACAAACGACAACAGGCATCCCTGCAACATTCCATCGTCCACACCCGGGCTTAATCCCAACCTGCTCTGGTGTGATTTCCAGTGCCGCGCATGCCTTCCCGTGTGCTGTCCCAGCCAGCCAGCCCATGCACCTGCTTTGGGACTGCCTCGGTGACAGGGCAGCCACCTAACCACTTCTCTCTGGGCCTTCCCTCCCCTTGCCAAAAGCTCAGAGAACTGGAAGGAGTACAAAGCAAGATGTGCTCACCCACAGGCTGGGCAGCCCGGTGGGCCCTCCCTCCTGCTCACCCTGGCATCAGGCAACAGTACCCAATCCCAGGCAAGCATTGAGCAGGCCTGACTCTTTCGCCATCACCTTAAAGCGTCTTCCCAAGCCCCCCATTATTCATCAAACCACTCCCATTTGGGTAGCTGAACTGGGAAAATGCCAGTTGTTTGTTTATTTTTACATTTTTGCACCAGCCTTCTCCGAAGACTCAAGGCAACTCACAACATCAACATTTTAAAAATCAAAAGACAAAATACAATAATATATTAAAATCCCTTAAAAGCCCATAATCCCACCAACCCCACCCTTTATCCCTGCCTGCCACCCACCAATCCTCCTTCCCAGACCCCTCTACCCAATCCCACCGAACCCTAGTCTTTCCTGCCAAATGCCTGGCCAAACAAAATACTCTTGCATCTCCTCCAGAAGACGAACAGGATTGGGCTTAGGTGGACCTCCAAGGGTGGGGGGGGGCAGAGGGGAGTCTCATAATTTTGGGGCAGCAACCGAGAACGCCCCCTTTGTGCGCGCCCTCAATGTAGCAACTTAATGGAGTTTTGGCACTTGCAAGAGGACACCCTCGGCCGGCCTCAGAGGCTGCAACAGGACGTAGGGGAAGAGGCATTCTTTCAGATACCTGGGGCCCAGGGCATTTAGGGCTTTATAGGTTAAAACCAGCACTTTGAGCACCAGTGTAATGTGCTCCTGGCAACCCATGCCCAACAGAAGGTGGGTTGCCATGCTCTGCACCAACGGAAGCTTCTGAACAGTTTTGAAGGGCAGCCTCATGTAGAGCCACATTACCGTAGTCTAGCCTCAAGGTTACAAAGGCATGGATGACGGTGGCCAGATCTGAATCTGATAAAAAAAGGTTTGCAGCCTTCTCTCTAGATGAAGTAGATTAAAACATACTCCTGGACACCACTGCAACCTGACAATCCAGGCACAGCAGTAGATCCAAGAGTGCCCCAAGTCTGCGAACCTGAGTGACCAAGGGAGGCTGGATCCCATCAATGACAGGGGTTCTCACATCCCCCAGGTCACAAGATTGGCCAACCATCATCATCTCAGTCTCGTCTGGATTCAGCTTCAATTGGCTCAACCTCATCCAGTTCCCAATGGCAGCCAGGCACTGGGTAAGCACCGAGACTGAAGGACCTGGGTCAGATGAAAACGAGAGACAGAGCTGGGTGTCATCCACATATTGATGGCACCTCACTCCAAATCCCCGAATGAGCTTGCCCAGGGGCCTCAGATACACATTGAAAAGGAGTGGGGACAAGATGGAACCCTGCAGGACCCCACAAGGGAGCAGCAGAGTCATGGAGAGACCTCATAATATACCAACCAACACCAGCAAAGTAAGGATGGGAGGGAGGGTGCCTCCACCTCAGTGACCTGCATACTTGCTCTTGACAGGAACAGGTCATACGTTCTGGTGCATCTCCAACAATCAAGTGCCGAGAGCCTGCAAATGTGGGAGTGCAGCTAATGGCAGCTTCTCCCTGAAGCTCCCCCCACTCTCCAAGAGGGTGGGGAGAAAGGCAGACCTCTCCCTCAATCTGATGAAGTCCCTCCCCCCTTAAAGTGGGAGGGGCCTTCTGCAGGGCCCTCGCCCCACCTGTGACTCTCAGACCCCAGGGTAGCTGCTTCCTGCTGGGCCCTGCCCCCCGTCCCACTGCCTCTCTTGCTAGGATGTGGGAGCAGGGCCCTTCAGGAAGTGGATAAAGGAGAGAGGTTATAGAGAGTGGGGCATGGCCCCCCATATTTTATTTTTATTCTGGGTTCCTCAAATTCTAGGGCTGGCCCTGTACATGAGAGGATGAGCTTGGGTACGCTAAGTAATTTGTACCCCTTTTTTAAACTGAAAGTAAAATTTGATGGTCTAAAATACTTGCTTAACCTCGGGCCTTGCGTTTCTGGGAGCTGCCAATATTCAAAAGCAGAGCGTTTTTGAATCTCTTTCATTATACTCAAATGATTCAAGCATTTTATTTATATAGCACTATCAATGTGCCTGGCGCTGAACAATCAGGTATAAGGGGCTTTCAGTCATAATCCCCCAAGGGGCTTAAAATCTAGGATGGACATAGGAAGGGAGACAAGGTGGAAAGGAACATAGGGAGAGACAGGGGTGCATGCATTCCCATTTTGAATAAGCATTGTTAGCCAGCCCAGTCTGGAACACCAAATCCCCCCCTGGAGCCTAAGTAAGTATTACACATACACTTAAGTACTACAGAGTGTATGTACACTGAATAATGTCCATAAGAGTGAAAGTTGCCAAGTTTTAGCTCCGTGTGATCTAATGGATGAGCTATTGATCTCCCACTTCCAAAATGAAATTTCCAATGAGAACCTTAGCTCATCTGCAGCACTACTGTGTTACGGCGCTGTTAGACGATCCTGCTCACAAGCGGGATCGTTCAGTGCTGGCATCTCTCCCCCGCCTTCCTCTGTATGCCGTGTCTGATGTTCAGACACGGCGTACAGTCGTTGTACGCATGCGCACCCTTCTGCGCATGCGCACTTGGCCAGGGAACCCGGAAGTGCGGCGTAAAGCTGGCACTTCGGGGATCTGCGTCTGAGGGGCCAGGATCGCCGACCCAGTCAGACTCGGGGTAAGATCCGGCCTTAAAGTTTAGATGAGCGTAAAGAAAGGCGGCTGATCAAAGGATCGGCTGCCTTTTTTGTCTCGTCTATAAACGCCCTTAGTGTCATAAAACAAGACTTTGTAGTAGTTTAAGTTCCCTGTTGAATAGTTGCCTCATTAGTGCCTACTCTTTATTTAGGATTTGTACTTCAGAAGAGTCTAGAGGGGAGGCTTCCTTGGATGATCCACATCACACAGAATCCATTCAGCAGGGAAAGGAAGAATTTCTCAGTATTCTTTGGGTGTTTTCAGACGTTACGAGATCACAGTAAACCACAGCGAACCACACTCAATCTCGCGGTGGGGCCAAAGCGCCCTGAATGTCTGTTTCGCGGGCGCCAGATGTTCACCACAGTCAATCCCCAGCAGGGGTCAAAAATTAACCACCCTTCCAGAGTTCCAGTCCGGACCATCTCCAAAAGCGTGGTCAAAGCGATTCCCACTGGGAAACAACAAAAAGTAACATCTGAATGGCAACCACCGGCCGGAATCATGGAAAATGATTCCCAGCCGGGGACAAAGCATGCAGCATCACTGCCAGGCAACCAGCAACAACACAGACCGGGAAGGGAGATTTAAAGGGCACACAGCAGCAGGGGGACATGGCGGGATGGAGCGAGGCAGAAGGGAGAGGAGAGCGGAGGGCGAGAGAGCAAGGCAGGAGGAGGAGGAGGAGCAGGTGGTGGAGGAGGTGGTCGTGCTGCACTTGGAGGTGGTGGAGGGACAGCAGCAGCCAGGACAGGTCGCCCCAATGCCTGCAGCCGGCCATGGGGATGAGGCACCCCAGAAATGGGTAAGGGGACCAAAGAGGTCAGCACAGGGGCACCAAGGAGGGTGGGCGGGCCGGCAGGTGGGGAGAAATGGGGAGGGATGCGGGGCTGTGGCAACCCGGTAACCATCTCCCCCCCCTTACGACCCGCAGACACAGAAACGGCCCCGGGAGCCCGAGCCCCTGGAGGAGAGGGCCGGAGGGCAGGCAGAGGAGCAGGAGGAGGAGAAGGGGGAAGACCGCGACCCAAAGGGCGCCCGCGGGAGATGGCTGTACCACCGAGGGGGGCAATGGGGGCACAGAGAAAACCAGGACTTTATCCGGATCTGGGGGACCCTGGAGCACCAGCTGGAGTTGGCAGTCAACCAGTGGAATGAACACGTCTTCAAGGAGATCATGCAGGAAATGGAGGCAGCAGGGCATCACAGGACAGTGGCCCAATGTCGGTCGAAGGCCAAGAACCTCAAGAGGGGGTACAAGGCCATTAAAGATAACACCCAGCGGTCCGGGCACAGAGCCTGGACTGCCCCCTACTATGGTACCTACTATGGTACCCGTGTCGGTTGACATATTCCAAGGCCTCCCCAGCGGATGGGCAGAGGATCTCTATGTGGGTGCCGTCCACGGCGCCCATGCAGTTGGGGACTCCCCCAGCCACGAAGCCAGCCATCACGGCCTCCTGGTCCACCAGCTGGATTGTTCAATCCAGGAGCATGCCCTCCACTGCCTCGCAGATGTCCCGCAGGATCCCGGTGATGGTGCTCACCCCAACGCCAAAGTGCTGTGAGACAGAGCGGCAGGAGTCATGTGTTGCAAGGGCCCAGACCCTGATGGCCACCCGCTGGACCATGGGTATGGGGGCCCACATGGGGGTGACCTGCTGCTCCAGCCAGGGCGTTAGCAGCTCAGCGAGTCGCAGGAGGATGCGACTGTCCATCCGAAAGTGCGCTCTCCAGGCGGCCTCATCCCATTGGGCCAGTGCCCTGGCCCACTACCCCGTGCCCACTCCGTGACTCATTCCCGTCAGACAATGGGCATTGCGAGCAGGGCTGCATGCCTCATGGTCTTCCTCTGCCACTGGAGCTGGCCAGCCACCTCGTGGAGTGCAGCAGCCCACCCCCGGGCGCGAAGGAGGGCCTGTTGGGCTGACCTGGACACCTGCTGGGCCCTGAGGCAGGCCAGGGAGCGCCTGCACCCATCGTGGGCTCTCCGGGCTCTGGTAGCACTCTTGGCCATGCACACCCGCAGCTGGGTGGCCAGGTGCACCTCTGGGGTCTGGATACGCAAGAGGTCTGTGTGCGAGTGGTACCACTCAACGCACATGGCTAAGTGCATCCTGCAGGTGCCCAACCAGCCCAGCTCCATGGTGCTCGGTGCCCCAGGTGTGTTGCCCCACCCCCTGGTTGCGCCCTGCCAGCCGGGCTCGGGGCCCCAGGTCACCCTGGCCAGCCCCCAGATCGGCAGGCCCAGCTCCTGCAGGGTGAGTGGGGCGGGGAGGCCACGGGTGACCCAATGCGCGCACATGCCTTCCGTGCAGGGGGCATGGCACGTGGTCCTGCCTTCGGCCGGGCGTGCACAAAGTCCCCGCGGTACATCCGGGCATAGAAGTGAGAAATGGTCATGATCCAGGCATCGTGACTGTGCCCAGAGTGGCCCGTGAAAATGTCTATGAACCAACCCTGGTGGTCCATGACCACCTGCAGCTGCAAGGAGTGGTACCCGTGTCGGTTGACATATTCTGAGGCCTCCCCAGAAGATGGGCGGAGGATCTCTATGTGGGTGCCGTCCACGGCGCCCATGCAATTGGGGAATCCCCCAGCCATGAAGCCGGCCATCACGGCCTCCTGGTCCACCAGCTGGATCGCTCGGTCCAGGAGCACGCCCTCCACCACCTCGCAGACATCCAGCAGGATCCCGGTGACGGTGCTCACCCCAACACCTCTGTCTGTGTGCTCTGTTCCAGCAGCTGGGCTGGGTCCATACCCCACGCCTTGTTCTGTAGTCATACAATGTTGCAGCCTGTGGCCTTATCACTTGGCCTTGGAGCTCCCCTGCTTCCCCTCCCATCCCTCCAGGGATTGTGGGGCACTCCTTTCCTTGCACTTAATATCCACCGCTAGCTGGACAATGGCTGGCCGCTCTTCCCCAGGGCTCCCGAGTCACAGCGCTCCCGAGGCCCCTCATAGATGGACCTTCCGCGAGACCATGGCCCTGTGTGACCTGTGGCATTCCCTGACTGTGCAATTGCTATTGAGCTGCCCAGACAGCCTCACAGGTGCCTATGAGAGTATGAGCTCCGGGCTGTGGTACTATGGCTATGTGGTTAGCGCCCGCGACTGCCAGCTGCATGCTGAGATGCTGGGCCTGTGTTCCTTTCCCGACGGGCACATTCCAGAGATCAGGTGCTCGCATGTGGGGTGGTTGGCGGCGGAGACCGTGTCCTCCCTCTCTGTGTGCAACCTAGCTGCCTACGCGGCCTGTCTGGCGGAGGTGGGCCCTGCCTTGGCTGTGTCCTTCTTTGGCTGTGTTCATGGGGCCTGAGGTTACCAGCGGTCCCGCGGGGTGATCTATCACTGCCTGTTGGAGCTGGGTCACCTTCCGTGGCCCCCAGCTGCTGACTATGGCTTGTCAGAGCCCTCAGAGGTGGAGGTGTCGGCGCTGGATAGTGTGTGGTCCTGATCCAATGTGCAGGTGGGGCTCGCCGCTCAGGATCCCTTCGAGGCATACTACCTGGTCGCCCATCACATGTCTGTGCTGGGGTACCATCGAGGCATGCTTCAGTGGCCTCACTTCATGCACCTGGCAGGCCACCTGGCCCTGTGCCCCTTCGTGGCCCCCTGCAGCTGGCTGTGAGGCCCCCCTTTTCTTCCGGGCCCTGGATACCAGCCCAGCTGTGACCTCCCGCCTCTGCCCGCTGCCATGAGTCGCTGCCTGCTCCCTCCATGATGTGCTGGCTGGTTCCTGGGGTCCCGCTGCCCCTGCCTGTGCCTCCGTGCTCCCTCCGCGGCCCCCCTGTTCGCCTCTGCAACTGGTGTTCCCCTCCGTGGCTGCTGTCTCCTGTGGATGTTTCCTGAATGCTGCAGTGGCTCCCAGTGCCCCGGGTGCTGCTGTCATTCCTGGTCCGGCCTCCATCCCTCTTACGCCCATGCCCCCCCGCCCCCTTGGGCGCCTCTGTGACTGTGGGGTGCTGGGGCCCCTGGACTGCACCTCCCAGTGTCCTCTGGGGGGGGGCTGGCTTGTGGCACAGCTGCTCCAGTCTTTGGCCCCGACTCACCTCCGTCCCATCCATCACCCCTTTATCAGGACTTTTAGGGAGATAGGGGGAGAGTCAGAGAAGGGGGTAAGGGGGAGAGGATGGCAATCCCTCTCTCCTAATAATGACGAGGCTCCCGGTATTCCCCTCAGGATAGTAGGTGGGCTTTCCTTGCTATTTACAAGGCAACCCTTATCATCATAGGGGTGGAGAGAGGTAATGCCAACCAGGAGGGGGAAGACAAACAATGAGGGGGAGTTCAAGCGTCTCACACTCTGGAAACAATCACACCAGGACCGTTCAATCCCCCACCAATGGGACAAGGTGGGAGTATCGTGAGGCAGTGCGGGGAAGAGGGAATTCAGGGCTAGGGGTGAGGAAGGGGAAGGGGTTAAGGTAGGAGGAGGAATGGAGGTGAGGATTATCCCAGGAACTAGAAAAGGAGGCGGGTCACAAGCTCCGCTCAAGGGAACACCAGACACTGAGGCTCAAGACTACTCTACTAACTTCCAGGGGGGAGGGGAAGGGAAAGGCAACCAAGGTGTCAGGAACACAAACACTAACAAACAGTACACACTTATCAGAATGGTAGGAACACAAGAGGGAATAACACACAGTCAACAATCACTAGATTCACTTAATGGGTAGCAAAGTACTTAGCTTCCAGGCAGGGTCAGAGGCAAGGGGGCCAGCTTCTCTCACGATTACCGGCGGGGAACCCATGCCCCGCCGGTCCTTTTAAAGGCCAGTGAACAGGTGATTTTACAAGCCCCGCTCCCTACGATGTGCGTTGCGCCGCAATGCGCTTGCTACGTCGGGGCGGGGCATGCATAGGTGCATGCGGCGCTTTCCCCTGCAGCGGGGATGGGATAACCGGCGTGGAAGTGTTGTGTAGGGGCGGAGCTATGCCCCGTGCAGAGGGAAGATCCCCTGGGGATGTCCCTGGGCTTCCCCCAGAGCCGCGCCTCCCTCCCCTTGCCGGGGCGAGGTGCCTGACACCTGGGCTTCCCCCAGAGCCGCGCCTCCCTCCCCGCACCGGGGCGAGGCGCCTGACACCCTTGGCCAGGGCATGGACTCCCTGGCAGCCACCTGGACTGTTCCCAGGCCGCTACTTGAACCATGTGGCCTCCCCCTGTGCCTGTGCTGTGCCTGTGCTGTGCCCCTGCTGTGCCCCTGCAGGGTCCCCCTGTTCCGGGACTGCCTGTGTAGCTGTGGGGGTGCCCGTGCAGGCTGTGCTGTTGTGGGGGTCTGGGTGTCGTTCCCCGTGTCCTGCCCTGGCCCCTGAGCCGGTTCCCCCTCCGTCCCTGCCCCCCTTCCCTCCCCTCTGTGCCCATTGTGCCGTGTGTGCTGTCCATCCCGCTGTGTTCCCCCTTCCCTTCCTTTCCTGTGTGGGTGTGTGTGCGCCTGTGCATGTGTTTGTGCTGTGTGTTGCGCTGTGACCTCGTTTTCCCTGTGCCTGTTGTGTCTGCTGCCTTGGCGGCTCTTCACTCTTTCCCCTCCCTTCCCATTTCCCTTGTGTGGGTGTTCCCTGTAGGCGCTTTTGGCTTCCTTTGCCCTCAGTCGGGCATGTCTGCCTTCCGCCCCTCCCCGGTGCCTTCCAGGTGTTTCGACCACGGCCCGGGATCGGCGTAATGTCTGTTTTGCTGCCCCGGGCCGTGGTCTGTCGGGCCAATTCCCTGCCCTGGTCCCACTCCTGTCACATCTGTTTGGGGCCTTTCTTGACCACGGGGGTGGTGCGGGTGGTTAGACGGGTCGCCACCGCTGGGAATCCACCATGGTGTTTCAGGCGCCCGTAATGCCTGAAAATCAACCTTTGTTTACCCAAAACACTGAAATTTGCGCAACCACTTGGATTGAATCTAGGGTGCATTTTTATAACCAGGCTTTTTTCTGTTACCCAGGAATGGTTTTTCCATTTCAGCTTTCTTCTTTCTTTCTTCCTTTTTTTCCTTCTTCCTGACATTTTTTTGAGGTTTCCCTGCATGGGCCTCTTCTCTATCCTTTGGTAAGGTTGAATTCCCTGATGGTAATCATAATTGTAAGCATATGTTGTTACTGTGGGCTACCATTTGACTTGCAGTCTTTGGGATGAAAGAAAAAGTAGTTTTTTTTTCTGGAATATATTTCACATCATCAGGGCAGATCTTATGAATAATTAAATGAAATGTGGATGCTGTAGCAATAGAGAGAGCCCTGGAAAGCATTGTTTAGGGATGGTTTGCATAATAATAAATGTATGTTCCAGCCATATAACCATATCAAGCAATTACTATATTGCAAGAAAAATATTCTGTAGCTTTAAAGTTCTGCATTTGAAAAGTTTGTCATTGGAATAGAAATCGCTAATAGGGAACTGTAAAATGGACAAGTAACCCAACAACTTTTTAAAACTGGACCAAGAATTTTCCAAAAATAAAGCATTTTGGAAATGATTAGAGTTGACTAACTTATTTATCACAGACGTGCTGAAAATGGTTTTCTGTGCAATCCCAAAGAGAACAGCAGGGCAAGGTTTCTGCAAATGTGAAAGTTTACATTCTTTTCAGTGTTTTCCTTCAGGGGCAGACGTTTTTAAAGTTTTCTTCTATTATAAATATAACTGGCTTTGACTTAGTTTATCATTTAATAATTTTCACATACCACCAGGTGTGACAATTCATGCAGCATTCACATATTATATATGATAATACAACAGTACTATGGAGTTCTGTTTATATTTGATGACTTAAAAAGAAACACTGAAATGTTTGCATTTATCTGTATTTTCAGATGTGACACCACCGTTCGTGGCCAGACTTACTCCAGTGTAGCCACGGGCGGGGGTGTTACGTCTGCTCCCTCCCCTCCAGATGTTCACTACGGGTGGGAGCATGNCCATGGGTATGGGGGCCCACATGGGGGTGACCTGCTGCTCCAGCCAGGGCGTTAGCAGCTCAGCGAGTCGCAGGAGGATGCGACTGTCCATCCGAAAGTGCGCTCTCCAGGCGGCCTCATCCCATTGGGCCAGTGCCCTGGCCCACTACCCCGTGCCCACTCCGTGACTCATTCCCGTCAGACAATGGGCATTGCGAGCAGGGCTGCATGCCTCATGGTCTTCCTCTGCCACTGGAGCTGGCCAGCCACCTCGTGGAGTGCAGCAGCCCACCCCCGGGCGCGAAGGAGGGCCTGTTGGGCTGACCTGGACACCTGCTGGGCCCTGAGGCAGGCCAGGGAGCGCCTGCACCCATCGTGGGCTCTCCGGGCTCTGGTAGCACTCTTGGCCATGCACACCCGCAGCTGGGTGGCCAGGTGCACCTCTGGGGTCTGGATACGCAAGAGGTCTGTGTGCGAGTGGTACCACTCAACGCACATGGCTAAGTGCATCCTGCAGGTGCCCAACCAGCCCAGCTCCATGGTGCTCGGTGCCCCAGGTGTGTTGCCCCACCCCCTGGTTGCGCCCTGCCAGCCGGGCTCGGGGCCCCAGGTCACCCTGGCCAGCCCCCAGATCGGCAGGCCCAGCTCCTGCAGGGTGAGTGGGGCGGGGAGGCCACGGGTGACCCAATGCGCGCACATGCCTTCCGTGCAGGGGGCATGGCACGTGGTCCTGCCTTCGGCCGGGCGTGCACAAAGTCCCCGCGGTACATCCGGGCATAGAAGTGAGAAATGGTCATGATCCAGGCATCGTGACTGTGCCCAGAGTGGCCCGTGAAAATGTCTATGAACCAACCCTGGTGGTCCATGACCACCTGCAGCTGCAAGGAGTGGTACCCGTGTCGGTTGACATATTCTGAGGCCTCCCCAGAAGATGGGCGGAGGATCTCTATGTGGGTGCCGTCCACGGCGCCCATGCAATTGGGGAATCCCCCAGCCATGAAGCCGGCCATCACGGCCTCCTGGTCCACCAGCTGGATCGCTCGGTCCAGGAGCACGCCCTCCACCACCTCGCAGACATCCAGCAGGATCCCGGTGACGGTGCTCACCCCAACACCTCTGTCTGTGTGCTCTGTTCCAGCAGCTGGGCTGGGTCCATACCCCACGCCTTGTTCTGTAGTCATACAATGTTGCAGCCTGTGGCCTTATCACTTGGCCTTGGAGCTCCCCTGCTTCCCCTCCCATCCCTCCAGGGATTGTGGGGCACTCCTTTCCTTGCACTTAATATCCACCGCTAGCTGGACAATGGCTGGCCGCTCTTCCCCAGGGCTCCCGAGTCACAGCGCTCCCGAGGCCCCTCATAGATGGACCTTCCGCGAGACCATGGCCCTGTGTGACCTGTGGCATTCCCTGACTGTGCAATTGCTATTGAGCTGCCCAGACAGCCTCACAGGTGCCTATGAGAGTATGAGCTCCGGGCTGTGGTACTATGGCTATGTGGTTAGCGCCCGCGACTGCCAGCTGCATGCTGAGATGCTGGGCCTGTGTTCCTTTCCCGACGGGCACATTCCAGAGATCAGGTGCTCGCATGTGGGGTGGTTGGCGGCGGAGACCGTGTCCTCCCTCTCTGTGTGCAACCTAGCTGCCTACGCGGCCTGTCTGGCGGAGGTGGGCCCTGCCTTGGCTGTGTCCTTCTTTGGCTGTGTTCATGGGGCCTGAGGTTACCAGCGGTCCCGCGGGGTGATCTATCACTGCCTGTTGGAGATGGGTCACCTTCCGTGGCCTCACTTCATGCACCTGGCAGGCCACCTGGCCCTGTGCCCCTTCGTGGCCCCCTGCAGCTGGCTGTGAGGCCCCCCTTTTCTTCCGGGCCCTGGATACCAGCCCAGCTGTGACCTCCCGCCTCTGCCCGCTGCCATGAGTCGCTGCCTGCTCCCTCCATGATGTGCTGGCTGGTTCCTGGGGTCCCGCTGCCCCTGCCTGTGCCTCCGTGCTCCCTCCGCGGCCCCCCTGTTCGCCTCTGCAACTGGTGTTCCCCTCCGTGGCTGCTGTCTCCTGTGGATGTTTCCTGAATGCTGCAGTGGCTCCCAGTGCCCCGGGTGCTGCTGTCATTCCTGGTCCGGCCTCCATCCCTCTTACGCCCATGCCCCCCCGCCCCCTTGGGCGCCTCTGTGACTGTGGGGTGCTGGGGCCCCTGGACTGCACCTCCCAGTGTCCTCTGGGGGGGGGCTGGCTTGTGGCACAGCTGCTCCAGTCTTTGGCCCCGACTCACCTCCGTCCCATCCATCACCCCTTTATCAGGACTTTTAGGGAGATAGGGGGAGAGTCAGAGAAGGGGGTAAGGGGGAGAGGATGGCAATCCCTCTCTCCTAATAATGACGAGGCTCCCGGTATTCCCCTCAGGATAGTAGGTGGGCTTTCCTTGCTATTTACAAGGCAACCCTTATCATCATAGGGGTGGAGAGAGGTAATGCCAACCAGGAGGGGGAAGACAAACAATGAGGGGGAGTTCAAGCGTCTCACACTCTGGAAACAATCACACCAGGACCGTTCAATCCCCCACCAATGGGACAAGGTGGGAGTATCGTGAGGCAGTGCGGGGAAGAGGGAATTCAGGGCTAGGGGTGAGGAAGGGGAAGGGGTTAAGGTAGGAGGAGGAATGGAGGTGAGGATTATCCCAGGAACTAGAAAAGGAGGCGGGTCACAAGCTCCGCTCAAGGGAACACCAGACACTGAGGCTCAAGACTACTCTACTAACTTCCAGGGGGGAGGGGAAGGGAAAGGCAACCAAGGTGTCAGGAACACAAACACTAACAAACAGTACACACTTATCAGAATGGTAGGAACACAAGAGGGAATAACACACAGTCAACAATCACTAGATTCACTTAATGGGTAGCAAAGTACTTAGCTTCCAGGCAGGGTCAGAGGCAAGGGGGCCAGCTTCTCTCACGATTACCGGCGGGGAACCCATGCCCCGCCGGTCCTTTTAAAGGCCAGTGAACAGG
>QEPC01005532.1:1540471-1556037 GCA_003113815.1 Sphenodon punctatus
GCCCCGCCGGTCCTTTTAAAGGCCAGTGAACAGGTGATTTTACAAGCCCCGCTCCCTACGACGTGCGTTGCGCCGCAATGCGCTTGCTACGTCGGGGCGGGGCATGCATAGGTGCATGCGGCGCTTTCCCCTGCAGCGGGGATGGGATAACCGGCGTGGAAGTGTTGTGTAGGGGCGGAGCTATGCCCCGTGCAGAGGGAAGATCCCCTGGGGATGTCCCTGGGCTTCCCCCAGAGCCGCGCCTCCCTCCCCTTGCCGGGGCGAGGTGCCTGACACCTGGGCTTCCCCCAGAGCCGCGCCTCCCTCCCCGCACCGGGGCGAGGCGCCTGACACCCTTGGCCAGGGCATGGACTCCCTGGCAGCCACCTGGACTGTTCCCAGGCCGCTACTTGAACCATGTGGCCTCCCCCTGTGCCTGTGCTGTGCCTGTGCTGTGCCCCTGCTGTGCCCCTGCAGGGTCCCCCTGTTCCGGGACTGCCTGTGTAGCTGTGGGGGTGCCCGTGCAGGCTGTGCTGTTGTGGGGGTCTGGGTGTCGTTCCCCGTGTCCTGCCCTGGCCCCTGAGCCGGTTCCCCCTCCGTCCCTGCCCCCCTTCCCTCCCCTCTGTGCCCATTGTGCCGTGTGTGCTGTCCATCCCGCTGTGTTCCCCCTTCCCTTCCTTTCCTGTGTGGGTGTGTGTGCGCCTGTGCATGTGTTTGTGCTGTGTGTTGCGCTGTGACCTCGTTTTCCCTGTGCCTGTTGTGTCTGCTGCCTTGGCGGCTCTTCACTCTTTCCCCTCCCTTCCCATTTCCCTTGTGTGGGTGTTCCCTGTAGGCGCTTTTGGCTTCCTTTGCCCTCAGTCGGGCATGTCTGCCTTCCGCCCCTCCCCGGTGCCTTCCAGGTGTTTCGACCACGGCCCGGGATCGGCGTAATGTCTGTTTTGCTGCCCCGGGCCGTGGTCTGTCGGGCCAATTCCCTGCCCTGGTCCCACTCCTGTCACATCTGTTTGGGGCCTTTCTTGACCACGGGGGTGGTGCGGGTGGTTAGACGGGTCGCCACCGCTGGGAATCCACCATGGTGTTTCAGGCGCCCGTAATGCCTGAAAATCACCCTTTGTTTACCCAAAACACTGAAATTTGCGCAACCACTTGGATTGAATCTAGGGTGCATTTTTATAACCAGGCTTTTTTCTGTTACCCAGGAATGGTTTTTCCATTTCAGCTTTCTTCTTTCTTTCTTCCTTTTTTTCCTTCTTCCTGACATTTTTTTGAGGTTTCCCTGCATGGGCCTCTTCTCTATCCTTTGGTAAGGTTGAATTCCCTGATGGTAATCATAATTGTAAGCATATGTTGTTACTGTGGGCTACCATTTGACTTGCAGTCTTTGGGATGAAAGAAAAAGTAGTTTTTTTTTCTGGAATATATTTCACATCATCAGGGCAGATCTTATGAATAATTAAATGAAATGTGGATGCTGTAGCAATAGAGAGAGCCCTGGAAAGCATTGTTTAGGGATGGTTTGCATAATAATAAATGTATGTTCCAGCCATATAACCATATCAAGCAATTACTATATTGCAAGAAAAATATTCTGTAGCTTTAAAGTTCTGCATTTGAAAAGTTTGTCATTGGAATAGAAATCGCTAATAGGGAACTGTAAAATGGACAAGTAACCCAACAACTTTTTAAAACTGGACCAAGAATTTTCAAAAAATAAAGCATTTTGGAAATGATTAGAGTTGACTAACTTATTTATCACAGACGTGCTGAAAATGGTTTTCTGTGCAATCCCAAAGAGAACAGCAGGGCAAGGTTTCTGCAAATGTGAAAGTTTACATTCTTTTCAGTGTTTTCCTTCAGGGGCAGACGTTTTTAAAGTTTTCTTCTATTATAAATATAACTGGCTTTGACTTAGTTTATCATTTAATAATTTTCACATACCACCAGGTGTGACAATTCATGCAGCATTCACATATTATATATGATAATACAACAGTACTATGGAGTTCTGTTTATATTTGATGACTTAAAAAGAAACACTGAAATGTTTGCATTTATCTGTATTTTCAGATGTGACACCACCGTTCGTGGCCAGACTTACCCCAGTGTAGCCACGGGCGGGGGTGTTACGTCTGCTCCCTCCCCTCCAGATGTTCACTACGGGTGGGAGCATAAGTTAACCCTTCAACATGGCAGGGGTAACACAGGATTAAGACCTGTTAAGGCATCCCCGGACCATTGTAGAGCTGATGGCCCACTTCACCTAACCCTGGCCCATGGCCGGAGCAGTTCCAGGAGGGTGTGGAAGCCTCATATGCCGCCACACCCACCCATCAGGGAGAAGGTGGGGCCAGTCCCAGCTGCCGTAATGTTTGTTCAGCAGATGGATGGACCCCTGCCCGGGCTGAGGGGGCTCATCCCCGGGGTGTGTTTAAGTGTGGTGGCTCTCTGAGTCATCACATTTGAAAACACCCTATGAATAGTTACAATTTTTTTAAAAAAAACCATTGTGATATTTAATGAAGTAATGCAAACAACCTTCATCATTAAAACTGAACCTTCATATGCCTGGTGGTGGTGGTGGTAGTTTTTATTTATGGGTAGATGACCTAAAGTTCAATCTTGAGTGGAGACCCAAGCCCATTAAATAGAGGGAATCCTATTGACTTCAGTGGACTTGAGATGTTTTTAAAAAAGGTAATAAGAGAGCTGGGGAAATTGTATATTGAAGGCTTGATCCAACACACATAGACATCTTTCTGTGCAATGGGTGTATACATGCATGAGACTGGCACTTTTTTACTGGATAAACTTGATCACAGAATAGTTACTTTTCAGTTGATTATTTGGAGTGTCACCAGAGTGAGCCGTGAAAACATTTAGATAAAATCTGTAGAACTTTTTAGAGATAAACACCAATGAAATAGAAAAAGTTGATACTTCCTGATCATATAATCCATGGGCCATTTAGCATCTCTGCTAGTTCTGAGCACTGACATGAGTTCCATTCACTTCAGTGGAACTTTCCTTTGCGCCATATGCTGCTGTTCTGTACATTTGCCAGCTGTGAACATGGATTCAAGGGGAGCAATTGTGCTTGCCTTCTGAAGTTCATGCATAAAGCAGACATTTCCTTACCAGAATTGCTGCCACTCCCCCCCACCCTCTCCCCCTCGCCCCCATCCCTGCTCCTTAGCTAAGAGCCATCTCCTAAGGTTTGGGAAGACAACACTTTTCTCCAGTTTAGTTTTGTAGTTTTTTATTGTAATTTTCGGATGACTTAATGGTTTCGTCTTGTCTCCAAAGAGAAAGGCAGGAAAACCTAAATATGCAATAGAGCCTAGGTTCTTCTTCCCTCCCTTTTCCTTAAATGCAATAGGAACAACTTGGTCGGCATTTTGATACTTAGTTCACGTTAGGCTTGGGGGAGGGGGGAATGAGAGAATGAGGAGTGGAAGTGGGGGCTCTCTTGGGTGGGAGGCAAGAGAGTGAGGGTGTTTTTAAACTGGCATGGCTTGGGGTGGGGTGGGGATCCATGGCTGCTGAGTGGCACCGTTGTGGAGCACCCACTCAGGGGGAGTGAGTGGTGAGGGATTCTAATGGACAGCTGACAGTACGGCTACTGCGGCAGCCGCCCTGCACTCTCCCTGGCATGGACCATGGGGGGAGGGTGGGAGGAAGCATGCCGGGCTGGCCTTTGAAAGTGACATGTCCCAGGGTGAGCACTGGGGAACCTGGGCTGCCCAGTGCTCACGAGTTGCGACCAGTTCCTGTGACTTGTTAAGGCCATGTCCTCCACCCACAGTGCCTATGGGCAGTGGATCGGTCTGCTGGCGTGGCTGGCTGCCCCAGTTCATACAGCCAGGATGCATGAGTGCCCATTGCCACAAACCTTTTTGGCTTGCCTCGCACAGCAGACTCCAGGTTTTTCAGCAGTGCCCAGTGAGTGGCCATGAGTGGGTGCTGCCTGGCTCATGGGAGTGCACATCCCCCCCACTCCACCTTCAGAAGGGCAGTTGGATGAGTGGCTCCTGGGTGGTAGCATCTCATTTAAAAACACCCTAAGGGGATTTTTAGGCAAGCGCCTCCTCACCCAGTACCCACTGTGCTTGTGTGAAAACCTCACTGGTAACCAATGGTTAACCAGTGAGTACGGGGTGGGTGCTGCATGGGTCTGCATGAGCTTGTCTGAAAACACCCGGAGAGGGGATGGAGATGAGGAGGACTGTCGTGGAGCGGTAGGAAGTGTAGTTCTGGAGTTGTTTCTCTGCAGGACATTAAATCTTTTAATTTTTTTAATTGACTGCAATCCATCCTGAGTCCTTCTGGAAAAGGGTGGAATATACATTCAAAATAATAATAATAATAATCCTAATCTTGTGGTGGCAATTAAAAATGGATGTTTATTCCTGAGAGGGGGTCTGACCCGGCTGGGACAGGTCTAGAAACAAAATAAACATTTCCCCAGCCTGACCTGGCTGGGGAGGGGCAGCAGGGAGCAACGTGTGGCCGGCTGGCCCCACCCCTATGCTGTGGCCAGTGCCCCACCCCCCACATGACAGGCAGTTATGGCTGCCAATAACAGGCAGATATGGGTGGTGGCCATGGGCAACCTCCTCCCACCCCACCCCACCCCACCCCACTCTGGGGCTGTGTTGGTGCAGAAACAGATGCACCCACCCGGTTTGTCCCGCTATGGCCCACCTAGGCGGGCCTTGGGCCCGGACAGTGGGCCCAGTTTTTTCCGGGACCACATTTCCAGGCCAGCCACCTACCTCACCAGGGTATGTGCTCACAAGTCATGACCAGTTCCACATCTGGCATCCTGGAAAAAGATACATGTGTGAGATGCTAGCTCAGGCAGGCAGTAGTGGGCTGAACTGGTCCAGCATCGTGCTGCGTGAAGTCTCTTCTTCGCACAGTGTTTTGTATTTTAAGTTCATCCTGCAAGTACAGATACCCTACAAGCCTGATTATACAGTTTCCTGAGCAAAAAAGGTTTGGATAAGTTTAAACAAACATCCATTCTGAACTCTGCTGAAGCATCAAACATCATCTCATTTGCCAACAGCTACTTGATGAATGCTGTTTGTAAGCATCAACTGATGAACTGCTATTTTTATTAATGTTTCTAAAGAATTCTCAACCAGATGCTTACTGCATTTCTAAAATCAGTTGGGCGCTCTATTTTACAGGGAAACGGTGAAATAGCCAGCACTCTCATAAATATTCAAGAGAAGCAAACCAGCAGAATTCATTATGGTGGAGTGGTTGTGTCTAAGGTTGCATTTTTTTCTTTTCTTTTTGAGCAGGGGAAAGACTGCTCTTCTTAATTTCACAAACTTAAGAACTATGCAAAAAACAAACAAGCAAAACAGTATATTTAGCAGAATAAAAGGAGTCTGAATTTTCTGACTAATTTTTTTTAGAAGTCTACCACTTGCCATTCATTTCAATATCAATTTTAAAAATCATCCATTTTCAAACTATTTAGATGGATTTCATAGCTATTTAGCTGGACTTTGTGATTGTTTTCCAACCCATTTATTTAATGATGTCTTACCCATTCCTGAGGGCTTGGGGAGGGTTGCAGCACATATAAACAACATGCAAACATGCAACATGCAGGACTGCCCACCAGAATCTCTCTGCCAAATTTGGCCAAATAGAAAGGTCTTGTATTGCTTCCAGAAGATGCTCAGGTTTGGGTCTTGGTGAACAAAGCTGTGGAGCAGCCCCTAGAATGCCTTTCTATAGACCTTTGCTGTACAGATTTTTGGTGCACTGATAGAACTTGCAAGAGGTTGTTCTTGGCTGACCTTAAGGATTGTGATGCAGTGTAGGAGAAGAGAGTGTTTTTCAGATTCTTCCCTTTACCTAAATTCTGTGTAAATAAGCGACAGTCCTATTACAACTTCTCCAGCTTTTGAAAACTTTCTAAATTGCAGACATATGGGCAAAAAAACCCCATTTTTCAAGTTAAGAATATCGATTGTGCCAAAGTTGAATGTGACATGGTACCTGCTGTTTTATGTAAGAGCAGCTGCTACTTATATAAGCAAGCACAATCTATGTAAATACGTCTGACTTTTGCTGCCTAAGCAGCAGTGCGTGTCTGTCTAACAATGCCCCTTTGTGGCAAAGAGGCAGGAGACCCCTTTTACCTTAAACTGACTGTAACTTTTCAAAGAGAAGCAACATGGGGTCTTCACAAATATGGCAGGGCCTGGTTTGGCTAACTCTGGCCCGCTTGGGCCGCATATCTCTTCCGGGCCCACTGGATGTGAGCCCGGTTCAGACCCTGGAAGGGTAGGCGGCTGGGCAGAAATGTGGGTCTGCAAGGAACCGGGTCCATGGTCCGGACCCAGGAGCTGTGCAGGCGGGCCAGAACAGGCCAAACTGAGCAGGCATGTCTGGTTTTGTACCTGCCCAGCCCGGTGGGCAGGTTGCCATGGCAGTCAGTCATGGTGGTCTGCTATTGGCAGTCATGGTTGCTCATCATGGTGGAGGGTGGAGCACTGACCACAGCATGGGGGTGGAGCCAGCCAGCTGCGCGTCACTCCCCACCCCCCTCCCCAGCTCAGTCAAGTTGCAGGAACATGTGTTCTGTTCCCTGAGCTAACCTAGCGGGGGTGTCCCCCCACTCTGGGACGTGCAGCTGCTGAGGCAGCTACGCATTTGTTTACCCCCATGGTCTGTGGACACAGCACTAAGAGCAGGGCCAGCTTTAGGGAGAGTAGGGCATTGCCTAGGGAATAAAATTTTAAGAGAGCAGCACAATAAACCAGGATTACTCCCTCCCTGCCCACTGAACTGACTTACTCAGTTAAGTCCTCCTGCCCCCCTCCCCTGGGCTGCACCACTGTTCCAGGGACGCCAGCCTCGCTGCCACAGAGCCTCCCCCCCAAAATTCTAAGACCAGCCCTGACTGGTGGTCAGATGATTAGTGTGGAACCAAGAGTGCCACTCTGCTGCCTGCAGTGCACATTCCAAGAAGGAGACTAGTCCTGACCAGCTGATTAGTGGGTAACCTTTGGTATCACTACCGCTTGCAGTGCAACCCCCAAGTAGGAGACTTGCACTGTGTGTGCTGCAGGGTATGCTGACATTTTCCCACGGATAATCAGGTATCAGGCTGCAGGGTTGCGGCCGGCCCGGCGTGTCCCCCTCCCATGGTGCACATGCGCCCCCCGCCGCGCACATTGCTATGGCGCCTCCGGCACCCTCTGTTGCCCCGGCAATGGATCCAATTAGCGGCAACGGGACGCCACCTGCTGTAACTCCGTGCAACACGGGGTCAATGCTGGAGCCGCCGCGACATTCTGTGCAGCTTCAGGCATGCAGGAAGGCGGGGCCACCTGTACAAAAACCAGCGCTGGGAAGCACCCAGTGCCAGTAATCTGAGGAGAAACTGGCCCCCTTGTGCGAATCCCGTTGTATAACTGTTGCTGCNCCTGGAAAAAGATACATGTGTGAGATGCTAGCTCAGGCAGGCAGTAGTGGGCTGAACTGGTCCAGCATCGTGCTGCGTGAAGTCTCTTCTTCGCACAGTGTTTTGTATTTTAAGTTCATCCTGCAAGTACAGATACCCTACAAGCCTGATTATACAGTTTCCTGAGCAAAAAAGGTTTGGATAAGTTTAAACAAACATCCATTCTGAACTCTGCTGAAGCATAAAACATCATCTCATTTGCCAACAGCTACTTGATGAATGCTGTTTGTAAGCATCAACTGATGAACTGCTATTTTTATTAATGTTTCTAAAGAATTCTCAACCAGATGCTTACTGCATTTCTAAAATCAGTTGGGCGCTCTATTTTACAGGGAAACGGTGAAATAGCCAGCACTCTCATAAATATTCAAGAGAAGCAAACCAGCAGAATTCATTATGGTGGAGTGGTTGTGTCTAAGGTTGCATTTTTTTCTTTTCTTTTTGAGCAGGGGAAAGACTGCTCTTCTTAATTTCACAAACTTAAGAACTATGCAAAAAACAAACAAGCAAAACAGTATATTTAGCAGAATAAAAGGAGTCTGAATTTTCTGACTAATTTTTTTTAGAAGTCTACCACTTGCCATTCATTTCAAAATCAATTTTAAAAATCATCCATTTTCAAACTATTTAGATGGATTTCATAGCTATTTAGCTGGACTTTGTGATTGTTTTCCAACCCATTTATTTAATGATGTCTTACCCATTCCTGAGGGCTTGGGGAGGGTTGCAGCACATATAAACAACATGCAAACATGCAACATGCAGGACTGCCCACCAGAATCTCTCTGCCAAATTTGGCCAAATAGAAAGGTCTTGTATTGCTTCCAGAAGATGCTCAGGTTTGGGTCTTGGTGAACAAAGCTGTGGAGCAGCCCCTAGAATGCCTTTCTATAGACCTTTGCTGTACAGATTTTTGGTGCACTGATAGAACTTGCAAGAGGTTGTTCTTGGCTGACCTTAAGGATTGTGATGCAGTGTAGGAGAAGAGAGTGTTTTTCAGATTCTTCCCTTTACCTAAATTCTGTGTAAATAAGCGACAGTCCTATTACAACTTCTCCAGCTTTTGAAAACTTTCTAAATTGCAGACATATGGGCAAAAAAACCCCATTTTTCAAGTTAAGAATATCGATTGTGCCAAAGTTGAATGTGACATGGTACCTGCTGTTTTATGTAAGAGCAGCTGCTACTTATATAAGCAAGCACAATCTATGTAAATACGTCTGACTTTTGCTGCCTAAGCAGCAGTGCGTGTCTGTCTAACAATGCCCCTTTGTGGCAAAGAGGCAGGAGACCCCTTTTACCTTAAACTGACTGTAACTTTTCAAAGAGAAGCAACATGGGGTCTTCACAAATATGGCAGGGCCTGGTTTGGCTAACTCTGGCCCGCTTGGGCCGCATATCTCTTCCGGGCCCACTGGATGTGAGCCCGGTTCAGACCCTGGAAGGGTAGGCGGCTGGGCAGAAATGTGGGTCTGCAAGGAACCGGGTCCATGGTCCGGACCCAGGAGCTGTGCAGGCGGGCCAGAACAGGCCAAACTGAGCAGGCATGTCTGTTTTTGTACCTGCCCAGCCCGGTGGGCAGGTTGCCATGGCAGTCAGTCATGGTGGTCTGCTATTGGCAGTCATGGT
This sequence comes from Sphenodon punctatus, assembly GCA_003113815.1. Taxonomy (NCBI): domain Eukaryota; kingdom Metazoa; phylum Chordata; class Lepidosauria; order Sphenodontia; family Sphenodontidae; genus Sphenodon; species Sphenodon punctatus. Next base: position 1,549,569 of record QEPC01005532.1, read on the forward strand.
TGCTCATCATGGTGGAGGGTGGAGCACTGACCACAGCATGGGGGTGGAGCCAGCCAGCTGCGCGTCACTCCCCACCCCCCTCCCCAGCTCAGTCAAGTTGCAGGAACATGTGTTCTGTTCCCTGAGCTAACCTAGCGGGGGTGTCCCCCCACTCTGGGACGTGCAGCTGCTGAGGCAGCTACGCATTTGTTTACCCCCATGGTCTGTGGACACAGCACTAAGAGCAGGGCCAGCTTTAGGGAGAGTAGGGCATTGCCTAGGGAATAAAATTTTAAGAGAGCAGCACAATAAACCAGGATTACTCCCTCCCTGCCCACTGAACTGACTTACTCAGTTAAGTCCTCCTGCCCCCCTCCCCTGGGCTGCACCACTGTTCCAGGGACGCCAGCCTCGCTGCCACAGAGCCTCCCCCCCAAAATTCTAAGACCAGCCCTGACTGGTGGTCAGATGATTAGTGTGGAACCAAGAGTGCCACTCTGCTGCCTGCAGTGCACATTCCAAGAAGGAGACTAGTCCTGACCAGCTGATTAGTGGGTAACCTTTGGTATCACTACCGCTTGCAGTGCAACCCCCAAGTAGGAGACTTGCACTGTGTGTGCTGCAGGGTATGCTGACATTTTCCCACGGATAATCAGGTATCAGGCTGCAGGGTTGCGGCCGGCCCGGCGTGTCCCCCTCCCATGGTGCACATGCGCCCCCCGCCGCGCACATTGCTATGGCGCCTCCGGCACCCTCTGTTGCCCCGGCAATGGATCCAATTAGCGGCAACGGGACGCCACCTGCTGTAACTCCGTGCAACACGGGGTCAATGCTGGAGCCGCCGCGACATTCTGTGCAGCTTCAGGCATGCAGGAAGGCGGGGCCACCTGTACAAAAACCAGCGCTGGGAAGCACCCAGTGCCAGTAATCTGAGGAGAAACTGGCCCCCTTGTGCGAATCCCGTTGTATAACTGTTGCTGCCTTACTGAGTCCTGTCGTGTGAGTGTGCCTGGTGTCCCTGCTTGTTCCTTCCTTCCCACCGGTGAGTGTCCCGCGAAAGGTGAGTGAGTGTGCATGCTTCCCTTCCCCCTCCCGGGCATCCCTTCCCCCGTCCCCATGCTGTGTGTCTCTGCCTCCTTCCCTACGTTCCACGGGACCCTGCCCTGTCTCCCTCACCATCTCACCCCTATCTGCCCTGAACCCCCTTGTACCGCGGGATTGTTGAGATTGGGGTGTTGATCAGGAGTGGGGAGGTGCAGACCTATTTCGGTACCTGGCGCCCAATGATGATAGGGGCCTCACCTCTATTAATTTTTATTATTATTATTATTTTATTTTATTAGCATTTGTATAGCGCCAGCTGTGTACCTGGTGCTTTACAGAACAATAAGATAGACGTGGTCCCTGCCTACGGCTTACAATCTAATAGACACGGACAGAACAATAAGATAGACGTGGTCCCTGCCTACGGCTTACAATCTAATAGACACGGAGGGGGGAGACAAGGAGAGGAGACATAGGGAGAGATAAGGGATAATAACATTCAAGCGGAGGCGAAGTTTCAGGTGCACGTGCTTGGCTTGGTTGCAGTTAGGCAGGAGTCAGTGGAGAGACGTTCAGGACGTTCAGGGCCCATATACTATCCGGATGGGCATTTTAGGTTCCCAGCGACCTGCCAGCACCAAGGGGTACTTGGGTGATACAGTGGTGCGTGCGTGTCTTCCCCACTGACAGAATTACCGGTACTAAAAAGCCCATTGTGTTGAGTCTCCAGGGGCGACTATCTCTTACCCCTATGGATATTACTAAGGAATTAGGTGACCTGGTTAGAGCCGTGCAATCCATGGCTATGGAGTTGAAAGACTTGCAGGGCAAGCACAACACCCTAGCTGCCATAGTGAGTGGCACTCCCGCTCCCGGGGTGCCTCCCCTGGCATCCCCAGTGGTTGCCACAGAGGCCCTTCCGCCACCTGCAGGGACTCCTGCAGAGGCTTGGGAGCCCAAGGGACCCCGTATCAATAAATTTACAGCAGACTGAAGGACCTTCCAGGGGTTCCTGGCACTCTGTGAGCTTATGTTCACTACGCAACCAGGAACGTAGACCACAGGCACACTCAAGGTCGCTTTCATCATATGACATCTTGCGAGTCTCCCTCTGGAGTGGGCTACGACCCTCTTGAAAGGGAAAAGTCTGCTGCTTTCCAAATACTCTGACTTCATATGGGAGTTCGCATTCCTTTTTGATCACCCCCACCGAGTCAAGGATGCGGAAACCACAATCCTCTCCGTGTAGCAAGGCAAAGGAGGGCTGTTGGAATATATCACTTCGTTTCAACAATTGGTGCTAGATTTACAATGGCCTAATGATGTTCTGTGGGTAATGTTTCAAAGAGGATTAAGTGATGAGATAAAAGATCAGCTGGCCTATACTATGCTCCCTGACACCTGGGAGAAACTCATGCACCTCTTGCTCCAAATACAAGAGAGGTTGGTGGAACGACGGAGAGAAAGATGACAGGAAATACGGGGGTTCCAGGAGTACAGTCCCATCACAACACCACCTGCTCTCAAAGGAGCTGCATCCAATGATCCCGAACCCATGCAGCTGGGAGTCTCGCGTGGTCCCCTGTCCCCAGAGTAATGGGAACGATAACGGAAATCTCACGCCTGCTTCTACTGCGGAAATTCCAACCATTTTATTCAAGAATGTCCATCACTGTCCTCCCAACACTGGGATCCAGGAAACTCCAGGGGCCGGGATGGTCAAGGGCCATCTTGGTCATAAGACAAGGCTCTACTAGNAGTCAAGTTGCAGGAACATGTGTTCTGTTCCCTGAGCTAACCTAGCGGGGGTGTCCCCCCACTCTGGGACGTGCAGCTGCTGAGGCAGCTACGCATTTGTTTACCCCCATGGTCTGTGGACACAGCACTAAGAGCAGGGCCAGCTTTAGGGAGAGTAGGGCATTGCCTAGGGAATAAAATTTTAAGAGAGCAGCACAATAAACCAGGATTACTCCCTCCCTGCCCACTGAACTGACTTACTCAGTTAAGTCCTCCTGCCCCCCTCCCCTGGGCTGCACCACTGTTCCAGGGACGCCAGCCTCGCTGCCACAGAGCCTCCCCCCCAAAATTCTAAGACCAGCCCTGACTGGTGGTCAGATGATTAGTGTGGAACCAAGAGTGCCACTCTGCTGCCTGCAGTGCACATTCCAAGAAGGAGACTAGTCCTGACCAGCTGATTAGTGGGTAACCTTTGGTATCACTACCGCTTGCAGTGCAACCCCCAAGTAGGAGACTTGCACTGTGTGTGCTGCAGGGTATGCTGACATTTTCCCACGGATAATCAGGTATCAGGCTGCAGGGTTGCGGCCGGCCCGGCGTGTCCCCCTCCCATGGTGCACATGCGCCCCCCGCCGCGCACATTGCTATGGCGCCTCCGGCACCCTCTGTTGCCCCGGCAATGGATCCAATTAGCGGCAACGGGACGCCACCTGCTGTAACTCCGTGCAACACGGGGTCAATGCTGGAGCCGCCGCGACATTCTGTGCAGCTTCAGGCATGCAGGAAGGCGGGGCCACCTGTACAAAAACCAGCGCTGGGAAGCACCCAGTGCCAGTAATCTGAGGAGAAACTGGCCCCCTTGTGCGAATCCCGTTGTATAACTGTTGCTGCCTTACTGAGTCCTGTCGTGTGAGTGTGCCTGGTGTCCCTGCTTGTTCCTTCCTTCCCACCGGTGAGTGTCCCGCGAAAGGTGAGTGAGTGTGCATGCTTCCCTTCCCCCTCCCGGGCATCCCTTCCCCCGTCCCCATGCTGTGTGTCTCTGCCTCCTTCCCTACGTTCCACGGGACCCTGCCCTGTCTCCCTCACCATCTCACCCCTATCTGCCCTGAACCCCCTTGTACCGCGGGATTGTTGAGATTGGGGTGTTGATCAGGAGTGGGGAGGTGCAGACCTATTTCGGTACCTGGCGCCCAATGATGATAGGGGCCTCACCTCTATTAATTTTTATTATTATTATTATTTTATTTTATTAGCATTTGTATAGCGCCAGCTGTGTACCTGGTGCTTTACAGAACAATAAGATAGACGTGGTCCCTGCCTACGGCTTACAATCTAATAGACACGGAGGGGGGAGACAAGGAGAGGAGACATAGGGAGAGATAAGGGATAATAACATTCAAGCGGAGGCGAAGTTTCAGGTGCACGTGCTTGGCTTGGTTGCAGTTAGGCAGGAGTCAGTGGAGAGACGTTCAGGACGTTCAGGGCCCATATACTATCCGGATGGGCATTTTAGGTTCCCAGCGACCTGCCAGCACCAAGGGGTACTTGGGTGATACAGTGGTGCGTGCGTGTCTTCCCCACTGACAGAATTACCGGTACTAAAAAGCCCATTGTGTTGAGTCTCCAGGGGCGACTATCTCTTACCCCTATGGATATTACTAAGGAATTAGGTGACCTGGTTAGAGCCGTGCAATCCATGGCTATGGAGTTGAAAGACTTGCAGGGCAAGCACAACACCCTAGCTGCCATAGTGAGTGGCACTCCCGCTCCCGGGGTGCCTCCCCTGGCATCCCCAGTGGTTGCCACAGAGGCCCTTCCGCCACCTGCAGGGACTCCTGCAGAGGCTTGGGAGCCCAAGGGACCCCGTATCAATAAATTTACAGCAGACTGAAGGACCTTCCAGGGGTTCCTGGCACTCTGTGAGCTTATGTTCACTACGCAACCAGGAACGTAGACCACAGGCACACTCAAGGTCGCTTTCATCATATGACATCTTGCGAGTCTCCCTCTGGAGTGGGCTACGACCCTCTTGAAAGGGAAAAGTCTGCTGCTTTCCAAATACTCTGACTTCATATGGGAGTTCGCATTCCTTTTTGATCACCCCCACCGAGTCAAGGATGCGGAAACCACAATCCTCTCCGTGTAGCAAGGCAAAGGAGGGCTGTTGGAATATATCACTTCGTTTCAACAATTGGTGCTAGATTTACAATGGCCTAATGATGTTCTGTGGGTAATGTTTCAAAGAGGATTAAGTGATGAGATAAAAGATCAGCTGGCCTATACTATGCTCCCTGACACCTGGGAGAAACTCATGCACCTCTTGCTCCAAATACAAGAGAGGTTGGTGGAACGACGGAGAGAAAGATGACAGGAAATACGGGGGTTCCAGGAGTACAGTCCCATCACAACACCACCTGCTCTCAAAGGAGCTGCATCCAATGATCCCGAACCCATGCAGCTGGGAGTCTCGCGTGGTCCCCTGTCCCCAGAGTAATGGGAACGATAACGGAAATCTCACGCCTGCTTCTACTGCGGAAATTCCAACCATTTTATTCAAGAATGTCCATCACTGTCCTCCCAACACTGGGATCCAGGAAACTCCAGGGGCCGGGATGGTCAAGGGCCATCTTGGTCATAAGACAAGGCTCTACTAGACACGAACAGGACACCCACTTCCAAGTTTCACTTACCCTCGAGATCTCCTCTTGTCAGTCCCACATAGTATGGGCTCTTATTGATTCTGGGGCATCAGGGAACTTCCTTGACATGGGCTGGGCCCAAGACTGTGCTATTCCCCTGGAACCAAAGGCCCAACCAGAAGTGGTCCATTCAATTGATGGATCCCCCCTTGTCTCTGGACTTGTCACGTATCAACACCCCCCCTTGACTTGTACCATGGGGAGCCACCAAGAAAGGCTTGTGTTCAATGTTGTATGTACACCAGTGTTTCCTGTGGTACTGGGCCTCCCTTGGCTGACTCATCACAATCCCTGCATTGACTGGACCATTCCACAACTCTGATTTTCATCCCCTTATTGTGCACCTACCATCCCCCAGTCATTCCATGGGCCCTTACGTCTCTCTGTGGAAGTACCAAACTTGCTGAGCTGCCTACGGAATACCAGGAGTACGTTGACATGTTTCGCCCTATTCAAGCAGCGAAGTTACTACCCCATCGCCCGTACGATTGCCCCATAGATCTTCTACCAGGAACCAAACCCCCATTGGGCCCAATTTATGCCTTGTCCACACCTGAACTTGCAACTCTCCATCAGTATCTGGATGACAGCCTCTGTACTGGATTATCTACCCTTCCTCATCTCCTGTGGGTGCTCCCATCTTCTTCATGGCAAAAAAGGACAGTGGTCTTTGAACCTGCATTGACTATCGAGGCCTGAATCTAGTTACCATTAAAACCCAGTACCCCCCTGCTGTTAAACTCCGAGCTGTTGGACCACCTACAAGGAGCTCGAATATTTACGAAATTGGACCTCCATGGTGCCTATAACTTAGTTTGGGTGCGGGAAGGCGACAAATGGAAGACGGCGTTCCGCACCCAGTATGGCCACTTTGAATATCAAGTCATGCCGTTTGTCCTAGCCAATGCCCAGGGACGTTTCAACATTTTATAAATGATATTTTTTTGCAACATTTTGGACCTCTTCATTATCGCATACCTGGATGATATCCTGATTTATTCCTCCTCCCC
>QEPC01005532.1:1575218-1588685 GCA_003113815.1 Sphenodon punctatus
CTTTACATGCAAATTTTATGACAACATGCTTGGTTGATTTTTTGGAATTGTAGAAAGTTTTCTTTAATATTTAGGCGCCACTGAAGAAGGGGGAATCCCCCGAAACGCGTCTGGCAGGTAGCTGAAGGCCCATGCCAAAGAAGCCCAATTTGAAAAAGGAAAAGACCATGGGCATATCAACCATATTCTTTAGGAATCCAGGATTGGACTTTTGAAGTTTTTCTTTTCCATTCAGAGCTCCAGTGGGGGCCCTTTCTGCTGCATACAGTTGTATGTTAAATTGTAATACACACATCATTGATGTTCATGCCTTGCTATTTTAATTAACACAGTACCCATTGAATGGGAATAAATAATTGTTTTTGTATATATCGGTTATGTGATATTTGCACAGTTCCACAATTTGCATCCTCATAAGGTTTAATACAGTTCTTCCCCTCTTCTGTGCATGATGTAGAAAACTTCAAGGAATGTTTGCCAAGGTCTTGCAATACTTAGAAGGAGCCTGGATGTCGTCTCTTTTTAGGGTCCTTTGATATTATCCTGATACAGGAAACCTGGGCCCTGGATGAGCCTGTCCTGCAGGGTTTTGAGGTAGTATGGCGGGCAACCACAAAAGTAGCTATTAAGGGTAGACCTAGCGGGGGACTGGCCTGCTTGGTGAACTGCGCTTTGAAGGTGGAAATGATTTCATTTCCACTGGATATTACCCATGCGTGTGGTTGCCTTTTGCTATTCCCTGATTACCTTCTAATGATTGTTTTGGTTTATATTCCACCTAGTAACGTAGATAGCTATCGGGAAAATATATGGATGGAGGTGACATCTTCCGTGGAGATGATCCAGAGGCTGTATCCTATGGCATGTCTTTTGCTGGCTGGCGATTTTAACGTGCGTTTGGGCGCTCGATCTTGGGATTTGATTTATTTGGGGGGAATGTGGCTGGATGAAGATCCCTCCCCTTTAATGGCAAGATGTTCGAAGGATGGAGGTCTAAATAAAAATGGGGTATTATTCTCTAAATTACGATCGGAATTGGACCTCTATGCTTTAAATGGGCGGGGATGGAGTGACTTCCCAGGCGAACATACTTATATAAAAAGGGGGAGTAGTACCATCGACTATGTTAGTGTCAGCTGGTGTTATACCATTAGTGAGAAATTTCCGGGTAGGCTCTTGGGTAGCCACTGTGATCATATGTCCCTGATACTTACTTTGCAAATAATTGGGACTAAGATGAGTGCGAAAATATTCGCTGATTTGGAGAGCGAGAAGGTCAGGAAAAAATGGGGGGATGACCTGGGGCATACGCTTTCGGCAGCCCTCCAGTCTGACAAGGGGGTGTATTTTGCAAGAAAGCTGTCAGCGGTTTCCCCTCCTGCTGACCTTCTCTCCTCCTTCCAGGATTTGATGCATTGGCTTTTGCCTATGCTTTCCACCCAAGGTCCTGTAAGTTCCAAGGTAAAAGATGGTTTGGATTCAATGCCTTCCTGCTTTGATAAAGACTGCCAGCTGGCATGGTCTTTAGTACGTCGATCGTACCAGCTTTATAGGGAGACAAATTCTGATATTGTGCGGGAGGAATTGGCGGATAATAGACGGAAGTATAGAGAACTTATAAAGATTAAAAGAGAGGCATATCATAGACAGCTTTAGGACCAAGTGGATAAGGCCTCCAGAGATTTAAACTCTACTAAGTTCTGGAAGTTGATTAGAGGGATTGGTAGTAGAGAACGTTTTCAGGGGCCCTCTCAGGTGTCAGCTGAGTTGTGGGTAACACACTTTGCTGCACTATATGCACCCCCATGCTGTTTAGAAAATACCCTGATGTTATTACCTATGGCCTCTGCATGGGAGCCGGTCACTCCGGATGAAATAATAGAACTGATTGGTACTCTTAAAAAGGGTAAAGCTTCAGGGGGGGATTTTCTTCTGGCCAAATTTCTTAAGAGAGATGTAGACTGGTGGGCCCTGGTATTGGCAACTTTGTTCACCGGAATAAATGCCTCCAGGAATATTCCTGCAGATTGGGGAGAGGCAGTTGTTGTGCCAATCTTTAAAAAAAGCGTGCATGATGACCCTAAGAACTATCGGCCTATCAGCCTACTCAGTATAGTTGGGAAACTATATGCAAAATTTCTTTTGTTAAAACTGAGAGGCTGGATTGAGTCTCAGGCTATTATGGCAAATGAACAAATTGGATTTAGGAAGGGGAGATCCACTATGGACCATTGTTTTCTTCTTTCCTATTTGGTCCAGAAATATTCTAGCCCAGGGAATGCATTATATGCGGCTTTTGTGGATCTCAGAGCCACATTTGATCTAGTCCCAAGTAAACGCCTTTGGCAAAAGCTTTTTGCCCTAAATATTGATAAGAGGCTGTTGCATCTATATCAGAGTTAGACTGAGCCAAGCTGGGGCTATGTCTGATAAAATCGAGACAAGGAGGGGTGTCAAACAGGGGTGTATCCTGGCCCCCACTCTCTTTAATTTGTATTTAAATGATCTGGTTAAGAATTTCCCCTTTGAGAAGTGTCACCCCCCTTTTGTGAGCGATACTTATATTACATGTCTTCTCTATGCAGATTACACAGTGCTACTCTCCCACACGCAAATTGGGCTTAGGCGATCTCTTGGTCTTTTGGGGGAAATATTGTAGCGATAACTGTAGAGATCAACTACGACAAGACCAAAGTGCTGGTCTTTTCCCGTCGGAAACTAGCTCATAGGTGGTTTATAGAGAATAGGGAAATTCAGCAAGCTGGGGTTTATAAATATCTTGGCCTCCTTTTCCAGTTGTCAGGAGGCTGGTCTATGCAGCTATCTGCTGCAATAGAAAGGACTAGGAAATTAAATAAAGCTCTTTTTTCTTTCTCTCGATCGAGAGGGGGTGGGCTGGTAACATTGGAGATTTAAGGTTTTCTCCCATAAATGTGTAGTGCAATTGATTTTGGGGGCTCACTTGTGGGCTTTAGATAAATTTAAGAACTTGGAGAGAATTCAATCTGGCTTTCTTCGAGCTTTGCTAACTGCCCCCCCTCCCCCCAGGGGGGCGGTAAATACTATGGCCATTTATTTGGAATGTGGCCGGATTCCTTTGCAGGAGAAGATCTGGAAAGGAGCTCTAAGCTACTGGTTGAGGTTGTATTTTAATCCGGCTGCCCCTCTTTCTCAACTGGTCGTTATGGACAAGACAGTGAGTGGTTGGCATATGATAGTTTTAAAGAAGTTAAACTGCCTTGTTTTTTCTTTGGAAGCCCTGGCCCCTTTGGGATATCAAACTGGAAAGAAAGTACTGGTGAGAAGGCTGGCTGATATCGGCCGACAAGAGAGGCAGGCGTCAGTTGGGGATTGTGGGGCTTTGGGCGCGTATAGCCTATTGATAAATGATTCTGACTCACCAAGGACTTACATGGACTGTGGCCTTTCTTCGTCAAGCAGGAGGCTTTTCCTCCTGGCGAGACTGAATTATTTTCCTTCAGCGGTTACAGAAGGCCGATACCGGGGTACCCCTTTGGCAGAGCTGGTGTGTAAATGTAAATTGCATCATATTGAATCTTTAAAGCATATTGTTCTGGATTACCCTCTATACGATGGTCTGAGGAAGAAATTTATTGTCCCGATAATTACTCCGGTCCCTGGTCAATTGTGGGATTTCTATATAAAATTGTTACTTGGGGAATCTGTTAAGGAGGTTACGTGGAGCGTGGCAAATTTTTTATTCTTAGAAGTTAGCACAAGGTTCTGATGCCAAATAAGTGCAATTTTTGTACACAGCTGTTAGTCTTACATTTTTATGTGTGTAAAAGTGTCTGACCTTTCATTTTGCTTTATAGTATGGATTAATAGTTTTTACATTGATAGTTGGTTTTAAATTTTCTTTTATTAAGTCCCTTTCTTTTTCTGCTCTGTAGCACAAATGATTGGGTTTATTTATCTTTGAAGTTCAGCTTGTATTATTGATGATTTGTATAGTGTTTTTGTTTTATTATATTGCCTTGGTGTTCTGTCTTTTGTTGTTTTGCAAAGGCCAGTTGGCCACGCAATAAAGATGAATGAATGAAATAAGTAAATAAATAAATGAGCAGCCTGCTTGTGGGATAATGATAGAGGTGAGGGGGTCCCAGTGAAGTGTGCGTGCTCTCCCCAGCATCCCTGACAAACATCTGATGGGGAGATGGAACCTGGAGCAGGGCGCACACTCTCCTCGGCTGCCCTGACATGTTTGTCGGGACAGCTGGGGAGAGCACACACTGCTCTGGGCCCCCTCTCCTCATCAGCTGTTTGTCAGGGCAGTCGGGGACAGCTTGCAGGACATTTAAAATGTGGATTAGTAAAACCTTGCATATCGAGGTTTTTCTAACCCAGGGGTTTTCCTGGACAGCTCACGCAGTAGGCATTTAAATGAGCAAGTAATTAATATGTTAGCAGCAAACTCATAGGTCTGCATCTCATCTAAAAATGCCCAGTTTTACTCCTGCTAGTCAGCCACAAAGTTGTGCCTCCACCTTACAGTAAAGTTTTAGCAAAGGCAACAAAAGAACTAGGGATTTTCAGTAGCATACATACAGCTTGATTAAAAACAAGATGTTCTCTCCTTCCTTCCTATCCTCATCCTTGAGTTCATCATTGAGTGTCAGCTTGAAATTTACGACTCAGACATTTAATATCCTTCAAGGAGAACATTAGTATTTGAAAACCTTGTAAAGACAAATGTCTGTACTGAAAAACCCATGGCACTATCTTTTAGCATTTACATTTCAGTTCATTTACCTTCATCCCATGTCACTTTCTTCTAATGTAAATTGTGTTCTGAGAGTTGCCCAAATTAGATGTTTGTATAAAAGAATTTTTATATGATGATGCTGGCATAATCCTGTTTCCTCTTGCTACACCTTTGCATCAAGGTTTCCAGCTATCCTGATTTTTAGGGATGTGCAAACGCGGTTCGGATGTTTGGAGTTCAGGCTGAACTTGGTCTGTTCGGACGACCAAATCGAACGTCCGAACCAAATGTTCGAACGGCCGAACAGTTTGGAAAAGTTCAGATGAGTTTGGATGAGTCTGGGGGTGGGGAAAACGTGACTTTGGGCAGGAAAAATATGTCTGGAAGGGGGAGGCAGCTGAGGACTTCCTGGCACCAGGGGTGGAGACCAGGGGTGGTTTTGGGGCCAAATGATACCGATACTGAAAAAAAAAATTTGATTTTGGCATCGATAGCACTATTTTTGGATGTTTGGCTGAGTTCAGCTGAACCGGACTCAGCCAAACCAAAGAACTGAACCCGAACTTGGGTTTCGAACCAAATGACCGAACGTCTGAACATTCGAACCGCGTTCTGTTCGCACATCCCTACTGATTTTAACAATATGTCCTGGAATTGGTTTTGAATGAGAGAGAGCCCTGCCAATATAGCCAACTCTAGCCCCAGGCTACTACCTCAACTGACAGCCTGGTGCCCGCCCTTGTAGGTTCCTGGTATGTGAGCATAATGACTGACAGAGAAAATGTAGAATTGTCAATTTGTAATCTCAGTTCTTAAACCAAATAGCAATTTAACCTGAGCACAAGTAATTATTACAGGAGTAGTAGAAATGATATGTTCCAGATTATGAGTAATGATCAGTGTTAAATCTAGGGTGTGCCCAACCAGTCCCTCACAGCTGTAGAAGCTAATCGTCATTAAGTACCCTGCTATTTGCCACATTTTACTTTTTCTCCATTCTCTCCCCAGAATTTGTCTGGAATTTTGATGATTCATGAGCTGAATTTTGATGATTAAAAGTTGCCAAACTCTACTTGCAGCCAAGGCATAATCTAGACCTAATCAGGCTTCCTTGTTGAAAATAGTGACTCGCCAAATAGTGGACATTAATGGAGCTCCAGAGTTTGAGAAGGTCAGAAGAAATTAGTACTGAAAAAACTGAGATCCTGAGTTTCATTTGAAATTTTACAAAGTGCTTGATTATTTATTCATATTTATATCCTGCCCTTCCTCAAAGGCTCAGGGTAGCTTACAAAGAAATATAAAAATACAATATAAACATATTTAAAACAAAATTCCCACCCTACAACAATGTCCCACCTAATCCCTCTCCCCATCCCCTGAACCATCCTCCCCCTTAAATCAACCCTCCCCCCCAATTCAGTCCCCACTGCCAAAAGCCCGAAGGAACAAAATGGTCTTGCATTGCCTCCAGAAGGCCACCAGGCTTGAACACACAGACCTTCTGTGGGAGGGAGTTCCATAGCAAAGGTGTGATGGCTGAGAACACCCTCCTCATAGTCGAGACTGCAAACCCAATCAAGAGGAGGGGGCCAGACCCCATCAATAAAAGGTGTCCCAACCCCTCCAGGGTGTAAGACTGGGCAACCATCATTGCCTCAACAACTTGTCAGGATTCAGCCTCAATTATTCACCCTCATCTAGTCCCCCACCACAGCCAGGCAATGGGTAAGCACCGAGACTGCCAGATCTGGGTCAGATGAAAAGGTGAGGTAGAGCTGGGTGTCATCAGCGTATTGATGGCACTGCACCCCAAACCTCCAAATGACCTCGTCCAGTGGCTGCATATACATGTTGAACAAGAGAGGGGACAGAATGAAACCCTGAAGGACCCCACAAGGGAGATTCCAAGGAAATTTTTCTTTCTTTCCTTCTTTCTTTCTAAAAAAAACCTTAATACCCTGCCCCTCTTGACATAGGAGCTCGTGGTGGCTTACAAACAACAATAATAAATAAACATTAAAAGTAAATAAAACTACTCACAGCAGGAGGTTATGAAAAGAAACCTCCCACCCACCCTAACCCACTCCCCCCACCCTTCACCCATCTCCCCTGCCAAATGCCTAGTGGAATAGCCAGGTCTTACAACTTCATTGAAAAGAGGGAAGGTCCGGGGCCAACTAGGTATCTGTCGGAAGGGTGTTCCACAGCCTCAGTGCAACCACTGAGAATGCCCTCTCCATCGTGGCTCCCCGGAAGACTTGGAGGACCTCAAGGAAGTCAGCCCCGGATGACCTCAGGGGCCAATCCAGGACCCGGGAGGTGGGGGGGGTGGGGTGGTGAGGTGGTCCTGCAAGCAGGTAGTGCCTAGGCCATTTAGGGCTTTATAGGCAAGCACCAACACCTTGAATCTGGCCTGGAAGACTATAGGCAGCCAGTGCAGAGATCATAGCACTGGTGTAATATGCTCCCAGCAGACCCAACCCCATTAAGAGGCAGGCCACCGGATTCTGCACCAACTTCAGTCTTCGAGCCATCACCATGGGTAGCTCCATGTAGAGCGCGTTACAATAGTCCAGCCTAGAGGTGATGAAAGCATGGATGATAGTGACCAGGTCGGAGTCTGAGACATACAGCTGAAGCAGTCGTACCAGATGTAATTGATGAGAAGCACTCCTCACCACAACCTCCACCTGGACATCCAGGCAGAGCTGTGAATCAAGAAGCACCCCCAGACTCCAAACTTGGGGAACCAGCGAACCACATCAATAATAGAGGATGCCACCTCCATCACCTTTCCCACTAGCATCACCTCCATCTTGTCAGGATTCAACCTCAGACAGTTAGCCCTCATCCAGTCTCCCACAGCCATCAAACACTGGGTAAGCACCAAGACTGCCAGGCCTGAGTTGGATGGAAAATATAGGAATGTGCGAACAGAACCGAGTTTGGAAATTTGGTTCAGTTCAGTTCAGTTTGAAAATCGAGTTGAATTCGAAAATTCGGTTCGGTCGACCGAACTATTCGAGTTCGGTCAAATTCCGAACTGAGTTCATACATTCAAAACCGGGGTTTTTGGCCTTCTGAACTGGTTCAGATTTGACCGAACAGTTCGGTCAAATTCGAGTTCGGTTCGAAAGTTCGGTTCGGTCGACCAAACTATTTGTGTTCGGTCCGAACTCTGAACTTCCGAACCATGTTCGCACATCCCTAGAAAAAGAGAGGCAAATCTCGGTGGCATCAGCATATTGATTGCCCAACACCACCCGCTGAGACCTCCTGGCCAAGAAAGAGCAGAACCACTCAAGAGCAGTCTTGCCCACTCCAGCCAGGTCCTGCAGGCGAATCAACAGCACCTCATGATCAACGGTATCAAAAGCTGCTGAAAGATCTAATAAAATCAGCAGGGTAGAATTTCCCTGGTCAAATTCCAGGTGAAGGTCATCAACCAAGGCCACAAGTACAGTCTCCGTGTCATGGACGGAAACCAGACTGCGAAGGGTCCAGGAATCAGATAGCATCCAGATGTGCTTGAAGCTGACGACCCACCGTCTGTTCAATAACGTTCCCTAAAAAGGGAAGGTTCGAGACAGACTGATAGCTGGTGGAGGAATCAATGTCCAATGATGGCTTCTTAAGCAGAGGTCGAACAATCATTGCCTTAAGGCAGCTTGGCACTCTGCCCTCCCAAGGGGAGGCGCTGATCATCCCTGCCAGCAACGGCCCCAATGTCTCCTGGCTGGCCTTCGCCAGCCTGAACGGCATGGATCTAATTCGCAACTTGTGGCTTGCACAGCCCCCCTCACCTCCTCTGTATTAGTGAATGACAATGACTGAAACCAATCCCCCCCAAAAAGGACAAGGCTGGGCTTCCATAATCCCCAGCTCTGACTCTGCACCAGAAATGGTCGCACCAAGGTCATGGTGAATACAAGCAATTTTATCTGTGAAGTAATCAATAAAAGTGTCACAGTGGGCACTGAATACCCCCAGTTCCTGGCGGAGACAGGCTGGACTGACCAAACCCCTCACCACCCGGAAAAGCTCTGCTGGACGTGATTTCGCAGATGCTATGATGGCAGTGAAGAAACCTTTTGTCGCTTCCATCACAGCCACGGCATAGGCTTTCAAAAACGATCTGTGCTTAAATCGGTCAGATTCAGCTTGAGTTCGGCGCTACCTGTGCTCTAACCTCCTGCTTCTGCTGCCTCAGGCCCTCTGTGTACCAGGGAAATCTCTGTCGGCACAGCAGTGGGAGTGGATGCCTGGGAGCCACCGTGTCGATTACTGCTGTGCTTAGTGCCATATAAAACCCTGAGAGATGTGTATATTTAATTGCAATGGGACTCAGAGGCCCATATCACAATCAGGAACGTTATTGCACTTAACAGGGTATAAAGATATGGTACATGTTACAAAGAATCTGCAGCCTATGATACATGGATCCAAGTCCTGGCACCTGCCAAAAGTGGAACAGAAATCGTGGTGCGATAATGCTTGTTTTGGAAACAACCCCTCCTCCCCTCAAACATATAAAGTCTCCAGTGTGTCTTGATTCTAGGTGATCAGGAAAGTCCTTTATTACATTTCAGCATTGCCAGTGGGGGCAAAAATTCATCTGTGCAAACATTAACCATGGTGGTAAAGGGAAGATGGGGGTTGAGGGAGTAGGATTAATCAGTTTTTTTTTAAAAAGGGAAAAAAAGCTTCATTTCATGTTGTGGAGAACACTGTTGTGAGATGGGAGAAATAGTGGTTATTTGGTCCGTGCTGCCTTTCCTAGTCCCTAGCACAGAGGTTCCTAAACTGTGTGTTGGGACCCCAAGTGAGATCGTGCCATCTGCCCAATGGGATCACAATCTTGATTGGCCTTTCATATTCTTTGTATGTCTTTGCTGCTGTCTGGAGATGCAAAGTTATATTCGAGTCTCAAAGGGTGTTTTTAGACAAACGCCTCCCCACCCTTTATGCAAGTAGTGGGGCTGTATTGACGCTCTATGCTGTCCTGCAACAGGCATGATGTGTAGGTGATGGATGGATAATGGGTGGGGAGGTGCTTGTCTACAAACACCCAAAGTGAGGTCACACAAGCAAGAAGCTTGAGAACCAATGTCCTAGCAGTTACATGATGCACTTTAAAAAATAAATAATGCAAAAATGCACCTATAGAAGGCTCAGTTTGTAGAGTTTTGTATTACACACTGAGGAAATCATGTGTTTCCCATGTAGGTGACATATTTTATTTAAGGACATAAGAAAAAGAGGGCAAGTAAAGCTCCACAAGTAAAGAACCACAGTATATCTTGCTCCAAAAATCCTTCCACCTTGACGAGCTGGAGGCTGCAAAAACCCAACACCTCAGACTGTCTGAGGGTGTCTTCAGACCTTACGAGATCACGGTGAACCACGGTGAATACCCACCTGTGGTCACCGTGTCTCGTACGTCTGTTTGCGGCACGCCAGATGTTGGCCACGGTCAATCCCCACATGGGGTTCGTTTGAACCACGCTTCCCGGGCTAGCCGGGGGAAGGTCCCGGGAAGCGTGGTCAAACGGACCCCGGGCCGTGACCAAGGAAAAGTCACGTCTGGCCGCGCGCCACGGCCCGGGATCCCCGGCGGGATCCCGGGCCGTGGCACGTTCGGCCGGACGCAGCGGCCGCATTGGCCCTCCCCGCCCGCCTGTCTCCTTGGAGGGTGGGCGGCGGGGTGCACGGAGGGGGCGGGGCTGTGCGGCCGCACGTTGCGCGGCCCGGGCCCCTCCCACTTTCCCCACCGGGATCCCCCCGGCACGTCTGTTGTGCCGTTACGGGGTGACCCCGGCGGGGAACGAAGCCGGTGGTCCCGGTACGGGGCCAAAGGGCCCCGTATCATCTGAAAATACCCTGAGTTATTGGATGATTTCAGATGTGACGGGGCGCCTATTGGCCCTGTCACGGAATCACCTTTCTGATTCCCGTCCAGAATCAGAACGGCCCATCAACAGATGAGCTGGCTAATTCCAGCGGGGAATCTGGGGGGGGGGCTGTGCCGCGCAACGTACGGCCGCACATCCCTGCCCCCCCCCATGGTCCCCCAGCGGTCCGCCCTCCTGGAGATGGTTGCTGCGCCCAATTCCGTCCCGGGGTCTGGGTCACGGCCTGGAATCAGCGGCGGTAACAGACGTTACCGTCCGCCGATTCCGGGCCGTGGCTCAGTTAACCATGCTTTCGGGGCTGGTGGCCGGGCCATCCTCGAAAGCGTGGTTATTTTGCTCACCACCGGTGGTTCACTGTGGTGAACATCTGGCGGCGAGCAACCAGACGTTATGGGACCATCCGCCACCACCAGGGATTGTCCGTGGTTGAGCGTGATCTTGTAATGTCTGAAAATACCCATTCTTGCCTATCTGCTTAATATCACACTGTACTGAGTCATCTCTATAACAGTACAGAGAAAAAGCAGGATGTTTGTTAGTCATGATGCCAAGAAACCAGGTGGGACTTTGATTACACTTTGATTTAAGGAATTAATTTTAATCATAATATAAGTCAACAAGCAAAACCCTTTGTTTTTAAATCAATTATATTAATCATGTTTTCAGACTGTATATTTCATAATAACTGGTAATTTCCCCATCTCACTGGTTAGCATGACTGTTAAAATACACTGATATGATTATTAATATTTACAATAAAATTCCATTGTATTAGGTTTTTTTCTTAAAAAAACATTGTATTGTATTGTAAAAATCCTCTGTGAGCAGGAGGGTGCTGGGTATGAGACCAAGGAAATAAATAAATAAATTAAATATTAGGTTTTTTAAATTTTATTTTCTAATGAGAACAATGGATTTATATCTATCTATACACACTAGTTAAGCAATTATATTGTTAACATACATTCAGATTCTTAATTTTTACACTTTTCACTGCCATGAAATGTTGCATTGTGCTTTTTCTAAAATGGAATAAAAATATAACTGAGGCAAGAGCTTTTCTGTACAAGAGAAACTGGAATTAATTACTGACATTTGGAAAAAAGCAAAGCATTCACTCCCCAGTTGTTAAGACTGAAGTTGATCGAGATACTCTATTAGGTTCCAATTCTGCAAAAACTTGTGCTTATGCTTAACTCTATGTTCTGTGAATATTCTCTCTGAGGTCAGCGAGACTACCTGCAGTGTGAAAAGTTAAATGTTCGTGTGAGTCACTGGAGGACTAGGGTCTTAATGCAGTACACACCGTAAAGATTGTAGCACAATTCTAAAGCTGGAACTTTGCAATTTGTTCTCAAATTCGGTGCACAAATATCAGCCTCTAACTTACTAAAGGCCAATTTTCTTGAGCATAACTCTGCTCTTAGATGTGACACTCTGCTCACAGATTTAAATAATCCGCTTTTAGAAAGCTTGCGCGGGTGGCATTTAGATGCGCTGCTGCCATTGAAAACAGCAGTTTGTGCATTCTCTTGAAACTGCATTGGTAAAACCTCAATACTGGGATTTTACCAATGCGGTTTCAAAAGAATGTGCGAGTTGTTGTTTCCAATGGTGGTGGCACATCTAAATACCACCCATGCGACTTTTCTAAAAGCAGATTTAAATCTGTTAGCAGAGTGTCATGTCTAAAAGCACCCTCTGAGGAAGGGTGAGCTTTTCTGCCTAAAATTAGTTTATATGATTTAAATAGATTATAATTAGGCTAGACCTTATAACAGGTTATCACAGTATCCAAATTTAAAGTTATACAGTTATGCCTTAAAATAGCATTTAAACAAATTAAAATTTGTTTTACATTAAGCAAATCCATTTTTAATCATTAATTTTGATTCACCCAACAGTTTGGAAACATGACACACCAAATGTATTGTGTGCCAATGGAGGATTGTAGTGTCCTTATCTAAGTTTATTTATTGATGAGCTTGTGAGAGGTCCTTCTAAGAAGAGCTGCCCTATCTTTCTCAACATAGAGGACCTTGTTGACAACTTGCCATTACCACAAAAGGATCCATTTATTCATATATAAAAAAATCAATATCAAACCTGTTCAACTGCAATATTTATTTACACTTGACTCTTCCTGGGTATAGGTTTAGAAGCAGAGAATTTGTGTGTGTTTAAGTTTATCAGCAATCAGGCTTGTTTTAGATTATTTTTGTACTCATTTTGTCGACTTGAGAAGAAACTGGCTAGGGTCTGTATTTTATGAGTCTGGACCTGGTGTCTCACATTGTTCATCAGAAGCATCTATCATTTTCCTATTTTCACAATCATCTGAGATAGTATGAAGCACCTAGTAAGGATAATTTGACTACATTTTCCTGCTCTCTTAGGAACAGTCCCAGACCTTACTTTGGTTCTGTGTTTGTGATGGGTGAATCTAAAATTGCAACGTTAAGAGTTTGGTTTTTGACAGGTATTCAGGCATTCAGATATTCTGAGCTATCTGAACATCTTGGATCTGCAGATTTGGGTTGGAAGTCTGTCAAGGAAATGTTTTCTTGTGACATTTCCAGAACTTCCAGTTGGATCTCATATCACAAAGGCACATCCATGTGAGCACTGGGACTGCAGATCCTTATAAAAGACTGTTGAGGTTCTGTTCCTGGTTTTGAGGGGCAAGGACAGGCTTTTTTCTACAAAAGGGTCCAAAGCCCAAGGTCCCACCCTGTCTCACTGAACAGTGGCAACATTTGAATCTAAATTTTGCAGTTATAGAGTTCTGGGACAGGAGGTCTTGCTGATTATTTTTCTGAGACTAGG
>QEPC01005532.1:1621624-1634766 GCA_003113815.1 Sphenodon punctatus
GATAAAATGGGTGTTACATTTTATTATACATGTTGCAGGGCACCCATAGAGCACACCTGCAGCCCTGCAACATGTATAATAAAATGTAACACCCATTTTATCAGTGTTAGAGTGTCTGTGTGAAAAGGGCCATAGGCGAGAATGGGGGCTGGCTTGCCACCGTTTATTTTACGTATAAATGTGGATTTGGATGGGAATATGGTATGGAAGATGGGATTGGGAGATAGCTACAGTCTCCCTCTGAGGCAGGTGTAGGGCCTTGAGTGGGTAAGAAGTGGAGTCTCCCCATGGTGACCGATTGGGAGAGTGGGAATTCTCATGCAGGAGAGGCAGGAGAGTTTGAGTGGATGGGGTTTTATTTGTGTTTCACACTTGTATCTTATTATCTTGTAAGCAGCGCAGTGCAGGGTATAAATCCTAATAATAATAATAATAATAAATTAATTAATTAATGAATAAATTAAAACAATTGGCAAGTTGTGAAGAATGACCACTAAAGCTGTGTCAGTGTGTCTGAAGAACACAGTCAGTGTGGTGGTAGTGTATGATCAAAGAATGACCTAGCTAGAAACATCATGTACACACGCTTTAAACCCTGGTGTTCTCATACGGTAACTTAGAATTCTCTCTTCGCTTTTGTCTTTGTTAAAACTACATGACTCTGTGACTTTGCTGTAAAATGCAGCTTGTGCTGCTAGTGAAATGCAGCTGCCACTTAACACGCGCTGGCAGACTTTCAAAGAATGTTATGTATACGTTTTCCTTCTTCTCTCTTTTGTAAAGAGGATCTGTGATTTCTTCTATCAGTGCAGCAGCTTATGATGTGGTAGTACAATGAACCGGGAGTCCAGTCCAGCTAGATGCTTTCTTTCCTCTGTATTGTGTTAAGGGGATGTGACTTCTTTGATGTCAGTGCAGTTTATAATGTTTTAGAGATATAAAAATAAAGCCAGGACTGAATGTTCCTTGTCAGAGCAAGTAGTGCCAGGCCATTTAACTAGTTTAGAAAAGCAGGTTTGCAAAGCCCATCGAAGTCCATTAAAAAAACAAAACAGTTCAACACAATGGGTGTTTTCAGATGGACAGTAGCCCCACTTCTGCCTGCTTCACGCTTGGATTGACCTGTCCATCGAATAGCTGCTCTGGGGCATCCCCATCAGCGGCACTCCAGCAGAACACACCTTGTCAAAACAGGGTAACAGGCAAACTTGGAAAGCTTGTCTGTTTAAACGGGCCCATGGGCCCTGGCCAAACACAGCCCTGCCCAGATCATAGATGCCAGTGGGCCTAGTGGCCAGAGCAGCTCCCTAAGCAAGCACAGCCATCTTGGCTCCCTGCCCCAACCCTTTAAAAAAAAAAAAAAGCATGAAATCCAAGCATGGATTGAACAGACACCCAAACACGAACCCTGCAGGGAGAAGAGGAGCAGTAGCAGGGCCTGTGGGCAGTGGGGGACAGAAGCCGGTCCAGCCAGGGAGCAGGTCTGGTAGACACGGAGAGGCCACTAATGGGTATTTATTTATTTTATTATATTTCTACCCCACACCCTCCTGCCAATGGCAGCTCAGGGCAGCTCACAAGTTACAAAATATTTCTCCCGTACTGGCTCCACAGTCCTTCAACAACATTGCAGCCCCCATGCGCCGGACAGCAGAAGAGCATGCCCTGGTCTGAGGAGGAGACCAGGGTGCTCATAACCCTTGGGGGTGGGGAGCTTGAGAAACCCCCTAGGAATGCAGCAGTATTCCAAGAGGAGGAGGTGGAGGAGGAGGAGGGAGATGAGAAAGAGCACAATGATGGAAGCAGCCCCTTTACCTTCCACCTGACGTCCCCTGAGTCCAAGTCCCAAGTCCCCCCATCTGGGCCCGAGGGGAGGCATGTTGAGGGTGCAGGGGACAGCAAGGATGCAGAGGAGAGCAGTGATTAGTCCCTTTGACAGAGGTGAGTCGGCAGCATGGACATGCCAGACCTGGAAGGGTGAAGTAGCCATGAAGTGCCATGCAACTCCATGACATTTGCTCTATATCATCTGCACGGATGCCAAGGAGAGCAATTGGGATCCTCTGGAACAGTGCCAGGACACACTGGGTGATTTCAGATGTGACAGGGCGCCAGTCACCGCGGCATGGAATCACCGCGGGAATTCCCTGCCGGGATCATACTGGCACGTCCAACAGACGTGCCGGCTGATCCCGGTAGGGAATCAGGGAGGGGGCAGAGCCGCATGGTGCAATGTGCGGCCACATGGCCCCGCCCTCCCCACGCTCTCTCACCGCCCGTCCTCTGGGGAGACGGGCGGGCGCTGCGGCCAATGCGGCCGCAGTTCTCGCCCGAATTGACCACAGCCCGGAATTCTGCCACGGATTCCGGGCCGTGGTAGCCGTCCAGACGGGACGGGCCCCTTCATCACGGTGGGGAATCGCATTCGCCACTCAATCGGGACCGGCCCCGCTGGTTCCACTGATCGCATGGTGAATGTGATTCCCCGCCGTGATTGAAGGAGGTGAACATCTGGGGGGAACTTCCGTTCCCCCTTCAGACGTGACGAGACCTTTCTCGCCCGGTGGGAATCCACCGTGGTTGAGCGTGATCTCGTCACGTCTGAAAATACCCACTGGCTCCATGTGGGAGTGGTGAGTGTGCCTACTGAGTGTGAGGGCACTGGGGGACAGGGCTGGCAATCACATCAGTGGGGGTACCAGCAGGCACCAGGGAACCAGCTGCCAAAGGCAGGTGGGGGACACACACGGGGGCAAAGAGCCTGAAGTGGGGAAGCATCACCTAGCATCTAATCTCTCCATCTCCTTCTGCATGTCTGCCACCACCAGGGCCACAGCCCTAGCCAGCCAGGAGTGCCCCGAGGAACCAGGGCTGGCAGCCATGGAATAGGTGGTGCAGGGAGGGCCTTGCTAGGGCTGATGGAAGGACCCACTTGCAGGGTGAATGCGATCAGGGATGCCACGCATGGCCCAGCAGATCAGGAGGGTTCAGGAGCAGAATGAAGAACATCCCCAGACCGGCCTTGCTGTTGAGGCCCACAGGGACTGCTGGCAGGAGAACAGGCGATGGAACTGCCCCTTGGCGGAGCAGTGGGAGGCCTGCACTGAGCTGGGTGAGGTGAGAGCAGAGTGAGTGACATACTGCTAGAGTCCCTCGAGCGCCAGCGCACCCTCACCCAGCACATAAGTGCAGCGAGCACAGCCCTGCTCACTCAGGCGTGGGCTCCACGTGCCTGTCCTCCCCACCAGCAGGTGCTGCTGTCCCACGCGATCCCATCTGCCCTACCCAGGTTTCCCCCTCAGCTAACTCTGGCCGCCCAAAACAACCAGGCACTTCCCACCCTGAGCCTGCCCTCTGGTCCATGACGTCCAGATGCCCGCGCCTGCTCTCCCACCCACCAGTGGGTTCACCAATGTGGCTCAGCCACAGGAGCCACAGGCGCCAGTGTGGGAGGATGCCCCCCTCCCCAGGCCTTTCCGTTTCCCTGTTGTTGCTGGCTTCTTAATACAGTCTGCCTTTTGCTCCCAGACATGGGCTTTGTGTGGGTATCAGATGGGGCTGGCCATGTGCTGATGTTTGTTCACCCTGCTCTGCCACCCTGTGAGGGTGTGGAACTGGGCAGGGGTTGGGCCTGCTCCGAAAGTTGTTGCTGGTAAGGGATTAATGGCTGCTGCCACATCCCATTGCCATGGTTAACAGAGCTGGGATCCTTCCTAGGGGGTGGGCTCCTGGGTGGGCCGTGGGGTTGTGAGTGGACTGGGCCAGGGGGTTGGCCTGCCTATCCATGTGTTCCCAAGCCGGGGCTTTCCTAGGGACGGGGGAAGACATGTTTGCTGCCTGCGTGCTTGGTTCCCCTGCCCACTGGACTGTCTGTGTGAATGTGGCCAGGGGACAACTAATGCGTGGGTGCATACAGCTCCAGTTTGGGTTACTCTCACACCCACTTCTTGTCAATCTGAAAACACCCAATGTCTTTGCACATGTTTCTCAGTGGCACATGCAATTAAAGTAATCTTCCCATGACACCCCTGTCTTAGTGCTTAATTTGTGTGTTTTTTTCTTAAAAGTGCTGGGGTTCAAGCCCCTGGGAAGGACATGCAAAGGGGTGTGGTTGCACCCTCCCACCCACTACATCCCCCTCACAGAGCCTGGCAAAACAGCCAGTTCTTACATTGTCTACAGAAGGAGGGAGATCCAGAAAGAGGTGAATCTCTACCGGGAGGGAGTCCCATAGCAGTGGTGTGGCCACCGAGAATGCCCGCTCGAACATGGCACCCGGGAAAATTGGGAGACCTCCAAGCGGGCACCCCCGGCTGACCGCAGGGACCAATCCAGGACATGAAGGATGAGGTGGTCCTGCAGGTAAATGGGGTCCAGGCCATATAGGGCTCTAAAAGGTAATAACAAACACCTTGAATCGGGCCCAGAAGACTATAAACAGCCAGTGCAGAGAGCGGAGCATTGGTGTTATGTGCTCCTGGCGGCCCATCCCCACAAGGAGACAGGCCTCCGCATTCTGCATCAGCTGCACCATCTGGGTTGTCACAAAGGGTAGCCCCATGTAGAGTGCGTTGAAGTAGTCCTGTCTTGAGGTGATGAATGCATGGATGACGGTGGCAAGTTCTGAGCCCAAGATGTACGGTCAGAGACGTCGGATTAGATGTAATTTACCATACACACTACTTGCCACAGCTGCCACCTGGGTATCCAGATGGAGCGGAGAATCGAGGACAACTCCTAGACTCCATACCTGAGGGACCAAGGAGGGACACACCCCATCAATGATGGGAGCCTCCATTCCCTCGCCCTTACCCACCAGCATCACCTCCGCCTTGTTGGAATTCAGCTTCAGATTCTCATCCAATCTCCCACCGCAGTCAGACACCGGGCAAATACCGAGACTGCTGGGCCTGGGTCAGATGAAAATGAGAGGTACAGCTGAGTGTCATCAATATGCTGACGACATCTAGCTCTAGCTCTCTTTTTCATCCAACCCAGACCTGGCAGTCTCAGTGCTTACCCAATGTCTGGCAGCTGTGGAGGACTGGATGAGGGCGAGCCGTCTGAAGCTAAATCCTGACAAGACGGAGGTGATGTTGGTGGGGAGGGTGGTGGGTGTGACGTTCCCCCATCACTGATGGGGTTCATCCTCCACTGGTCTCTCAGGTTCGGAGTCTGGGGCTACTCTTGGATCCGTAGCTTTGCCTGGATCTCCATGTTGAGGCTGTGGTGAGAAGTGCTTTTCGCCAATTACGTCTGATACGATGGCATCAGACTCCGACCTGGCCACTGTCATCCATGCCTTCATCACCTCAAGGTTAGACTATGGTAATGCCCTCTACATGGGGCTACCTTTGATGACAGTCTGGAGGCTGCAGCTGGTGCAGAATGCGGCAGCCCCTCTGCTCACCGGGACAGATCACCATGAGCACATTACACCAGTGCTCCAAGCTCTGCACTGGCTGCCGATAGTCTTCCAGGCCAGATTCAAAATGCTGGCGCTTATCAATAAAGCCCTATATGGTCTGGGCCCCTCATATCTGCAAGACCGCCTCACTCTCCGTGCCCTGGACCGACCCCTACGATCCGCCGGGAGCGCCCTTCTTGATGCCTTGGTGGGGACTACAATGGAGAGGGCATTCTTGGTGGTGGCACCTAGACTATGAAACTCCCTTCCGGTGGAAGTCCAGGCAGCCCCGAACCTTGCCTCATTTTGACGACAGTGTGAGACCTGGCTGTTCTGCCAGACCTTTGGTGAGGGAGGTGGGTGAAGGGTAGGTGGGGTTTTTATTTTCTTATTCTTATGCTTCCCTTTTATGTATTTTATGTATATTTTAAAATATTTTAACTTTTGTAAGCTGCCTTGAGTTGCCTAGGCAGGAGAGGCGGGGTATAAATAAATAAATAAGTAAGTGCAGTCTCAGTGCCATAACCACAGGCAATTCTACAGTGGTATCCAAGAAAATATATTTCTCTGTAATTTCTTGGGAAGGGACATGACCATGTTGGAAAAGGAAGGAGCTCTCCTACCCATGCCCCCCAATTTAATTATTCCAGTGCTCCCACTCAAGCCTGTCCCTGGATGTCCCACCTCTTTACCCCAGGGGTGTGCTCAGAGGGGCTCATGGAGCTGCCCTGCCCTGCCAGCTTCCCACCCATACAGCTAGCTCCACTACCCACAAAACTGGTCTTGAGTAAATAGGAGTTGTATAGCATAAGGGAAGGATTAGGCCTCATGCCAATTTAGAATGTTTCAACTGAACACAAGATTGGCTGGGGGAACTGGGCATAGTATTGAGAATGACTGGAGCCCGGATAATCCGACCATGGTTGTGGAAGACGATAGAAATCCTTGGTAAATAGTAGGGCACACCATGTGCACAGGAGTTTGAAAGCAAAGATTAGGACAGGATAAACTGTGCACAGATACAATAGAAGTCACCATTCAAAAGTCAACATTTGCCACAGGCAATTGTTCAGTGGTATCCAAGCCAATATAGTATTTCTCTATAATTACTAAGAGATGCGGTGATATGTTGGATAGCTTTGGTAGCTAGCAAGTGCTGGAATTCACGGAATACCAATTGGCCAGAATATTGGATAACATAGGGTGCAGTCATAGCAGGCAAGAGTGGTCACTGCACTGTGGGGCCAGCATGAGAAGCTGCGCAGATAAATGCCCTACACCCACAGGGGCAGCAGGGACACTGCCAGAGATCCGGGGTGAGGCACTGGCCACACAAGCAGGTGCCCAGCCCTGCCCCATCTCCCTCCCCTGGCCTGAGCAAGATCCTGCCCTAGCCATGATGTGGTATCAAGTGACGGGTAATAGCACCTGCTGCTCAAAGCCCCACCACAGGGATCGCTGAGCAATGGGGCAGATGCAGCATGGCCACACAAGTGGCCCCACCATTTGGGGTAAGACTGCTACCCAACGTGTCCATGGACCTTTTCCAAGGATGCATCACATAACAGCCAGCTGTTTGCCCCACCCGAGAAGGAGGGAACATCTAGTGGCCACCGGTCACACGATGCACTGCCCAGAGTGGATTACGGCTACTCAAGGCATGATAGCCTGGCCATGGAGTCTCATCTGGCTGCACCCATAGGCTCTCAAAGGTTGGCAATCTAAAAGTCAGTACATGTAGAGTCCCAGTGAAAAAGACTTGGTATTATAAACATACGTATGCTACAGAAAGATGCATACACACCAAATTCTACATGGGACACAAATGTGAACAAAGCCATCATAACATACCTGTCTTAGTTGGCAAAACTGGGAATGAGGGAGAATTTTGATTTATTTTCCCATTGCCCCATTTTCCCAAAGACTACCTTTCCCACATGTAAATGTAATGTGATCTTGAACAGTGTGGGATCATCCTGATGGGAGAAAATAGTTCACACTATTCTAAAATGAGATGCTTTACATGACATTCTTGTTTAAAGGGCATGAAAAATCTGAGTTAAGTGCTGTGTAAATGAGGGCAGAATGGAGTCCTTTGTAACTCATTTTCAAACTGTTAGGAGATCATCTGGAAGTATAACTACATAAAGCCCCTGAGGATGCATCTCCATGCCTTCCCCTTTAGTATGCTGTTCCTTGATCATGTTTGAAATCCACTCAATTTAGGTTTAATATCAATAAAATCTCACCAGTACTTTCTAATTTGAAATACTTCTTTATGTCATCTTCTCTGCTTACATTATCCTATTCTGTGCAGAGACACCACAAAATCTCTCTGTGTGTATATATTAGTACACAGAGAGGGAGAAGTGACGTATGCACTGCAAGGCAAGCGAGCGTGTCTATAGCTAGAAAGGTATTGGTAATGATCTATAAGGCCCTTCACGGTCTTGGCCCCTCATACCTCAGGGACCACCTCGCCCTCCGCGCCCCAGAGTGGCTCCTGCGGTCTGCCAGGGGTGCCTTCCTGGAGGTCCCCCGTGTTAGCAGGGACTTCGGGTAAACAATTTTTTTTTTTTAAATCCAGGGTGGGTGGGGGGTGTCCCCCCCCCTTCCACCCACACAGCCTGGGAGGGGGAGGGGGGAGGTATTGGGTTTTTTCCCCCCATTGATTTCAATGGGGAACTGTCCCCATTGAAACCAATGGAAAAATACCGGTACTGGTATACCAGTTTTAATCCGGTAAACCAGTTTTTTGGAAACCGGTAACTGGTAAAACTGGTATCCGTTTTTTTACCTCAAGTCCCACCCCTAGTTTTTAGCTTTTCCCTGCCCTTATTTTATTTTATTTTTTATTTCTTCTCCTGCCCTAATGATGTTTGAAAATTGTTTTATGAATGTTTTTAGTTGTACGTCGCCCCGGGATGCCGTAGACATATGGGGCGACTCATAAATATATATAATAAATAAATATAAATAATAAGAAATCTAATAGCTGGGGTTAGAGTATAATGCTAGCTGTGTCAGACTCACTGTGTGGGATTGGACCAGTTATGACCATTCTCTGCCTCAGTTTACTCATTTAAAATTGACTCCAATTGCTGATGATATGTTCTGAGGCCACAAGTACAAGTCATCCTATTTCAAGCAAGTTGTACCTTGTTCATTTGTTTTGTCTTCAGAATATCCAAATGCAGAAACAGTTCTGGCAGCCAAGTAATTATATTGTAAGTTGCACGCAAGGAGAAGCTCATGCAAGCAATGATTTTAAAGTTTTCTTTAAATAAAATAATAATAATAGTTAATTAATAATTAATATTTAATAATAAATTGGACAGAATGATCAACTGTAGTCCTGTTCTTCCCTGTGTAATCTGCACACTGAAATGTAAGCAAGGGGTCATGTGGCCACGTGACCCTCTCAGCAGGAAAAGGGGGCACTGAGTGAGGCTCTGTACAGAGACGTGTACAAAGATATTCATGAACTGGGAACTTTTGCAGCAAAAATTAGCTTTCCTGCATAGTAAATGGTGCATAGCGCTCAGTGTAAAATCCCTTATTAAATTAAGAGAATTTCTGCCTCCACCAGGCTTTGCTGCTGTACTTGGTTCTTCCATAATGTTGTGGAAAACTCTGGAGCTTGATAGCAATTGGAAGGTTTATAAAAATACAATAGTACTCAGATCCCTGAACTTGAGAATACACTACATGTGGAGTATGAAAACTGCTGCCTCTGACATGAGGCAATATCACTTCTTCTATATCTCTTTGTTCCTTTTAAAATTGTCTTCCTTCCTTAAAATGCATATATAATATTCTTTTGGCGACAACACAGATGGGAGGTTTGACAGCCAGGAACTCTGCAGTATGTTAAATATCTCATATTTCCTCTTTAGTAAAAATCACTAATGCTTTGCATTCTCCTGTTCTCCCAATTTTTTTGAAGGGAGAAAAAAAGTCTATCCCTTCTATTGTAGAAGTGGTAAAAGCTCTGTGTATTTAAAATAACATGATTTTTCATTCATATGCTTACCTATTTATTTCCTCACCTGAATGTCTTTTTGAATGTCTTTGATGGGATTTAGTGCAATTTAAACCACATTTTTTCCCCTCTTTGTATTAACTCTGTGATATAACCAGACCTTTTTAATTTTTTTAAATCTTAGTATGGAGCAATGTCTTGTGTCACACTACCAATTCTTACATAACCTTGAGCTGGCCGTTCATCCTTTTCCCTGGAGAAGTTCTGGGAAAGGTGCAGAGACCCTCTCAATTACAAATGAAACAAGCTGGTTGGCTTGAATAGTATTTCTTCTGACAACTCCCCCTCCACATTTCAGTGCATTCCATAGTCATTGTTCAAAAGAGCCTGCTCTCAGACCCCAGGGGGAGGAGAGAGGGGAGAAGGGGGTTTAAATGCATTTGCTGATGCATTTGCTGCTGATGCATAATTGTTACTCATTTTATATTTAGCATCTCGTTTACAGAAAATAATCCTACTTTCCAGTATTGCAATGTTTCAGTTTTGAAGCACACTGTATGTTTGATGTAGCTAATTGAAATAAATGATTTTCACATTTAAGCAATTAAGGCTACAATTAGCACTGTTTGACTCTACTATCAGCTAATATCCATTTAATTTCAGATACTTTTTTAAATTTAATCTCTCTCCCCTCCCCTTTTTTTTTTTAAAAAAAGAAGAAGAGAGGAGGAATGGCAAAGAATGCCATATTTTGTTAAACACAAGTTGTTTAACATCCATAACTTAAGGGAGGGGTGGGGGCGAGGACAAGAAAAATCTACACTGAGATTTTACTTTTCCTTTTGCAGGGAAGGTGAAATTATGCACACTCTTCTGAATTCAAAGGAAAAGCGTTTCAATAACATAAGGTACCAATTTTTAATTATTTTTTTTAATTCTATGGTAAGCTCCCACCACTGTTGTGTGATTTTTAAGAAGACCCTGGTGCACTTTTATCGGCTCTCTTCCCTCCCTATATTTTGAAGATGTACATACACTTCTAGTCTAGTGTGGCATAGCTGACTAAGCCATACCCCCAAGGGGTCTCTGCTCCCAGCAGCATGTTCATCTCCTTGAATAAGACAGAAATTTATTAGGAGGAAATTATTCTGGTGTCCTCGGTAAAACAAATATTCCTGATAAAAATCATGTTCTGTGACAGCAGCCTAACATGACGCATTTGTTAGCTGTGCATTTTTTCCCTTGGAATCATCTGTTAATTTTTTGCTGTCTGGTTGCACTGCTGTAAATTTACATTTAGAGGCAGACATGATCCATGTGTGTTTTTGTGTGGGTCTGGAGGAGTGAGAGGGGGAAGGAGTATACTATTAACAGCCAGCTGCATTTTTGTCCAGTGGAGCAAATCTCATTGCATTGTGTATCAAAAAGTATCATTGTGTAACTGTTTGTGCCATGCTGAAAACTGGTAATGAGTTGCTTATTAAGCAAACACATGCAACTTTGTTGGGGTTTGATACATCTTTTCATTGCCTCCTACATCAGTAAATTTTACAACACACTATCTAGGGGAAATGGCCTAAATATATTTGCCCAGCTCCAGTTGGGAGTTAGTTTCCTTCTTTCTAAGGTTCTCCCATATTTTTCCCCATGGGACCCTGTTTCATTCATTGCAAAACATGAAAGATCCATAGTAAATGAATTTGTCCTTTGCCCGACTCCTGCCTGATTTGCTGCAGGAGCTGGGAGGTGTGTGGTGAGTGAGACAGGGGAATTGCAGAAAGAAATCAGATGGCTTTTTGGTTAAGGTGTTTCACTGAAGTCCAAGAGAGATGTGGGGTTTGCTTCTAGCTCTCCACAGACCTACATAATACTGCTGCTCAGATCAGAATTGGAACAATTTTATCCCAAGCCTTGCAATTTTGGGGGGCTGGTTTCTTGAGGTTTAAAAATTCCATGACTCGCAATAAAACTGCAGGACCTGCAGTTTTCATTGAAAAACCCCAGAGGTTTCTAGCCACCATGTTTGCTTGAAAATATGACTCCACTGTACTATGAAGGCTCACAAACCAGAAGACCTATAAAAAGAGTCCCAAATTTATTTATTTTAAAAATCTTGTGATTTGTGAGACTATCACATGTTTTTAGAGAAATGACTTGAAATATTATTTATTTATTAAAATTTGCACCCCGCCCTTCCCTGAAGGCTCAAGGCAGCTTACAGTAATAAAAACACACAAAATACAATTAAAATACAGTAAAATCCCTTAAAAAACCCACCCTTACCCCAGAAACCCACCCACCCTCCAACCTCTATCCCCACCTGCCAAATGCTTTGCCAGAAAGAAATGTTTTACACTGTCTCTAGAATATGCTTGGGCTCAGACAGACCTCGGGGTGGGGGTGGGAGGGAGTTCCATAATAACCAGGGCAGCTACCGAGAACACCTTTCTTCAGGCCCTTGTCATATGGACAAGATTGGCAGGTGGTACCTGCAAGAGAACGATCCTGACCAACTGCAGGGGTCACAGTGGAGCATGGAAAGAAAGGCAGTCTTTCAGATTTTAGTATAATTACTTATTATTTAGATAGCTCCAGCAATGTGCCTGGCATTGAACAATTACTGCTTACTGCATTACCAGTTACTGCATTACTGCAAAGCCAAATCAGGTCCAGAAAAGGGGTGGGGGGGTGGGGAGAGGTTAGAATGCAGTTTATTTAATTTATTTATTTATTTTTATTTAATTATTTCTACCCTGCCCCATCCAGTCTCACGGCAGCTCAGGATGGCTTACATTGACCCGTTATCTGTCAGCTGGAGACTACTACCAGCAAGTTGCAGATCCTTGGTTGGACTAGTTAGATGATCACTGGAGTTCCTTCCAGTGCTACAGTTCTGTGATTCCTTTTCTCAGTCCTCCATCTCCCAATGGGGATAACAATAGCAAAACTCTGGTTCCTTCCTGGGGGTGGGGCACAGGGATGAATGTTCATGACTGTTTGTGAAGCACTGTGATGCTGTGGTGATGGGTCCCCACAGTGCAGCCTGTGGAATAATGCCTGGCAGAATCCGAAGATGTTGTGTGTCCTGGGAGACCTCTAATTATAGGCACCTTCCCCTGTGCCAAACTACTACTTCTCCATTTGGCTGTCTCTGGACCTCTATGCTAGGACTGCAGAATTAGATTCTGGAAGGACTCCAAACTATACAGAACCCAACTCTATCTTTCTACCCCCTCTCTCTCCTCTTCTGTCTGCTCATGCCTCGTCAACTGCCTCTCTGATATCTCTGCCTGGATGTCCTGACGTCAACTCAAACTCAACGTGACCAAGACCGAACTCCTCATTTTTCCTCCCTCCTCTTCCTCTCCCTCTAACCTGCCCATCTGTATCGATGGAGTCACCATCCATCCTGTTCTCCAAGCCCACAGCTTGGGCTTCATCTTTGATACGCACCTCTCTTTTAAACCTTACATTGACTCTGTTGCCAAGTCCTGCCAATTCGCCCTCCATAACATTGCTCGGATCCGCCCCTTTCTCTCTACCTCCTCGGCCAAAACCCTTGTTCTCTCGCCTCGATTACTGCAACCTCCTCTTTGCTGGCCTCCCTCGCTCTCACCTGTCCCCCCTTATCGCAATCCAAAACTCCGCTGCCAAGGTCATTCACTCTGCCCGTCGCTTGGACCATGTGCAGCCTCTCCTCTTCTCTCTTCACTGGCTCCCCCTTCCTGAACGTATCCTGTTTAAACTCCTGGT
>QEPC01005532.1:1659390-1671813 GCA_003113815.1 Sphenodon punctatus
GTTTTAGTGTTTGTAGGAGTAGGTCTGTGTACTTATTAGATAATCCATTTAGTTCATAGCATTTAGAATAGTTAATAGCAGTTAGATTTAGTGTAGATAGATAGATATAATATTAGATAAAAAAAATATTTAAAAACCCATATAAAAACAAAAAACCAAATAAAAAACAAAAGAAAACCATATAAAACCTAATAAAAAACCAAAAAAACCCATATAAAAAACAAAAAACCCACCCATAACAACATTTCCTGAACGGCCGAACCGAATAGCCGAACAGAACGGCCGAACCCGAACTCGGCGAACTAGCCGAACGGGCGAACCGAATGGACGAACCAAATGCAACCGAACTGAACGGCTGAACCCAAACCGCGATCTGTTCACCCATCCCTAGAACAGGGCCCATGCCAGCCAAGCTATGCACCCGCACAGTGGCCTTTGCTAAATCACTGGCTGCATTCACACATGAAACCAGCACAAACTGCTTACCACGCATTTTTATTGCTCATGAAAATGACTTAGCTGACAAGCTCCTGAACGAACAAGTCCTAAATCACTTGCAACTGACGAGCTGCAGATTGAGGTTTAACAATTGGGCTAAGACCCTCCTGTGCATTGCTGATAACGTGTGAAGGACAATTCACTTTTATTGCCCTTTCTTATTCCTCCACTGTCAGAGATGTGTGTTTTGGGGGACATTCTAGGTAGAGTTGCCAGATATGCAAATTTTATGCAAATTTGGTCAGATATGCTAATATGCAGAATTAGGTGGCCAGATATGGAAAATATGCATTGGTTCCAAAGCAGCCCTGCAACCTGTATTTTTTAAGTCTCCTCTAAAATGTGCATATCTGGCCACCCTAATTCTGGGTGGCCAGTGGCCACACACATTCCCACCTCAAGTCATTTCTCCAGCCGGCATTGCCAGTAAACAAAGATTAAAGTGTGCTGGTTCAGCTCCCAGGCTACTGCTTTCAACTACGTTTAACTCTGTCTCCTTCATGTAACAAATGCCTCTCCTCACCCCCAACTTAAGCGGAGATAACAGCAGCTGAGAATGATGGGGTCGTTAGCAGCTCATAGGGGATAATGTGGGGGAGGGAAATGTGAAGGATGATAAAGTGCAAGTGTATTCTTATGCAAGTAGAGCTCAGAGAAAAGGTTTCTGTGAATACAGCCTCTCTCTCTCTCCTCCCCATCTGTAAAATGGGAATAATTATGACCTGTCTCACAGGGTGAACTAGATAAGGATTGCAAGTACTTTGAACACTGAAAGCTCTAGAATTAGTGTCCTTTATTTTTTAAATTTTGATCCCGCAACCTTATCTTGGAAAAGAAATCCTGAAGAATTGCACCCTGGGACATATTCCTATTGTGAAAGGTGGCTGCACTATAAGGATGGGGATTAGGTAAATTACTCCATCCTCATGTGATCAGAGCTCCATTTCATGAATTAGCTCTCTAGAGGTTTGTTTGTACTCCTGGCGTAACTAGCGTTGCTGATAGCCGTTCATTATTATTATTATTATTATTAACAAACATTTATATAGCGCCAGCAGTGTACCTGGCACTTTACAAAGTAATAAAATAGACACGGTCCCTGCCCCTAGGGCTTACAATCTGAGAGACAGGAGCTGGGGGAGAGACTTAGGAAGGGGAACAGAGGGAGAGACAAGGGGTCTAACATTCATGAAGATGCGAGGTCTCAAGTGCACGTACTTGGCTTGGTTACGATGAGAATGACAGCAGGCAGGTCCATGTTGCAAGGATAAGGGTAAACCGATCGTAGGTATAGGAATAGTGGCTCAGCAGGATAAAGAGTCAGACAGAGCAGAGCGAAAGAGGTGAGTTTTAAGGAGAGATTTGAAGGTATGAAGGGAGGGGGCAAGGCGGATGTGGACAGGGAGGGAGTTCCAGGCATGGGGGGCAGCAAGTGAGAAGGGACGAAGGCGCTTAGGGGAGCAGGGAAGGCGTGGAAGGGTGAGAGAAGGGACAGAGGAGGAGCGAAGTGCACGGGCTGGAGTATGGAGGGCGATAAGTGCAGAGAGGTAGGGGGGAGCAAGGTTGTGAAGAGCTTTATAGGTGAAGACTAGGAGCTTGTGCAGGATTCGTTCAGGAAGGGGAAGCCAGTGAAGCGAAGAGAGGAGGGGCTGCACATGGTCGAAGCGACTGGCGAGGTAGATGACCCTGGCAGCAGAGTTTTGGACAGAGATGAGGGGAGAAAGGTGAGACCGGGGAAGGCCAGTGAGAAGGAGGTTACAGTAATCGAGGCGAGAGATGACCAGAGCATGAACAAGAGTTTTGGCAGACGAGACAGAGAGAAAAGGGCGAATCTTAGCAATGTTATGGAGGGAGAAGCGACAGGATTTAGCAACAGAGTCAATGTAGGGTTTAAAAGAAAGGGCTGAGTCAAAGATGAAGCCTAGGCTACGGGCTTGGGGGACAGGCAGGATGGTGACTCCATCAATAGTTATTGACAGTGAGGAAGGAGAGGAAGGATGAGGGGGGAAGATAAGGAGTTCAGTTTTAGCCATGTTGAGTTTGAGTTGACGTTGAGACATCCAGGTAGAGATGTCAGAGAGACAGTTGATGAGACGAGCTTGAACAGAGGGAGAGAGAGAGGGAGTAGAGAGATAGAGTTGAGTGTCATCAGCATAGAGGTGGTATTGGAAGCCATGGGAGGCAATGAGTTTGCCTAAGGATGAGGTATAGATCGAGAAGAGGAGAGGGCCAAGAACAGAGCCTTGAGGAACACCAACTGAGAGGGGGAAGGAGGAGGAGGCGGAGTTGGAGAGAGACACATTAAAGGAGCGGTCAGAGAGGTAGGAGGAGAACCAGTTATGGACAGAGCCACAAAAGCCAAGGGAGTGAAGGGAATCCAGCAAGAGTGAGTGGTCAACAGTATCGAAGGCAGCAGAGAGATCAAGGAGGACAAGAATGGAATAGAGACGTTTAGATTTAGCCACCAGAAGATCGTTGGTGATCTTAGCGAGAGCAGTTTCAGTAGAATGAAGGGGGCGGAAGCCAGATTGGAGGGGGTCAAGGGAGGAGTTGGAGGATAGGAAGTCAAGGCAGCGGGAGTAGACAACACGTTCAAGCAGCTTGGAAGCAAAAGGAAGGAGTGAGACAGGACGATAGCTAGAAGGGTCAGAGGGGTCAAGAGTGGACTTTTTGAGAATAGGAGAGACTGTGGCATGTTTGAAGGCAGAAGGGAAAGAGCCAGTAGAGAGGGAGAGGTTGATGATGTGCAGGAAGGAAGGGGCGACAGTAGGAGTAATGGAGGTGAGGAGGCGGGAAGGAATGGGATCAAGGGGGCAAGTGGAA
Organism: Sphenodon punctatus; assembly: GCA_003113815.1. Lineage (NCBI taxonomy): Eukaryota > Metazoa > Chordata > Lepidosauria > Sphenodontia > Sphenodontidae > Sphenodon > Sphenodon punctatus. The sequence goes on from QEPC01005532.1 coordinate 1,662,712, forward strand.
GGGTTGGAGGAGGCGAGCAGAGAGGAGATTTCCTTAAGGGAGGCAGGGGATGGAAACCAGTCCTTGGAATGTACATTGGATAAGGGTAAGTACTGTGATGCAGGCTGTACTACTCTCTGGTCCCAGGGATGCAGGGAAGAGCTTGGGAAATCTCTAGCAGCATATTGCTATGAGATGGCAGCAGGGCATATGTTCTAGAAAGTGACTTATTAGAGTTGAGTGATTGTGCCAGCACCTGTGTATCATACCAATAGCATTAAGGGGGAAGAGATGTGTCGGAGGATGCCTGTATTTCCTTGCTTCTTAGCTGTGTGCTAACCTGCTGCCCTTCCACCTCCTGGCAGGAGATTCAAGCTTTCAAACCTTTCTCTGTTTCCCTACCTTCCCCCATCTCTGCTTTGATTTTTCTGGCACTCTGCCAACCTCAGAAACAGCAAAACTTCATTTCTTGTCTGCTGCTCAGGGCTATCCTCTTCCTCTGCTGCTGTGTGAGCCTGCAGGAGGCCAATTACTGAAACTTCCTCCTCTCTCTCCCATGACTGGCTGCTCAGCATTTAGTACCCTTGGCTCCTGTCAGGGTTCCAGATCAAAATATTAAAAAATAAGGGGCACTGTTGAGCTGGGGTTTTCTACCGGCCTGGCTCCAGGGGACAGTTAAGACACTGGTACAGGGTAGCAGACTAAATGACACAGGGAGCAATTTCTTCAGACTAAATTAGAAATTGAGGGGGAACCTGGAACTTATTTCTACAAGGGGAAGCTAAAAAATAAAATAAATGCAGGCAGTGCTCCCAGGTTTCTCTTAGCTCTGTGCTTGCCTAGAGTCCTATCAAGCTGGTGGGGAGAGCTTTCTTAAGACAGGGCAACCCTCTGCCTATCCTTTTATTTCCTGTGCTTCAAGGGAGAAGGTATTGGGGCACAGATGCACAGTGAATTGAATAGCCAGTCAGAGAAGGGTGGAGGTGTTACATCATTTGATACCCAACAGCAAGACCAGTCACTTTAGCCCTGACCTCCATCTCTTGAGGCCCACTGTACAGGAAGGAGAAAGAGAAAGCAGGAAGAGGCGGTGGGCCATTATGTGTAAAGGTGCTAATGGGATCCCAGTAAGCACCGTTGATGTAAAACCATGCACCTAGAAAGGAGTTAAGAGTCCTACTTAAATCAAGAGGAGTGGAGGCAGGATGCTGTTCTAATGTGGAAAGTGGTGACTTCTGGCAGAGCCTGTGGGAAATTGCTGCTCAGCTACAACTTAACGGAAAATGAGGCTATCCCAGACTAATCCTGCCCTTTACTGCCAAGGGTAACTACATGTAAGCACTTCAGAGGAAAATGTCCAGAAGTGCCTGTGGGTAAGTCCTTGTAGGGATCAGGCCCACCGTTAGCCAGCACCCTAACTTTAGCCAGCTGAGGCCCTGGTGTGGGCAATGAGGGTTAGGTGATAAAAAGCTGGTTATAAAAGAGGAGGGCCCTTCCTCTCCCCAGCTAGAGGAATACTAGCAGGGAGAGGTAAGCTTTGTAGTTCATTTCAGAGGATTTATCTGGGTAGGAGAGAGAAAACATTGGGAGCTTGCCCAGGGTCTCATCCTGGAGCTGTATGGTCAGTGGTGCCAGCCTTGTGCAGGACCAGGAGCCTAAGAAAGAGGTGTGCAAATGAATGTGTGCCTTCTTTCATTCATAAAAAAACACTGGGTGGAGGAATTGCAATGGATTCTGGTGTATGGTCCTGCTCCTGCAGCAACTTTGCAACAACATGAAGCAGCTCCATTCCATGCCCCTACCCAGAGGGTCTGTGTCTTCACATGAAACAGTTAGCTCAGGGCAATTCTAAAGTAAAACACTCCTCTTTCCCCTGCAGCTTGTGAAGTTCTCTCATTTGAATAAAGAGGGACAGAAGCTCTTGTCATTCTCATTCCACTTAGTTTCTTGTTGTTCCATCATCCCCTCATTGGCCTCTCAAGTGCTCTTCCTGGGAGACAACTAGGAAAGAAGTGCCTGAGACTTGAATACAGGTCTTTCTGACTCTCCCTCTGGAAAGAGGAACTTTGACCCCAGACGGAGGGACAGTGGGGAGGTATTCAATCCTACAGAAAACTCTTAGGCTTGCATCCCTAGGTATGCATGCAAACTACACCAGGCTAGCATGCAAATGAAATGACAGAAGAGGCTAAACTGGGAAAAACCTTTGGCCCCTGATTATTTTATTTTTTAAAAAGAAACATGAGACAGCATTAGGTTGCATGATGTAATGCATGTAATGGGCATCTAGTCTAAAAAAAAATTTAAAAAATAAACTTGAAAGCATAGGTTTAATAATCATGCTGACTCCTTCAGACATTTTTTTGTAATATGTGAAGGGTTTAATCCTGCTGTCTGTCTGTGATGTAGGGTCAGTGCAGAGCCATGCAGTATTATGAGATTACCTACCAGCAGCCACTGCAAAAGGAGATAATTTTGAAAGCGAAGGAGAGCGAATGGGAACATTTCCTTGACCCTTTTCAGTCTGGATTCCGCCCTGGTTATGGTACTGAGACAGCGTTGGTGGCCTTGGTGGACAATCTTCGCCGGGAGATGGATGCAGGATGTTCAACATTTCTGATCTTGCTAGATCTCTCGGCCACTTTTGACACCGTGGACCATGGGCTGCTGTTGAGATGGTTGCGAGACCTGGGGGGTCTGGACGGGACTGTCCTTGGGTGGTTCCGCTCATTCCTCGTGGGGAGAAGCCAGTGGGTGGTGCTGGGGGCTGAAACATCAAGCCCCCGGGCCTTGACCTGTGGTGTTCCGCAGGATTCGATCCTGTCTCTGTTGTTGTTTAATGTGTATATGCAGCCCTTGGGGGAGATCGTGAGAGGGTTCGTGGTGCGATGTCATCAATATGCTGATGATACTCAGCTGTACCTCTCATTTTCAACCAGCCTAGGTCCTGCTGTCTCATTACTTTTCCAATGTTTGGAGGCCGTGGTGGATTGGATGTGGCAGAGCAGATTGAAGCTCAATTCTGAGAAGATGGAGGTGATGGTGTGGGTAGGGTGAGGGAAGTGTTGGTTACCCTCGTAGGGGAGGTCTGCCCTCCTGTAGCCCAGCAGGTTCGGAGTCTGGGAGTGGTTCTGGATGCAGACCTCCGTCTGGATCGACAGGTGGAGGCGGTGGCTAAAGCCGCCTTTCGCCAGTTGTATCTACTGCGGAGGCTGCGTCCATACATTTCCAGGCCTGACCTGGCCACCCTCACCCACGCCTTCATCACCTCGAGGCTAGACTACTGTAACACGCTCTACGTGGGACTTCCCTTGATACTGGTTCGGAGGCTGCAGCTAGTGCAGAATGCGGTGGCCCGTCTCCTCATGGGGACGGGTTGACGGGAGCACATAACATCTGTGCTCCATACTCTGCACTGGCTGCCTATAGCGTACCAAGCCAGATTCAAGGTGTTGGTGTTGGCCTATAAAGCCCGGCACGGTCTGGGCCCCTCATACCTCAGGGACCGCCTCGCCCTCCGTGCCTCAGAGTGATCCCTTCGGTCTACTGGGGGTACCTTTTTGGAGGTCCCCTGTCTAAAATGGGGGGCCACTATGGAGTGGGCGTTCACGGTGGCCAGACCACGACTTTGGAACTCCCTCCCAGAGGAAGCCCGTCTGGCCCCAGGTCTGCTGGCTTTTCGCCGAGCCTGCAAGACCTGGCTGTTCGCCCAGGCCTTTGGAGGGGAGGGTGGGGTAGTTGGGGATAAATCTGGGGTTTTTAAAGATTTTTTTAAAAATGTTTTGTAGTCTTGGATTTTTATTGGATTTTATTGTTATATATTTTTTTGACTTTGTAAGCTGCCCCGAGATGCCGTAGGCATGAGGGGGGCAACTAAAAAATATAAATAAAATAAATTTAAAAAGCAAGATTAGTCTTGCATGAGAAATTGAATTGAATGCAGCCAAAGTGTCATGTGATCCCTGCCACTTACTCCAGGGTACAACTACCCAAGTGTCTGCACAACTCTTGGGTGCTGCATGCTGCCCTGGGTTCTGTGTCATGTAAATAAGGCCTATATAGATTCCTGGAGAGATTATTCCTTATTGAGACTGACTAGAGGCTTTTGGCCACGGGGTTTTGTGTGCGGCTGCTTGTTCCTCCCACTGTTCCAGAAATGGGACTTTTGCACATCTTGTGAATAAATAAGATATTAAGAAAATACCCTGCTTCTGTCGTACGTTCTGGCCAAAACAAAAACCACCCTGCAGAGAAAGGCAACAACACTATAAAGGGTGGTGTTTAAGAGATGGAGGTGGAGGGCAAACGCTGGGTGCTTCATTTGTTAAAAACAGTCCCAGCCCTTTACTCTGGAAACATGGAGGGTATTCATGCTGGTGGAGTTGCCCTGCCAGGCATCAGTCCGCCAGCCTCTGTGCTCCTGACCCTACTTTGCCAGACCGTGTTTGCAGCTACTACTCAGCTGTTTTGTACCACTGCATAAACACATCAGTCCCAGCCCTTTCAGGGCTATAGATGGTGGGTCTGGCAGCAGTGAGCCAGGGTTTGGCAGAGGTGTTGAGGCTGGGCCCTGGATGGATAGGGACTCCAGAAGGGGAAAGGTGCCCCATAGAATAATTCTAATAAGCCCTTTAGGGCAGGGTTCTGTCTCCAACTATGACTATATAATATCTATTTATGTATATTAAACATACTATATAAATAATAATAAGCTGTGCAGCTTCTGCAGACTGGACGAGAGGCCTGGCAGTTGTTCTGGAAGGTGTAAAGTCTACAAAATAAATTTTTTACATTAAATCTATGAATTATCAACAGAGCAGTGGTCTGTGTTTCTAGAAGGGCGGATGCTATGGACTTAGTTCTTCCCTGCTTTGCACCTTGTCTGGTTGTTGTTTACTCTGTGTAGTCACTTCTGACTTGGTAGCAGCCCACAGCCACCTTGCACAGGGGCAAGGTATCCTGCACAGTGCAACGCAAGACAGAATCAGGTCCTTCTGAATAGACGGCCGTTCTGGAACAACCTATTTCATAGGCTATAAAATAATTCCATCTATTGCACTCCATCAAAGTGCTTTTAGAAGGCTTGCTTGCAGAGGCACCACTTCATTTCTTCCCATACTTCTCACCTCTCTGAGAGACTGCTTGTACTTTCATGCTCCACTGCGACCCCTGCGCCTGGCCAGCTGGGAGCATTCTCTTGCGGGTACTATCAGTTAATCTTGTCTGTATGGCAAGGGCCTGCAGGAAAGTGCTCTCAGTTGCTGCCTCGGTATTGTGGAAGTCCCTTCCCCCAGAGATCTGTTGGAGCCCAAGCCTGGCCATATTCTGGAGGCAGTGTAAACCTTTCTTTTTGATATGGCATTTGGCAGGCAAGGGTGTGGTGTGGGGGTCAGGAGTTAAGGGTGGCGGTTTCTTTGAATTACATTTTTGAAGGGAGTTTTATTGTAGTCTGTATCTTATGTAAGCTGCCCTGAGCCTGAAGGGAAGGGCAGGACAGAAGTCTAAAATAAATAAAATCTCTACTGCACACATCCCAGCATTCTGAGTGCCTAAAGAGGGGCAGAAACTCTCCTGCTTATCACTTGACTTAGGGTGTTAGGAAACAGCCCAATAACTCTCCACGAGTGGGTGTTTTCATGGTTGTCTATTAGACTGTCGGACTCTGCAACAAGTGGCCATCACTCGCCCACGATGCTGGTGCAGAGAATGTGGAGCCTGCTGTGTGGGCTAATGCTGACTAATGTGCACCCACTTGTTGGCATGCTGTCTAGTAGGTTGCAGAGGAGTTGGTGTGAGTTTGGAGAGGGGTAAATGATGGGTTGTAGCTACTGTTGCTGTGATAGGAAGTGGATGGCTGGAGAGGAGGGTTGGGGCTAACTTGGGTGTGAATTGATTGGCAAATCAGCTTGCATTGGACTTGTGCCTGGGAGATCTCTCTCTCTCTCTGTGCAGCATTTCCCCCTCCCCGCTACCTCGCCTCTCTGCCTTGAAATGACTGCACAAGGCTCATGAGACAGAGCTGAGCTTCTTTAGTTGCTAAAGTATCTGAGGAGGAGGGGAAAGAAAGTGGAAGCACCTGGCTTTCCCGCCTCCCTGCTGCACCTTAGGGCACGGCACATCCTCCTGCGCCTCCAACTCTGTTTGCTTGTAAGGTTCAGCACTCACAGCAGCCTGTGGATGGGTGGGACACTCGCAGAGTGGTTACTGTGCTGTTTGTTAACACCCAGTGTCCTTCATTCCATCATCTCCCCATTGTCCCCTCAAGTGCTTTTCCTGGGAGGCAACCAGAAAAGAGGTGGCTCAGGTTTGAATATCAGTCCTTTAGTCTCACACATGGGAAAAGGGAACCGTGGGATTCAGCACCCAAAAAGGGACTGTCCTTCCTAACCTAGGGGCTGCTGGGAGGTATGCAGTGAAGAGTAGAAATTCAACTAAACAGTTTGTTTGTTCAGAGAGCCAAACTGGTACATTTACATGGCAACATTTCAACTTTTTTCTTCCCCCAACTGACAACACAGCCATTGTCTTACAGCAGTGGCATGGCCCCATCAGCCCTACAGATGTGGGTTGTGTGGGATCCTGGCATAAGGCGGTGGGACATATGGGACCCAATATTGGGTCCCATATCTGGAGCCTTTGATTGCCTAATCCAGCTGTGGGACCACAGACGACTAGTTAAAAATTGATTGAGGACTGTGTTCCCTTTTACCATATGGAAACTCTTATATTTTCCACAAACACAATGAACAAAACATGTTTTTCAGACTAAGTGGCTTATTTCAGATGAAGGGAAACAACAAACTAAGAGCTAAAAGTCTCCATGGACAAGAGTGTAAAAAGAGTGATTTGCCCCACAACGTTCTGCGCCTGAGCGGAAACAAAATGACAACTTTTGGCATCTGCCTGTGCAACAGATACAGCATCTCCAACAGATGGCTGTTCAGCCTCTCTTTGAAATCCTGCAGGGATGGAGAGCATGCAACTTCCCTAGGGCAACTTGTTCCATTGCCACCTATGCAAATTCTTACGGAATACTTATGAAAAATACATGTTGCAGGGCCTGCATAGATGCCAATGCAGGCCCTGCAGCATGTATTTTTCATAAGTGTTCCTTTAAAATGTGCATAGGTGACAATCCTAAGAGCTCTACTGTTAAGAAGTTTTTCTGGATATTTAACTGAAATCTACCTCCCTGTAACATCTTGAGCCCATTGTTACAGAGGCCAGGAGTAGAAATAATGAAAATCCATCCCTTGCCATCTTCCTGGTGGTAGCCCATCAGACGTTTAAAGTCTGCTATCATGTCTCCCTTTAATCTTATCTTTGCTAGACCAAGCTTACCCTGTTTCCTTCAACCTTTCATCATAAGGGCTTACTTTCCAGGTCCTTTATCATCCTCCTCTGAACCCACTCCAATTTGTCAGTGTCCTCCTTAAAATGAGGTGCTCAAAACAGGACACAATATTTTAGGCCAAGTGTGACCAGTGCAGAATAGAATGGAATTTTTACTTCTGCTGACTTGGAGACAAGTCTGCTGTTAATAATTGCAGCCATCTAATTGGATCCTTTGAGTCTCAAGAGTCAGGTTTCTTTTAAGAGATAGTTTAAGAGATACCAGGTAGTTCAGATGGTATCTTTTAATGGACCAACTTCCTGGTGAGCGTATGCAAGCTTTGACTTGAAAGCTTGCGTATGCAAAGCTTGCGTATGAAAGCTTGTGTATGCAAGGTGAGTGTATACCCACCAACAGAAGTTGGTCCAATAATACCATCTGAATTACTTTGTCTCCATTGCTTTTATTTGGGACCAACACAGTAACCACACTTTCCTCTAGGTTTCTTTTAGTTACTATATTTAGCAGGGTCCTTTTGTGGAACAGCAACAAACTGAAAGATGGGACACAAGATGTAAGAATAAACTGCCAAATTTCATAGTGAGGAAGAGGTAAAGTGTAGGCTACCCCAAGGATCTCTAACCTATTCATTAATAATCTGGAAAAGTGGGCTAACAGTAAGGTGGCAAAGTCTGCTAATAGCCCAGAATTATTCAAGATAAGTCCAAAGTAGAAGGTGCAAATATACAGGAGGATTTCACGAACCTGGGTGACTAAGTAATAAAATTGCAGATGAAATTAAATCCTGGTAATTGCAATGTGATGCACATTGGAGAAAAGTAATTCAAACTACGCATACACAATTTTGGGTCCTAAATTAGCTGTTATCATTCAGGAAAGGACCTTGGAGTCATTGCCGACCGTTCTCTGAAAATATCCACTTTATTTATTATCAAAGCCAAACAGGATGCTGTGAATTCTTAGGAAAGGGACAGAAGGTGAAATGGAAAACATCATAATGGCTGTCAATAAACCCAAGGTGCATCCAAATCTTGAATATTGTGTGCAGTTTGGGTATCCCCCTGTGGAAAAAAATATATAGGAGGACTGGAAAAAGGGCAACAGAAATTCTCATTTGGTGTGGAAAAATATTCCATGCAAGATGGGATGAAAAAGCTTAGGGCTCTTCATTTTAGAACAGAGATGACTGAGGTAGGATGAGCTGGAGGTTTATTTGTTTGTTTATTTTATTTCCATTTTTACCCTGCCCCTCTCACAAAAGCGACTCGGGGAGGCTTGCAATTATATAAATATAAACGATCAAGTTCCATTAAAAATGTATCAATACAAAAATATATAAATAAACCCCACAAAACACTAGACAATAAAATATGACCTGTAGCGGACAATAAAATATGACCAACCCATCTAGTCGCCAAACGCCTGGTGGAAGAGCCAGGTGTTACAGTTTTGTCAGAAGGCAAGAAGATCCAGGCGTAGGTGAACCTCCACCTGAAGGGAATTTAGGGATGGGTGAACGCGGTTCGGCAGTTTGGAATTTGGCCCGAACTCGGCCTGTTTGAACGACCGAACTCAAACCCGAACCCAAACGCGAACAAACCGAACGGCGAAATGGCCAAACAATCTGGATCGCGTTCGGGTGGCAAAAAAAGGTTCACTGGAAGGTCAAACATGACAGGGAGGTGTCAGTCACTGAGCAGCAGACTTCCAGGCACCAGGGGTGGAGAGGCTTGCAAGAAACGAAACTAATTATCTGCCTCCCCCCTTCC
>QEPC01005532.1:1682339-1715546 GCA_003113815.1 Sphenodon punctatus
CCCCCCCCGCCAAATGCCCGACAGAAGAGCCAGGCCTTGCAACTGCATCTTGAGGCCAGGAGATCTGGGTTGAGGCGGACCTCAGCCAGGAGGGCATTCGAAAGTGACGGCGCAGCTGCCGAGAACGTCACTGTTTGTTTTAGACCTTGGATTGGTGGTTGGGTGTTACAATGCCAAATGGATAGTTATGGAGGTAATTAATAACACTGTGTCCCATATGCATGGAACTCTAGAGTTGCTGCTCATAGCCAGGCCTTGCAACTGCATCTTGAGGCCAGGAGATCTGGGTTGAGGCGGACCTCAGCCAGGAGGGCATTCGAAAGTGACGGCGCAGCTGCCGAGAACGTCACTGTTTGTTTTAGACCTTGGATTGGTGGTTGGGTGTTACAATGCCAAATGGATAGTTATGGAGGTAATTAATAACACTGTGTCCCATATGCATGGAACTCTAGAGTTGCTGCTCATAGCCCCATTCATAGAATGTAACGTTGCATAGTAACACCCCTGTTATCCATGGCATTACTTTGTTTCTATAACTTAAGGCGGTGATCCACAAACCACTTACTCTAGAGCACCCCATAGGCCTTCTATGGCGGTCTGAAGGACTGCGTCCCCCTGCTATGGCCTGGCAGAGCAGGCAGTTTCTAGGGGGTTGAAGAGTGTGTGTGTGGGGAAAATTAGGGGATTTTATTATGTTTGTATGTGTTTTTATATGGTGGTTACTCTGTAAGCTGCCCTGAGCCTTATGGGAAGGGTGGGGTATAAGTTTATATAAATAAGTATGGAGCTGCTCTGGATTAAATGGCACGTGGATCGTGGCCGTAAGTGCACTACTTGCCAGTTAGCAATTTCTGGGAATGATACTGCAACAATAATATAATGTTTGCTGTTTGTGTGTAGCGAATGAGTATTTAAAAGCAGAAATAACCTTTCCATGACTTCAAAATTTTGCCTCTGCAAGAACATTATGGAAAAAGATCTCTATGTGGAACGTTATAAAAACCCTTAGCTCACTAAGATATACAGACAGATTTCTTCTAAGCACTGTCACTGATGCAGACAAGATAATCTCAATCTTAGCCATCATGGGCTAATGAGGAGTAATGTCAAATGTACGCAGCAAAACCTTACACCTGGGCTATATTTTACCTAAGACTATGAACCTAGGCCATTTTGTGGTATCTGAGTAAACTCAAAATGTACCTGCTCATGCCTCAGTTACCTTTATGTGAAATGGAGGACCTCACTGGGTGACTTGTGAGAAAAGAGCAGTTTTCCATTGCCAGGTACCACTGCTGCTGAAATGGAAGGAGTATTGCAGTGGATTTGAAGGATGTAGATTCAAGACCGGCTCAGTCCCATGTTCCCTATTGATGACAATGGCAAAAACACAGTAAACATGCGTCCCTGTAGATAAGTTAATATAGACAGATGTAAAAATAAATTATTTCATGATAGGGAACCTGCATTTCATGGGTCAAATCTGTCTCAGGGATGTTTTTCCATTTTACGGCTTCCCAATTCTTGAATCTGTCCCATGGATCCAGTCCCTATTATCAAGTACTGAAAGACCGAGCTCAGGAGAAGAAAGTGGAGATGAGGTTATACTATCCGAGATAGGGAATGGATCTATGGCATAGAACCACGAATTGGACGCTCCCCTTCTGAGAACACCAATTAAGCACCTCTTGTCTGCAACTTCTACCCAGCCAACGAAGGTTGTACTCCTTTTCAAAGTAGCCTGTGGGAGGAAAAAGGTTTCTTACCCTGGTATACTGCAAGCTCCATTCTAAAACACATAACTTTAGTGCTTATGAGATGCTGGGAGCACAATTTTCTACCATTAAAGTTGATAGGAGTTTTGCTGTTGACTTCAATGAGTTGAGGAATGCACCTTTGGTTTCTTTTGGTGTTGCTATAGATCACCTCCATTCCTGACACCCCAGCAAGGATTAAAAGATGCTCCTGTATGGCAGGACAATGGCTATGGATAGGGTTGGCACCTATGTATATTTTTCCAGGCCATATATGACACTTACATGTTGCAGGGCCTGCATTGGCACTTATGGCAGCAATGCAGGCCCTGCAACATGTATGTTTCATAAGTGACCTGAAAAATATACATAGGTGGCAACCCTAGCAATCGATAGTGATGATGAAGATACAGTTGTTGGGCTTTGTGTTGCCAACACTCAGAGGCATCTAGACCCCCATAAACTCTAATGCTTAATGGCTTGCTTTAAAATGTATAAAATCAAGTTCTGAACATTTTGATTAAAATTTAGACAAGCAGAATGTTCCACTTTCTGGACACATACACAAAATTTCCTACACAGTTACAGGGTATTTCCAGACAATTCGAGATCACGGTGAACCACGGTCAATTCCCATATGGGGACCGTGAGCTCGTAACATCTGTTGGGGCCAACCGTGATTCCCACCAGATGTTCACCCCCGTGAATCACAGCCAGGAATCACTTTGACCACGCAAATGGCCCTCCTGTCCAGAGGAGGGCCATTTGCGTGGTCAAAGCGATTCCCGCCCGTGGTCAACAGGGGCGTCTTGTCTGTCCCCTGACCACGGCCCGGAATCAGCACCACTGATTCCGGGCCATGGTCAATGCGCCAGGGGGCGGGCGGGCGGGCGCTGCGGCCGCATTGACATCGCACACCGATGACACTGCACACCGAACCTCCTACTCACCTCACCGAGCGAATGCTTATACACATTGAACAGGAGAGGGGACAAAACAGAACCCTGTGGGACTCCACATGAGAGGTCTCGGTACAATGAAAAATAATCCCTGAGCACCACCCGCTGGGTTCATCCAGTCAGGAAAGTGAAGAACCATTCAAGAACAGGCCCGCCCACTCCTGCCTAGTCCCGCAGGCACGTCACCAACATCTCATGAACAACAGTATCAAATGCAGCCAACAGATCTAACAATATCAACAGGGTCGAACGACCCCGATCCAATTCCGGGAATAGGTCATCTACCAAAGCCACAAGCTCAGTCTCGGTGCCATGCCCTGGATGGAAGCCCGACTGAGAGGGTTCAAGAAAACCGATGCGATCGAGATGCTCCTTCACCTGCCGAGCCACCACCTGTTCGATAACCTTCCCTAAAAAGGGATTGTTAGAGACAGGCTGATAGCTAGCAGGGGAGTCAACGTCAGGCAATGGTTTCTTGAGCAGAGGCTGCACCACCGCCCGGGTTTTTCTCCAATGCTCCATGCATGGGCACAAATGGGTGGTGCGTGGGTCACAGGAGCACATGCCCACCCATGCTGTCTTCAGATGGGTGCTTGGGTGGGGGGTGAGTGGGGGTGTTCTGTGTAAAAATGGCTTTTGTTTCTATTGCCTATATTTGGGACCAACACAGCAACCTTGCTTTCTCTACAATGCTGTAATTGTCACACTGGTGGTAAGCATCATGAGCTCCAAAACAAGAAGTCATACCCAAACCCACAATTTTGTGGGTTACAAATATCTCATGATTTATGGATGAATCTCAAAAAAATGTCATGAGTGCCGAACTTTTGAACTGGAAAAGTACTGCTAACATGCTGATTTTTAAAATTCATATTATTAGTTAAATCCAACTATACATGGTGTGACTCTATTGACTTGATTGGCAGTACTTGGGCCATGTTTGCTGTTGCTTTAAAATGTATTTAAAAATCATGACTTTGTCCCCTCAGGATAATGAGATTGGTTTAAATATGCATAGATTAAGACTTCCCTCTGCAATTCAATTCAATTCATTTCAGTGGAAATTGAGATAATTAATCAATCCCAGCTCACATTGACTTTATTAATGGATGAAGGCCTATTTCGAAGTGCTCCCAAACACTACTGACAGCTGGCTTGTGGAGCACTTTCACACATTGCCCAAGCATTCTGGTGCTCCTGAGCACCAGGCTGAGTATCCCTGGTTTAGACAGTCTGAGATTAAACATTGGATAATTTCAGATGTTACAATACCATGGTCAACCACAGTGAACCCCCTGTGGTGGCCACAGTAGCGTAATGTCTGATGTTACCCAAAGAGATTCCCACCAGATGTTCACCCCTGTGAACCCCTGGAGGGAATCTCTTTGACCACGCTTTCGGACCTCCGGCCACCTGGAGATCCGAAAGCGTGGTGGAATCAGGCCCCAAGCGTGGTCATGGTGGCCACGATCCGGAATTGGCAGAAAGTAATGTCTGTTACCTTCCGCCAGCCGGATTGTGGCCCAGGCTATGCTGCAGGATTGGGCGCAGTGGCTGGATTGTCCGCTGCACCCGCCCGTCTCCCGGAGGGCGGGTGGCCGGGGGAGCATGGGCAGGGTTGTGCGGCCGCATGTCACACTGCACAGCCCTGTCCCTCCCCGATCCCCGGTAGGAATTAGGCCGGCACGTCTAAAGGACGGCCAGACTGATTCCTCACTGGGATCCGAAACGGATCCTGGTGCGGGGTGATTTCACATCTGATAAAATTGTGGTTGCTTCTTTGCTTTCTATGTTTTGAGCCAAAAGGCTGGTGATGTTTTGAAGCATTTCTTAAGGACCACATGGATCACAACTTATTTTTGTTTAAAAGAAAGCTGAGAATCTCCTACAATACCATGACCCCAGGAGCTGGGGTTTTACAACATTCCCACCAAATGTTGTGAAATTCACAATGAAACTGTGAAAGCGAGAGCACTGTAGTGTCAGCAAGATCCTTTGGCTTTTTAGTGCCTGCATGACTCCACAGCGCCAAGGTCAGTCCCTTTCACTTCAGCGGGCCCTTGTGCCAATGGTAAGGGCCAGCACTGGGGCTAAAGAGTCAGGGGACCATGCTGTAAGTATGGGTAAATATATGTATGGAGCTATACAGGCGTATGCCAAAACAGAATCATCATCCCAAACTGCATTCTGCAGACTATCTAAGGCAGGGCTTGGAAATCTGTTTGTGGGCCATGTTTGATGCATGGCTGTTTTGTAACTGGTTCCTTTCAAATTCCTGAATGCCCATGAATTTGGTCCCTCCCCATACCCTTAACCACTAAAAGAGATTGAACTCAGGAGATAGAGCAGAGAGGAAGGCATGCATCCATAGAGGATGAATCCATGGTGCATAGATCCATGATTTGGACCTGCCTCTGTTTTCTCTCAGTCTGAGCTCAGCCCTGCCCCCACCAGCAATCTGCAGGAGAGAAAAGACTCCCCACCCCTGGCTCCAGTATCTCCTCCCTAGAGCCTCACACTCTCCTATGTAGTAGATTAATGTATCTTAATTTTTCATAAATAATCTTTAATCTACACAGTGTCAAGTTCCAGCACTTTCAGATAGGTGTGACAGTTGGACAGATCTCACCTTTCACTTTTAAAGGGTGTTTTTTTTCCCTTTTCTTATTGGGCACTTTTGGATTTACTTCCATTTTATATTACACTGAAATTGGGGGAAAGATTTATGTACTCAAAAAGACCTGGAAAATGAAATACTAGTTCTCCATCAGAGCTGGATATATTATTATTTTAAGATGATCCATTAGATTATCTATAATTTACTACTTAACACAATTTTCAGCAGTTATTTCAGCAGTTTCCTCCCCCCCCCCCTCTTGATTTCTTTGCTTTTCAATTCTTTCTGGGAGGTTTATGTTATTAGTATTTCATTGTTCTCCATTGTGTGTGAAGTGTATCATTCAGATTATTTCTTTGCATAGATCCTTTATCCACAATGAATTTTAGTCCCTGAGAAAACAGGGAGTCCAAAATCCCCTTAAAACCTTTAACTGTTGTTTTGAAACGTAAAAGAAAAACATCAGCAGCAACATTTTTGTGTGTGCAGGGAGCCTAATAGGGCTGCTGAAACCGCTGGAGGAAAAATACATACAAAGACTTCGAACTACCAGCTCTTTGCTGAAAGAAATCATCTCCATAGAAGTGAATCACTGGTTTCTAAAGCGTGGCGGTGTTGTGGCCTGTGTTTATGTATTTTGTAGTAATCCTATTCCTGATATTGAACAAGCCTGCTCCTCTGCGAGGGTGAGTGGCTCAGGCAACAGTTAAACCACCTATATGCTAACAAGCCTTTGCTTCCAGGTTCCTAAGGGGTCCTGGCTGGAGAAAAAAAAAATTAAAACCAAGCCTTAGAGCTCTTGTCAGACTGAGGGAAAAATTATATTTCTGAACTAGTCTAGAGTGTGGACAGGAAATGACCCCTTCCCAAACTGCTTCTTTAAAAACAAGCCGTGCTGCCTGAAGCTATCCAGTCTCCCTCTTCCTCTCTGGAGCCTGTGCTCTCTCTCACACTCTCTCTCCCTCTCGCTATAGAGGGCTCCAATAGCAGTTCCCAGCCACAGTGTGTTCTCTCTCTGTGTGTGTGCGTGTGCTGCTACTTTGCACTGTGGGAGAACACCCAGCCCATGTGCTCTGTATGGATGTTGATGATACTCTGTGTAGCTTGATTCTCTGCAAGCAGGCAAGATGTCCAGCACACCACATGACCCTTTCTATTCTTCTCCTTTTGGCCCATTTTATAGGAGACACACACCATACATGGTGCAGCCAGAGTACCGAATCTATGAAATGAACAAGAGGCTGCAGTCTCGGACAGAGGTAAGTCCCTTAATCTTTTTTCTTCTTCTTTATTGTGCATGGACCGTGTTAGCTTTCAGACTGAATTCCATCTGAAGCGTCCTATATAGACAGGCATGAAGCGTCCTAATTAATTTAGTCGTTAGTGGGTAATCCCTCATTATATTTTCATGCACTGCAACTCTTGGAGTAGTGATAGCAGCTCGGACTGAAATCTTGAGAATCCAATGCAGCACTTCGGGTTTTTGATTTAAAATGAACATTTCCATTCCTTAGCAGCATGCTGTGGTTTCAGGGTTTGTGTGTGTGTGTGTGTGATTAGGAGCTGTGTTGCTGACATTTGCAGGTTGCAAGGGATTGTTTGGTCGTTTGCACTAAACTCATTCAGAAAGAGGTGAGCCATGACCTGTGTTTGTTTTTTTAAAGTCATCAGGATGAAACAGGAACGGGAGTAGTAAAGTTTTAAAAACTTATATCCCAGAGCTGCTGTTAAAGAGCACATGTCCGTGTCCAGGGAGAGGTGCATATTTTAGCAAACCCTTGCCTTCAGCTAAAGAAATGATCACTTCATGACTCTATCGCCCTGTAGCTGTCAGAGTGCTTAGTAATGAACTATAGTCACTGGTATAATCGCTTCCTGATTTGTTCCTAAAGTATTGGCGGGGGGGAGGGGGGGGCTCTGCTCCTATTGTGCAAGGAACATGCTAAAGTGAACAGCTACTAGAAATGCTTTGGTTACTTTTGGCTTAAAATCTCCGGCTTCCTCTTGCGTTTCAGCGCTGTTTCCACCCCCCCGTCACGTTGGGGTGCACTGGAAGCTCTTTGAGGAGTAGGAGCAGGCTGGGATTGACAGCTTTCTGCAGTGTGATTTTGTGTTCCGCGCTGGAGCGAAGCAGGATTTTAAAACTGGATCTGCTTGCTGCTTCCGAGCTGTCTGGCCAGGAGCATGAGGTTGTCACAAAATAAAGCCCACATGCCTCAATTGTCAGATAAACTACGGAGAATTCATGACGTTTAATGTATATGATATAGCCAGCAAGATGTGGCCTGCTTTCTGATTGGCTAACTGCTAGAGAGGGAACTGATTTTTCTAGCACTTGGTATCACTGCTGTCTCCTCCCAACATGTTATTGCCCCTATAACTGTTACAATTGATAATAGCCGTAATCTCAAAGAAACGCATTGCTTCCATAGTCATATTAACTGTCCTCAGTTTTGCCTCGAGTTGTTACCTGCTGGCAGTGACTAATAATTTGGAAGTGGAAGGCTTTGGGCTTGTTGCTATTGCTTGTTTGTCACGTTGTTACAACTCCGGGGTTTCCATTCTTATACAAATAAACCCGCAGAGCTTTACAAAAGACTAGCAGATACTATAATGATACTATAACAGGGTTACTTTGGGGTTGTTAGAAGGAAGTTGTTTTTTGTGTGTGTGGCAAACTCTGCTTATGACTCCTGGCAATGCAACCTTAGTTTATCTTTGGGATCTTAAATAGCACTTATTTCTGAACGAACCTGCTGTACAAATATTCCATGTAGAAACTTTGTGGAGTACTCCTTAAAAGCTTTCCCCCTGTCCTTTTGCTGGTGAGAACTGAACTGAGGCAACTTTAGGCTGCTCATTAGATTTTTGTTGAGCTAAGCTGGGTAGGAGGATATAACTTCCTTTCGCTCTACATCTTATGGACTTTGTTAGCATATATTAGAGAGTTTGTAGCATGAAAATGCCATGCATGTCAATACTTGCTTACCATATGTAAATATCCTTTTGCCTTGTGATAAAGTTTGTGGTGGATATTAAAAAAATCTATGCCATGTCACTCTTCTTTGCTGAGAGAGACTTTTTCTACCTGGCTTCACAACCATCAGCCACAATCCTACTAGGACAATGTGCTAGAGTTTCTCTCCGAAACGTTGTCATGTACAATGACTAGAAACGGAAGGATGGTGACTAATCAGTCCTGAATGTTGCTTGAATGAGGATGGAGAATGGAACTCTTACACTCAACATAGGTGACACAGAAGCATTTCTGAGATTGGGGGGCAGAGGAGAAACAAAGTTCATTATTTCTAATTTCTTGCTCCCTAAAGTAGGGATGGGAATTTCGGTTTCAGATAAAACCGAAAGTACCCCAAAATGGCCATTTCGGATTAATCTGATATTTCAGTTCTTTTTCGGTTTTGGTACTATTGGATCTTTTGCATTGATTTTTGTACTGGATTTTTAACATTGCGGTTTGTCCCCCATTGAAAAAGTGCAATGTTAAAAATCCAGTACAAAAATCAATGCAAAAGATCCGATAGTACCAAAACCGAAAAAACCCTGAAATTCATGAGAACCAAAACCAAAATTGACCGAAACTGAAATTTTGCCCAGAGTCCCATGCCTACTAAATAATGTTACCCAGTATGCTATGAGGAATGGAGATAGGTATATGTTTATAGGTAGTTCCCTTTAGCCGGTGGCTAAATAATGTATAAGTGATGGCCTCAGAAGCAGGCTAGTCTGTTTGGACATTTTCAGTGACAGGGTACAGGTAGCCCAACTAGAGCAGCACAAAGGTAGTAGTCCCTAAAAGAGAAAACCAGAGCTTAGCTACTTTTCAGCAGACAGTGGCATGTAGAATATCCAAAGGGTGGGAATTACAGCTTCCAAAACAAACTTAAGACAATCTGAAAACCATTTACTTAATAAATAAATGGATTATGCTAAAAATAATTGTCTCATTTTGTCTAGAAAGGAAACCTCCCGAGGAAGCTGACTTGGAGCACTGCTTCTTCACAAAATATGAGGAGTGTGTGTATGTTTTGTGTGCCTTATCTCTCTGTGCATCTTTGCTCACAAGGGTAATGGGAAGGACTGTCGTGTATTAGCAAGGAGTAGGATCAGTGGATCTGTCTCAAAACAAATCAACCAGCCTTACCATGACTGAGATTCAGTAGTGCTCCATAGAGTGGCGCCACTGTTGCTCTGGGACCAGGGTCCTGGACTCCTTTCTCCCACCCAGTGTTCCTTGTACAGCTTAATTTTGAATTGTGGGAGCACAGTTGAGCCCCTAATGAAAAGCATGGAGTAGCTGAACATATTAAGCATGTCGCGCTTAGCAAAGGTGGTGGCTTACCTTACTGGTTTCACTTTTTTCTTAAGTATCACATTGCCTTTACAAAGAAAAAAAAAAAGGTAGCAATGACAGTGAATAAATGCTAATTTGGTGTCTACTTCTGCTTGTCAAGCTTTTCCTCTTAACTCTCAGCACTCTTACAAATGAATGCCATTGAAGTCTGGGTCTCTTGGAAGCAAATCACCCTCTCCAATTATGTGGTGGCTTTTGAAGTGTCCAGTGGAAGGATTTCCACTACAAAACACATTCTTGCTTAGGTGATTTAAGCTAGAGTAGAACCAGGGATGCTGGGTTCTACTTTAAAAGTTATGTGGAAAAGTCAAATTGCTCAGACATTGCTAGACCTGTGATGAATGATGTAGATTTATATAACAATTCTTAATGGCACACAGAGTAAAGTGTCCTTGCAGAACACATAATTCATCTTTATTTTTAATAAGTAAAAATATTTTAACTGCTTTAATAACATAAGCTGTCAAGTACAGGTAAACCTTATTTTACCACATCCCATTTTACTAATGTCCGTGCTTAATCAAAATGCAGCTAGTTAACTTGCTGTGAATGCGGACATGGGATTTCTTATTTGTTCATCTCCAGCTCCATTTACCTGCGAATATTAGAAGTGTCTGTGTTTAATATACTTAATTTTTTTTTTACTTCCATCAATGTAAACATGTTCTGTACAGCAAGCGTTGCAGCATAGTTAGCTTGCATTGCGTATGCTCCTTCTTTATGAAAACGTATACATAAGATGAACAGCATTGCTCCTTCTTTAATGCTAAAATTCCTATTTTATATTGTTACCAAAATGAAGTTAAAAATGTAAAATATTGTAAAATAAAACTGGGAAAAGTTTGGGCTGTAGCTCCATTGCTCCCCTAATACTGCAAAATGCAGCAACTAGGTAACTGAAAGTTTCTGAGAGTTTAAAATCAGATCAGTGCATTTAATAATATTATTTATTTATTTATTTATTTTATTTTATTATAAGCATTTATATAGCACCAGCGATGTACCTGGTGCTTTACAGAAAATACTTCACATGAAGAGAAATATGTCAAAGTTTTCTTTCTTTCTGTGCTTCCCTGTATTTCTGAAAAGTATTCTTATTGTAGGACAACCAAACTGTACCGCTTGTGGGAATAATTTCAATCACTACTGTGGCCTTTACACAAAATAAGAACTCTTTACCTGGTTCAGAGGAAGGTGCTACAAAAGTGACTAAAGAAGTTAAAAGTGGTAGACGGTCTGCTTTCCTTAAAAACCAAGAAATCAAATCCTACCTGTATGGGGAAAAAAACCCCCACAGAAGTAGAGATTTCACCTTGAATTGTATGAATAAAGGAAAATAAATTGTGATTTTAGACACAGCTACTAAATGATCTAGAAATATTTAGTTAAATACGATTTTTGATGTCCATACCAAATGAAACCAACTTTAAACAAAACAAAAACACGAAGAGTATTACCAAATGAGACAATAGCCCACTGGAGTCTAGGTTCAGCTCGTGCAGCCACTCATGGACTTGCAGATGCATGTGATCCACCATAACTCCCAGATTCTTCCCTGCCGTGGTAGCGGCCTACTAGCTGGCGATTTCCCCATTTTATATTTGTGCTTCTGGTTTTTCATTTCTAAGTGAAATACTTTGCATTTGTCTTTGTTCAATGTCACTTTGTTCTTTCAACTCAGCTTTCTAGTTTATTTAGATCATTTTGTATTCTAATCTTGCCCTCCGAAGTGTTTACAACCCCTCCCAAGTTTTGTGTCATCTGAAAATTTTATGGGTACGTTCTCTACCCCATCCTCCAAATCATTAATGAAAATGTTGGGTGTTAAGAAGATGACGGCCTGTGAAACGCCTAATAAACGGACAGACCTCTCCGTGTAGGCATCCCTCACTCACAGGTTGTGTGTGACAAGCCTAACGCATGGGCAGGCATTCTTCCCCGCTACGCTGTACTCCGCCCACCAACCCTCCTTCCCAGTATCCTGCCCCCTGTCATGACTTGCAGCCGTGGTGAACCATGGGAACAAGAAGCTGCCCCAGCTGTTTCTTCTGGGCTATTATGCCTTCGGGAGGCAGTCCAGTGCCTCCTATCCCTGCCCACTCATGGAGGCTCATACCTGGGTTTTATTTATATTTATACCTGCCAGCACTTGGTGGCTTGAAATAACCTACTGCTCTGCACATAATGCTGAGTTTGTTGAGCAAACTGCATACTTTATTGAGCACCTATAGTGAAAATAGAAAGTGAAAGTAAAAACTGAAATTGAAAGTAATCAGTCTTTGCATCCTAGTTTCTCTCATCCACAGCTCACAGTGATGTATGGGCAGGTAGCAACACACAGTTTTAATGGCGTCTTGCCTGCGGTGGTTCAGAAATTCTTTTCCGTTCACATGCCCCCCCAGTCAAACATGCACCTCTTGTACCCCCTCTCTAGCATCTTCTGCATTACCATTAAGTGGGGGTGGAAAACCTCCCTGCTCACAAGAGCACTCTGCAATTCTTTGCTTATCCAAACCTCTTATAGGGAAACAAGCACTCCATCAGTCGTGCACTCCAAGCTGGGCCGGAGGCCGTAGCTTGCAGACGTTTCCTGTCTCTCAAGTCACTTGTGCCCCGAAAGTGAATCATCACCGCCATCGAATCCAGGCACTCCTGGTGGTATCCTCTTGCTGTCATCAGGGCAGTGATGAGAAAAAATGGCAGGGAAGGTCCAGTCTCTGTTAGTGACTGCCCTACTTCTGGGAGTGCACAAACATCCAGAAAAGTTGCTGTTTCATTTGCATCATACTCTTTCATCTCGTCCGGGGCTCCTACTCTTTCATTTTGCTGAACTTGGTTGTGCGGTGTTTGCACTCCATCATGCGTACATAGAACTCCACTGTGTGCATTTGTCACCCTATGAGCACCTCGGCTGCCTTGGAGAATTTATTTATTTTATTTATGATAAAATTTAAATGCTGCCCCCTCCTGCCTCAGGCATCTTGGGGAGGCTCACAACCAGTGGAGGCTCCCCCTGCAGAGAGTTTGGGGCAGTGCCCCTCAAAGCACTGCGTGCTGGCTGGGGTGGTTAGTGCCTCCCTTCGGGAGGGCAGGGTGCCCGAATGCCTGAAGGAGACTGTGGCTCCTGCTCAAGAAACCATCTCTTTACGCTGATGCTCCTACCAGTTATCGGCCGGTCTCTAACCTTCCCTTTTTAGGGAAGGTTATTGAATGGGCTGTGGCACGGCAGCTCCATGAACATCTGGACTGCACCAGTTTCCTTGACCCCTCTCAGTCTCTGGGTTTTGGCCTGGGTATGGTACGGAGACTGCATTGGTGGCCTTGGTTGACGATCTCCATCTGGCATTGAACCAGGGTCTTCAGACCTTACTGGTCTTGCTAGACCTTTTGACTGCATTCGACACAGTCGATCATGAAGTACTGGTGGCTCACCTGCGGGACCATGCCGGGATTGGCGGGATGGTCTTGGACTGGTTTAGTTTGTTCCTGGCCAGGAGAACTCACCGGGTGGTCTAGGGGGAGTGTATGTCTTCCCCCCCAGGATCTCACGTGTGGAGTCCCGCAGGGTGCCATTCTGTCCCCTCTATAGTTTAACATCTATATGCAGCCGTTAGGGGAGATCGTGATAGTGTTTCAGGACTTGCAGTGTCATCAGCACACTGAGTGTCAGTATGCTGATGACACTCAGCTCTACCTCTCTTTTTCCATTGACCCAGGCCATGCAGTCTCTTTATTTTCCCAGTGCCTGTTGACTGTGGGGGCTTGGATGAGGTTGAACCATATGCAGCTGAATCCTGACAAGATGGAGGTGATGTTGGTGGGTGAGGGCCTGGGGGGCCTGGGAGTGGTTGAATCTCCTCTTGTGGCGGGGGGGTTTGCCCTCCCATGGTCCCACAGGTATGGAATCTGGGTGTGCTCCTCAATTCACGGTTCAGCCTGGAATCTCAGGTTGTGGCCGTGGCAGGGAGTGCATTTCGGCAGTTACCTCTTGTCCGACCGTATCTCTCGGACTCTGACCTCACCACTGTCATCCATGCCTTCATCACCTCGAGGCTGGATTACTGCAACACGCTCTACGTGGGGCTGCTCGAGAAGCTGGTCCGGAGGCTGTAGCTGGTGCAGACTGCCGCGGCCCATCTCCTTACTGGGACACTTACTCCGCAGGGAGCACGTGACACCTGTGCTCCGGGCTCTGCACTGGCTGCCTATAAAGCACCGGGCTAGGTTCAAGGTGCTGTTTTTGACCTTTAAAGCCCTTCACAGCCTGGGCCCTGCCTATCTCCGGGATCACCTCACTCCCCATGTTCCTGTGCGACCCCTGAGATCGTCCATGGGGGCTTTTTTGGAGGTTCCCCGGGTGAGACGGGTGGCCACTGATGTGAGATCTTTTTCAGTGGCTGCCCCTGTGCTGTGGAATTCACTCTCGGAGGAGATTCAGTTGGCCCCCACCCTCCTGCTGTTTCAACGTTTGTGTAAGACCTGGTTGTTCTGCCAGGCTTTTGGCGAGGGGGCGGGGTAGGGTGGGGGAGGTGGGGTTTGGGAGGGAGGGTGTGTTTTTATTACTTGTTTTAAAATTTGTAGATTTATTTTAAAATGTCTTATCGTTGAATTTTTTTTTGTGTGCATGTTGCTTGCCGCCCCGAGCTGCCTTTGGGCAGGAGGAGCGGGATATAAGTTTTGAAAAAATAAAATAAATAAATAAAATAAATCCTAGGCAATAGCCTCTGGGCGAGGCTTGTCCTAGAGGTAGAGCTCTACCCAGCCCCTGCCTCTCTCATAGTTCTTTCAGTTCAACAGTCTCTCTACACTGAGCTCTGCTCAGGCTTTTACCTCCTGGGCTGGCTTCAGCCATGTTCTAGCCCAGCTGCTTCCTCTTAGGTGCTGTCCTTCACCTGCAGCCCCACTAGCACCTCTATCCTGGCCAGTGTTAGTTTGTTTATTTATTTATTTATTATTAAAATTTATATGCTGCCCCCTCCTGCTGTAAATCTCTCGGGGTGGCTAACAAAATTTTAAAATACATAACTAAAATACAATGAAAACAACATAAAATTCCCAGATTAAAATAACCCATACCTAAACCCTCCCTAACCCCACCCACCCACCCCTTCTCCCTCAGTAAAGGCCTGGCAGAACAACCAGGTCTTACACTGTCTACGGAAAGAGGGGAGGTCGGTGGTCAAGTGGACGTCAAATGGGAGGGAGTTCCACAGCCATGGCACAGCCACAGAAAACACCCTCCTCATGGTCGACACCCGGGACACTGGGGGACCTCAAGGAGGGCGCACCTGGCCGACCGCAGCGGCCGATCCAGAATTTGGAGGGTGAGGCAGTCCTGCAGGTAGGTGGGGACCTGGCCGTTTAAGGCTTTAAAGGTCAACAGCAACACCTTGAATTGGACCCGGAAGACTATCTGCAGCCAGTGCAGAAGGCGAAGCGTCGGCTGCTGCATTCTGCACTAGTTGCAGTCTCCGAAATAGCACCAAGGGTAGCCCCACGTAGAGTGCATTACAGTAGTCCAGTCTTGAGGTAATAAAAGCATGGATGATTGTGGCCAGATCCGAGTCCGAGACATACGGCCTAAGCCGATGTACCAGATGTAACTGACTCCCTGACAACCTCCCCCAAAGGCTACATATAGACATTGAACAAGAGAGGGGATGAGATTGAACCCTGCAGGACCCCACACGTGAGATCCTGGGGGGAAGATGAAAAATCATCCAGCACCACATGTTGGGTTCTCCCAGCCAGGAAAGAGCCCTTTTAGTTCCCTCTTAAAGGGCCAGTACGTGCACTCCATGTTACGTGCACTCCAGTGGGAGTGGAGAGAGGGGCTGGAAGTGTTCGCTCCTTGGAACACTCTAGGCGTTTTGCCTACTACTCTATAGTGCTAGTGGATCTGTTTGTGCGTGATGCTGCAAACAACCTAATTAACGGGACGCAGACGTGTGGGCACATGTTAGCTTGCGTGGTGGGCTCCAGATGCTCTGGGACCCTGCCATGAGTGTAGGCTGCGTGGGTGGTGGCCACGAGGCTGGTGCGGGCAAACACCTAACAAACGGGCAGGTGGACACTCACCCAGTGCGGGCTACCATCTTGTTTGTTAACATCCTAAGTTTCATAATTAAATAGAAGTCACTTATTTTTCTTGCTGGTTTAGTTCCTCAGCTTGCTGTTGCAAGAAATCATCCCCTTCTGATGCATTTTTGGATACAAAAGTCATGAAATCTTGTGTTGTGACATCACATTTGTTCACTTAGTAACTTGCTAGCACAAACAAATCCTTAATCCTTATATTGTATATGCAGTCAGTCCAAGTTACCCCAGATAAGTTTATATGTTATGTTGAGGAATACAGTATTAGAAAAATGTTTTAGGATGATGACTCTTGTTGTTAGGACGGAATATTGCTGTTTCCCTCCAAATATAGTACTCTAATAACAAATATAGAAAGAGAACTGAAGTGTCTGACTGTTCTCAAACCATGTTTAACTGCAACTAAAAGGTCATTTAAAAAAGAAACTTACACTCTTACACACCTTTTGACCCACAGAAACATTGAAAATGAATTTGAGAGACTCTACACTTTTTGTACAGATTTCCCCTCTGTTTTAAAAAATAAGGAACTAATTCTATCTGGGCTTTAAAATGGCTACAAACTACAGTTCTCATCAGATTATAAAAACATCAGTCCCTTCCTTTCCATACTGATTCTTCTCATACAGCAATGACTTGATGTGTTTCTCCTCCCATCTGTTGAGATCTGATACAGAATTGAATGGTAGATAAGGGGTGGAACTCCAGGGGGATTATCGGATAACAGATTTATCGGTATTGGATCTCCCGATATTGGATTTATCAGTATCAGCAATATCAGATTTTTAACATTGCCGGTTTTTAGGGGTGGGAATACCGGTAAATCCGGAATCCGATAATGCCGGTACTGGGCGTACCGGCATTATCAGATTCAATGAAATAAAACCGGTACCGGTATACCGGATTTAATCCGGGAATCCGGTTCTTTGAGAACCGGAAACCGGTATATCCGGTATTTACCCTGGGGTCCCACCCCTCGGTTTTATCGGCTCTTTAACACTGTGGCCATTGTTAAGTGGCATAGATGTTAAAAATCCAATAAAACCGGCAATGTTAAACATGCGATATTGCTGATACTGACAATTATCGGCATCATTGGATTAATCCGATACTGATAGTCCCACCCCTAGTAAGTTGTCAACAGCTGTATTTCTTTTCTTTCCCCCCCTTTTTTGGGAGCAGATTGGGGGGTGGAGAGGAGAAGGAAAGAGGGTATTGATGTACTGTGCAAGGCGAAAAATACTTTTTAAAGTCTAAGTTACTATCACCCTCACCAGTTTCAATAAGGAATACAAAACACCTTTTTCCCTTTGAAGAAGAAAATCAATATTTAAATAGTTCAAAATTCTGTCTGTCTTTCTCATAGATGAATCTGGACTTGATTTGCAATGTAGATTTGATCTGAAAAACGAACACTTATTTTGCTTTATGGAGAAGAGCAATCATATAAAGGATCTTTATTAATCTTCTGAAAGAGTTTTTGCCTGTTACAACTGATGGATCAGGTCACCCAGTACTCCATTTTACATTGCAGCCTGAATGTGTAGCCAGGTAAGCACCCCAGGGCTTGTAGGGGACACTGGGGTGACACTGGGGAATTAGCTTGGCTATGCTGGTACACACAAGGTCCGTACGCATTCACAGGGTTCCGATATATGCTCTGATCTGGGCCTATCTCTTCTCCAGATCGAGGGTTTGATCCTGGGGTAAATAATTGCCCCCAAAGCTAAATGGGCTTGAACAAGTCTGGGTGAGTCTGTTTCCAACCTCCCCTACAGCTAGCCTGCTCCATCACAGGAAAACCCTTCAAGGGTGTTCCAACCTCCATGGGTATCAAACCTTAGTTCAATAGGGACCTTTCTGGGCATCTAAAAGGACAGTTCCCACCTGAGAGTCTTCTGGGATACTGGTTCCTCCTGGAGCGAATTAAATTTTGTCACTTTTCTAGTGTAGAATG
The DNA here is from genome assembly GCA_003113815.1 of Sphenodon punctatus. Taxonomy (NCBI): domain Eukaryota; kingdom Metazoa; phylum Chordata; class Lepidosauria; order Sphenodontia; family Sphenodontidae; genus Sphenodon; species Sphenodon punctatus. Next base: position 1,700,095 of record QEPC01005532.1, read on the forward strand.
GTGGCTTGCCTCACACAAAACTCTTATTCCTGTCCCCTAGTGTCTCAAAGAAGGCTTGGAATATAATGTAGCACTTCCGGTGCTTCATTTGAGATGTGTCTAATGCCCAGGTGATGAGCCATCCTCTCTCGTCTGTTCTTCTATAGACGCACCTTGGAGTAATATCTCCAGTTCAGCTGTAGTAAACAACTGATGTTGTCTTGCAGGAAGAATATGAACCCCAGAGAAAACATGTGGAATGAAGGTATCAACACACAGACTACCTCATTGTTACCAAACAAAGCTACCCATTCAGAAAGTCAGTCATATCTTGGGAGTTCTGATTTATTAACACAGATGAGGAACATTTAAAACGTGATGTGAAATGTTCTCTTTAGCTTAAACCTTCTCCTGTAGGTTGTAACTTCTTTACCCCCTGGATATGTTCTTTCTCTGCTGGAGTTCATTCCTTCAGGTACTGTTTACCTCTGATTTTAGGACCCTACCACAGGACTACTTCCCTCTCCACCCCTTCATAGTCGGGTGCAATTTAATGAAGTACACCTGCTTGAATGAGACATAGGGTGCAATCCGATAGACATTAATGTCAATGGGAGCAGAAACATCGATTTTAATGGATGGAGGATTTTACCTATAATTAGTAAACCCACCTGTAGGTTTACTAATTATAGGAAAAATCCTCCATCCGTTATGGTATAGAATAGCAATTCGAGAGAAATGACAGTAATTTTTAAATGGGGGAGGGGGAGCAAATGGAAGAAGAGAAGGAAGCAGACGAGGTCTCTGGGAACATTTTTCCCCAAGCCAGTTTTCTAGGACATAAAGAAGATTCTAAAAAAGGCAGCAATACATAACAGTTCAAATGAAGTATTATCGGAACTTGCTACATAAGACCACACCAAGAAAAACTATTTGCTGCTGAAGGAAATAGGACACTTGATTCACTTAACAATTTTATTTGAAAGAAATGAAAAGTGAAAGAAATGAAATGGAAAGTGATTTATAGAGGCGCAATCGCGCCTCTATTAGTTAAGGTGAGACACAGTTTCAATGTAATCTCTGCCTATCTCTAACATGGGAGGATTTCTTACTGCAGTTCCGGGTTGCGACCAAAAATTGTTGCAGATGATTTTATTAGTTATTTTGGGTTCTTGGTAAAGTGATTGGAATAGAACAGTAAAGTTGACATTCAGGTATTTACTTGTGAATTTTGGAACGTTATGATATTCTAAATAAAAAGTTAGAAAGAAAAAACGACCGCGTTAAAATGAATGGAAGAAATCCTCAAGCTGCGCATGCGTATTGTAGCTCTCCTACCATGTATATACAACATAAATATTTTGCAGGCGATTATTCTTTAGTTAGGGATCTTAACAAAAAGTAGATGTTTAGACGGTTTTCATTCTGGGCGAAGGAATCGCTGTTAGTTTTGTGTAGAGAATGGTGCTTTTAATAAGATGTTCTTGTTGGAAAAAATGACCTGTTGAAGAGAACAGAAGAAATCCTTAAGCTGCGCATGCGTATTGTAGCTCTCCTACCATTGTATATACAACGGAAATCTTTTGCAGGCGATTGTTCTTTAGCTAGGGATCTTAACAAAAAGTAAATGTTATAGACAGTTAAAGTTGTGGGTGAAGGAATCCCTGATAGTTTTGTGTAGAAAATGGTGCTTTTAATGAAAAGTTATTGTCGAAAAAATGACACATTCAAGCAGTCCTCTCAACTGTCCCTGAGTAGGTGGGACAGCATGGAATGCAGCTATTTTTAGCTGCTGTCTCCTCTGCCCTGCTTAGCACTTTGAATGTCCCAAATTCAGGGTTGTGGTGACCCATTGTCACAACATTGTCACCACAACCCTGAATTTGTAGTGTAGTGTGTGCCAGGAACCTGCAGGGGGAGGTGGTGGTTCAGTGCCATGGGATGCAAAGGAAGGAGGGGGTGGAGCTAGGCAGGATGGAGCTCTGCGGGCTTTTAGACACACGTGTGAGACTCGTGCTTTGCTGCTGGTGCCACCACTGCCACCATTATGCTGCTAGCTGCTCTCTCTGCCTGGCCTGCTTGTTCTGTTCTGTGTGCTTGGGATCAGGTAAAAAGCAGCCGGGTGAGACGATTGTGCACTGGGGAGAGGGGATCAGGGAAAAAAGAGCAGTGAGTGGGGAGCCCCTTGGACTTTGGGGGCTGTTGTATGACTGGTGGAGGGGGGTGTCAGATTAGCTGAGGTGGGGGGTAAGTATGGGTGGCGGGGTGGTTCGTGTTAGCCTGGGTATGGTTGGCAGGGGCTGCAGGGTAGTAGTGGGAGGGGGACATGTTGAGAGGAGGATGAGGGGGGATAGTTTCTCTCATGGTACCAGTTGAACAGGAGGAGAGGGGCAGGTGAGCTGGGATTGGGTGGGTAGAGGAGAGTGATGGGGGCAGGTAAGGTTGGGAGGCGGGTGAGCTGTGGGGTGTGGGGTGGGATGAATTGGAACATAGTGGGGCAGGAAATCCCAGTTTAAATGACCCCCAGATGACTGGATCCACTAGAGTGGAGCCAGTTGCCTGGGGGAGGATTCAACTCGTCACCACTACCGTGCCTCAGTGCATCCCAGTGCACTGGGAAGGGAAGCCGGTTTAAATGTCCCTCTGGTGGTTGTATCCAGAGTGCATCCAGCTGCCTCGGGGAGGATTAAACCTTTTGGCTTCGTTTCCCTGCATCCCAGCCGGGGTGTGCTGGGGCAGTTCCCCCCTTTCCACTGACCCCCAGCCTCTCCACACATCTGCCCACAACCCCATTCCCCCCATTAACCTCCAAACACAACACCCCTTTCCTCCCCATTCAGTTCCAGCCCCCCAACACTCCCTCCATAAACTCCAAACACTCATTCCCCATTCACCCCAGCCCCCATACCCATTTCCCCCAATAGCCTCCAAACACCCTTCCCTTCCCTATGCGCCCCAAACACTCTTCCCCACTCAAGAGAACATTTCAAAAACTTTATTAAATTCCAACATTTAAAAAACAATGTTTTAAATTCATAGTTAAGGCAAATTAATTTTTTGTAAAATTTTCGCATTTCCCCAGTCTAATAATATCACCATACCTTAAGTCCTATACTTTCAACTTATTACTTCATCACATCACTATTTTCACCCTCTCTATATCCTTCCGCCTCAAAATTATCACCCTCTCATCTTTAAAGAACATGACAATTCTGTCATAACACTAAAATTAACAAAATAATAATTGTTGTTTCAACAATTGTCATGTTCTTTAAAGATGAGGGGGTGATAATTTTGAGGGGGGAGGGGTAGAGAGGGTGAAAAATTGTGATGTGGTGAAGTAATAAGTTGAAAGTATAGGACTTAAGGTATGGTGATATTATTAGATTGGGGAAATGCAAAAATATTACAAATAATTAATTTGCCAACTATGAATTTAAAACATTGATTTTTAAGTGTTGGAATTCCATTATCAGCAGCTTGATACTTGTCCCCTATCTGTAAACATTGTTAAGACAAAACTGTACCACCTGAGATATTGCCTTCAGGCAGAGGACGACATTTTGGAAGAGTGTGGGGATAACTGGAAAGTAGGAGAATTTGGAAAATGGGAGGTGCTTTAAAATAAAATAAATGTTATAGATTTTATTTGGAATTGCATGCTCACTTTGCAAACCAGATTTTCTGAGTATAGAAGATATCTGACACTCCCACCCAGCTTTAAATATTATTGGTAATGCAGGTAACAAGAAGTGCACAATCCTCAGGATGTGCTTTCTAACTAAGCTTCCCTATAAGTAGGGCCCTGTGAATTCTGCTGTGCTGTAATTACAATATTTCTCATGGAATCTGACATTAGACTAAATTCTCACAGAAATTGCTCCTGGCAGAGCAGAATTGCAAGTTGAGTGGGGAGCACTATGAGCTTTGCCAATGGGGTGCTGGACCCTCTGCTGTAGGAGAAAAACCCATTATGGACCCCTCTTTTGGCAATAAAACCACAAAGTACCTTGCAGACCCTTTGAGAGGCCTGTAGGGTAGTTTGTGTTTCTTTTTAAGATACGAGATATTCAACCTTTGAGTTAAATGGCATGCTAGTAAACTCATCTGCATTCAAACACTTACTTTTGTTAATTTGTCTAATTCTGCTCACAAAATGTGAATTTTCTGCTTTTAGAATTGGGGTTTCCTGGTTGCAGAATTTGGGGAAAGATTTAAACAAATACACGGGGTCCTGGCAATAGCTGAAGTTTTCCTTGAAATAGCTCTGTAATAAGTCACACGCCCTTTTCACACGCCCTCCCCCCCCCCCCCCCCCCGAATGTGTGTGGTGCTGGTGGGGCACCCGTGCGAATGCAGCGGTAGGTGCAGAAGGGATCAGTGGGCGCCCGTAAGAATGGTGCCCGTGGTGGGTGTGAGTGCGTGTGCGCTCCTGCGCTCCAACCATCTCGCACGGAGCAATGGGCTTCAATGCCAGTTGCTCCGTGTGTGGAGATAGGTGTGTGTGTTCCCACGGGCGCACACCCATCCCCCAGCCACTGTGACCCTTTTGAAAAGGGCCACAGTTCTCCCTCTGTTTATACTTTGCTGCTGCTTCCCTTTTTATCCAGTGTAACTTTAATGAGTCGCACCAGCCACACTGGACTGACCTATTTGTATAAAGCTCTCAATTTACTAGTCCCTACAGCAAAATCTCTCTGTTACACAGACCAAATATCCATCCTCCACACCCTTGCTAGTGTGGAGAATTAGAACACTCTCACACCACCCACACAGTTCCCAGGTACCTGTCAGAGCTGCTGACCAGCAGCTAAATCCAATATCTCTATATAGCGTGCACATATTATTATTTTAAAAAAATACCCCAAGCTCTTGACCCAACCACCCCCACACATCAACCCATGCATTGTATTAATACTAGCTGCAGACTACAGAGTCTTTGATTCTGCTACAGGGAATAAGTTGGCTGGTGAAATTGCAGATCTTACTTGTTGGAGCCAGAAGACACATGGAAATTAAAGCTATAAAACTGGGCATGAAGAGATTTTTTTTTTTTGCAAAGGAGGTATCTAGAAATTAAATTTGCATTATTTCCACTATCTGGCAACTGGCATAGAGGCAATGCTGCATCATCCCATAGTGCTTCTGGAAGTGCCACTACCCCACACAAATGGTGCACAGAAAGAAGAGTTCAGATTGTTTATTTATTTATTTATTTATTTATTTTGCTGCTCTTTTACCCCGCACCCTCCTGCTCACAGAGCAGCTCAGGACCGCTTACAACAGTAAAAATAATAATAAAAGAAACCCAGCATATACAAATTAAAATTCATTAAAACGCTAAAACTCTTAAAAGGGCAGAACCACCCCACCAACCCACCCTACCCTAGCCATCTCCCTCTCCAAAGATCTGGTGAAACAGCCAGGTCTTACACTGTCTTCGGAAAGAGGGGTGGCCTGGGGCCAAGCGGGCCTCCATCGGGAGGGAATTCCACAGCCTAGGAGTGAACACCGAGAATGTCCTCCCCGTTGTCGCCACCCGGGAAACCTGGGGGACTTCGAGTCGGGCGTCCCCAGCCAACCGCAGGGGTTGCAATACAATCCAGGGCCTGAGGCGGTCCCACAGGTAAGCCGGGCCAAAGCCGTTTAGGGCTTTGTAGGTCATTACCAGCATCTTGAATTGGACCTGGAAGATAATAGGCAGCCAGTGCAGAGAATGGAGCACCGGTGTAATGTGCTCGCGGTGACCCGTCCCCATTAAGAGACGGGCCGCCGCATTCTGCACCAGCTGCAACCTCCGGACCATCCCCAAGGGTAGCCCCACATAGAGTGTGTTACAGTAGTCTAATTAAGAGGTGATAAAGGCATGGATGATGGTGGCCAGATCCGAGTTTGAAACAGCGTCAGCCGTCGTACCAGATGTAACTGGCGAAATGCTCCCTTCGCCACAGCCTCCACCTGGAGATCCAGGCGGAACTGTGAGTCGAGGAGTACCCTCAGGCTACGGACCTGTGTGGCCATAGGAGGGCAGACCCCATCGATGATGGGGGCTACCACCACCACCCAGCCCTACCCACCAACATCACCTCCATCTTGTCGGGATTCAACTTCAGACGGCTCGCCCTCATCCAGTCCCCCACAGCTGCCAAGCACTGGGTGAGCACCGAGACTGCCGGGTCTGGGTCTACAGAAAAAGAGAGGTAAAGTTGTGTGTCATCGGCGTACTGATGACAACACACGCCGAATCCTCTCACAACCTCACCTAAAGGTTGCATATACATGTTGAACAGGAGGGGGGACCACACGTGAGGTCCCGGAGAGATGAAGTACATTCCCCGAGAACCACACGCTGAGTTCTCCCAGCCAGAAATGAGCGAAACCATTCAAGAACAATTCCGCCCACCCCGGCCCGGTCCCGCAGCCGAGCCACCAACATCTCGTGGTCAGTGGTATCAAATGCAGCTGACAGATCTAATAAAAGAAGATCTGCCCTGATCAAATTCACGGCGCAGGTCGTCAACCAAAGCCACAGGTGCAGTCTCCATGCCAAACCCTGAAGCTGCTGAGCCACCACCCGCTCAATAACCTTCCCTAAAAAGGGAAGTAGAGACTGGTCGATAGCTGGCTGGGGAGTCAATGTCAAGAGATGGTTTCTTGAGCAGGGGCTGTACCACCGCCTCTTTGAGGCGGCTCGGTACCCTGCCGTCCTTAAGGGAGGCATTCACAACCCCCACCAGCAATGGCCCTAATGTCTCCCGGCAGGCCGTAATCAGCCAGGATAGGCACAGATCTAATTAACAAATGGTGGCCCTTACAGTCCCAAGGACACTGGCCGCATCAGCGGGTGACACCCCCTGAAATTAATCCCATGAAATCAGACAAGGCAGCTCCTCCACTACCTCAGGTTCTTCCACTGTTATAAGTGCAGCATTGAAGTCATGGTGAATTCGAGCGATTTTATCCACAAAAAAGTCAGCAAACATGTCACAGTGGGCACTGGAAGATTCCAGTTCCAAGTGGAGAGAGGCCGGACTGACCAGCTGCTGCACCACCTGGGAAAGCTCCACCGGATGTGACTTTTCAGATGCTATGAGGGCAGCAAAGGACTCTTTCTTTGCTGCCTGCATCGCTACAGCATAAGCTTTTAAACTAGCTTTATGCTGCAATCGATCAGCTTCAGCACGAGTCCGGCGCCACCGTCACTCCAACCGCTGTCCTTCCCGCTTCATCCAGCAGAGGTCTTCTGTAAACCAAGGGGACCTGCGTCATTGGCATTCCGGAAGTGGACGCCTGGGAGTCGTTCGGTCAATGGCCTCGGTCAATGGTCAACAAATTGTTCCAGAAGACAATGAGATCATCGAGCGAACGGTCATCAAGATCAGGAGGTAATTCCCCTAGAGCATTCCGGAACCTTTCTGGTTCCATAAGTCTCTGGGGGCGAACCAACCAAACTGGTTCTACACCTCTCCGGGGGCAGACATGCACCAGGAACCGGCCTGGAGGAGATAATGATCCTTCCATGACAAGGCCATAATTAATACATCCCCCCACTACCGGATCCCCTGCCTCAAGGCCAGTGCAGAATATCAGGTCAAGGGTATATCCACCTTCATGTGTCGGGCCCACAACCCTCTGAGACAGTGCCATGGTTGTCATGACAGCCATGAACTCATGCTCCACTCACCCAAGATTGGCGTCAGCGTGGATGTTGAAATCCCCCAGTCCTTGGAGATCGCAAGACCACCTCCGACACCAATTCAGCTAGGGCATGTAGGGATGCTGCCATACAGGTTGGTGTGCGGTAGATCAGCAGCAGCTCCAATTTGTCTCCAGCCAAATCGAACATCAGCTGGCTACCCTCCATGCCCAAGATAGTCTGCATTGGATACCTCCTCACAGACCAGGTGTCCTTAAAAATAACAGCTACACCGCCTCCCCGCCCCTCTGGTCTAGGCTGGTGCTTTACAGAGTACCTGGCTTGAACAAGGTCAGCCAGAATTGGCCCTGACTCAGTGTCCAGCCAGGTCTCTGTAATACACATGAGGTTGGCTGCTTGATTCAGGATCAACTCCTGGATCGTTGTAGATATTAACAACTGACCTCGCATTAATCAGCAGCAGTCCTGGGCCAGGGGCCCTCCCATTCTCGATCACCACATTACCTGTCTGGGGGCCTGCGAGAGGGACAGGCACCAAGTACCTGTCCCTTATCACCGCGGTTACTCGCCTCACTAGGACCATAATTGCCCCGGCCCATCACGACCCCAATGGCTGTAGAACCCCCCGGCCCACCCCGGTGGCTGTCCCACCTGGACCCCGAGGGAGACCCCCTCCCCCCTATGTCTCTTTCCCCTACCTCTCTCTCACCCACCCACCCCTGTTGGGTCACATCCCCTCCTCACACCAGGGGAGTACTCCCAACCCAGTCCCCCCTCCCCCTTACACTAGGGGAGGGATCCATACACCTCAACCCCACTCTAATCCACCCTTCCCCAAAACAACCCTGCCACTCTGCCCTAATAATCGATATCAGCCTCCCCCGGTCACCCCCAAGGGTCCTTTTGCATGGCCCTAAGGTACGCGGTCTGCAGTGGCACTGGACACGCTGTTGCTTATCTCCCTCCCACTGAACATCCCTCTCGGAAGGGGGAACCCCTTACCCCACCGCCCCTCCTTTGCAACTAGCCCGATTTTGCGGTACAGCTGGAAACAGTACACCAGGAAGGTATTGAAGGAGTTCTAGATGCCACTGCCACGACGTCTCTCGGAGGGTGACGCCAAAGGGCGAAGACCGTTCGAGGGCCGTTCAAGGGCCTGCCCCCTGGGCAGCAGCAGTCTTATATGACAAATACCTGGAGGGAGGGGCAGAAGAGAAGGCACATGTGGGAGGGGTCCCAGCAACCTCCTCCAGCTGACAACCCCCAGCAATTCCCCTCTGCACGCCAGCAGAGGGGAATTATTATTATTATTATTATTATTAATAATTTATTTATCATTTATATAGTGTCAGCAATGTACCTGGCAGTGTACAGCCAATCGTTACAGACAGGTCCTGTTTATGGAACCTTATTCTGAACTGTTCCTTCCTGTCCCTGTTCTCCTCCTCTGAGTTAAGTATGTGCACCTCCCACTTGTCAACTTCATGAATGTCTCCATTTCGCCCTATGTGCCCTTCTCCTTTTCCTCCTTGTCCATCACAGATTGTTAGCCCCTTGGAGCAGGGACCAGTCTCTAAGGCCACTTTCACATGTTATCGGGGAGGCAGGGAAATTCCATGATGGCAATCACGGCTCTAGTCTCATGGGAAATAGGGCAAGTGGTACTGCGTTATTTCACTTTTATCCTGCAAGAACACCTGCCATTGTAAAAGCTGTATTGGGGGACCCGATCATGCACGAGTGTTGCTAAAAGCGGAATAGCGCATTCCCACGTGCGCTAATAGAGCCATGATTACCATCGCAGAAGTTTCCCTCCCTCCCCAGTACATGGGAAAGTGGCCTAATTCATGTTGCCAAGCACATTGCTGATCCCATATAAATCTTTAGTAAAATTTCCATGTTTTTTCAAAGTCTTGTTTGGCCAACATGTTAAACTTCAATTTAACTTTTTTTGGCTTCCCAACATTTGTTTTTTATTTTCTTGCATTCTACAATGGTTATTTTATGTAGTAACAAGTATTTACTATGTATTGCATACCCATCTACTTCCTTTGGTAAGACTTCGCATTTCTGCATGTTTATTCCGTTTGATGTGGCGCGTGAGATTTTTTTTCTTGCTAACGAGTCTTTTGTTGTGATTTGCACATTAGCATATTTTACCTTTTTAATCAATGAGAGGGTTCCTACTCCTGTTGATCTCAGTGGGCCCTTGATAATGAGAGTTCAATTTACATTCTGCTTTCCGATGAACATTTGAAATGTTAATGAACTGCAGAATTCAGATTTTTAAAAAGAAAATATGAGTGATGTAAGGTAAAGAAAAAAACAAATCCTTAAAAACTAATGAGCAAGAAAGCTTGGCTTTTCATCACCCTCCTAGATTCAAGTTGGGTCATAGATTCCTTGATTATTTTTTTTCAAGAACCTAGACCACAGAACCAAAGTTCTACATTCTATTGTAGTATAGTACTCTTCAAATTATAGAGGATCAGGCATAAACAGCTCTTCATTGCCTTTCACTCAAGTGTTCTATACGGGCAGGACAGTCCTCCACCATTAAAGTCAAAGGAAATTTTGCCCTTGACTTCAGGAGGTAGAAGACCGCATCATCAGTTTGCACAAGGGGAAAATTCTACGCAGGATACAAACAGAAGAGAATCAACCATATGGTATTTGTTCTGCCCAACCCCCCATGGTTATTTATTTATGTAGTTATACCCCGCCTCATCCTGCCTCTGGAAAGGTGCTCGGATTCTCAAAAGTAGCATCACTTATTTTCCCACAGTGCTCAGCGTGAGCTGTCTGTTTTAGAATTGTTCTTCTATTTCAGCTGGCAGCACAGCTGTGTTGTGAACTTTTAAAGCCCCAACTTCTGGAGTCATGCGAATAATACATGAGGGACTCACCTTTCATTAAAAAACAAACCCATATGTTTTGTGCCCTCATTGCTGTAGAAAAGAGCTTGCAAGTGTGAACCTTAAAGGCTCGACCAATGAAAAGAATGCCTTAAAATCTCCTTTGCTGGACATGTTATGATTTTTTTATTTACATACCGATTTATTAATTTTGAATGTTGAGCTTTGCCAAACTAATATGTTAGAGCAAGGGTGGCCAATGGCATAGCTAGGGTGGAATGGGCTCCTGGTCAAGATGCCCCCCCTCCCGGTCTCCTTTGTCTCAAAGCTGCTGGTGGGGCCTGGGGGCACTGCCCAGGCCGGCAGCCCCTGGGGGCACTGCTCAGCTCACATGCATGTGAATTAACTTTAAAGGCACTTTTGCCCTTTCTCAAAATGGGGGTTGTCTGTGCTCACTGCACCCTCGATGGTTTACAACTGGATGTTTCCCACAATTCCAACTACAAGCATTTCACAAGCAGAAAGCAAGTAATAAAGCGCGCATGCAGAGCACTAAATTCCAAATCGCCAAGCCACAATCAAATACACAAGACACCCCAAAATGCAAGCTATTAAGCACGTTATGCCATGCAAAGAAACATTGTTCTAGATATATAACCAGTTCATTTGTGCCCCCATAATCAATTCATGCTGCCCCCACTCATATAACCAGTTCATTTGTGCCCCCATAAATTCACACTGCCCTCACCCATATACCCAGTTCATTTGTGCCCCCAATAATCAGCTGCTCCCACCCCATAACCATTGTGCCCCACAGCCCCATAATTAGTTAATGCTTGCCCCTCCCCAGCTGTGCAGAGTGGCAGCGTCTCCCCCAGCAAGCCCTCCCTCCCCTCCTGCTTCCCCCCCCTCCCCTACTGTGGTGTGGGCCGCCTGGCCGGCTCAGTGGTGGCTGGGGTGGTGGAGGCTGAGACGGCGACTGTCTGGGACACTGCCTGACTAGAGCAGCAAAAGGCAAGGCTTCCTCAGGTGGCCACCCACTCAAGGAGAGTAGAGAGCGGCGGGAGTGGGCAGTCCGCCAAAAGGAAGGGAAAAAGAAAATGTAACCGGGCTCGCTGGTGGCCCTCGACATAAAACTGGGTTTGCTTAATGGGCGCTACGCGCCTGAGGATGGCCAAACTTTCCCCTCCTTTAAGCCGCTCTGAAAATTAGTACAAGCTCTGCAGGCTGGATAGGAGTTGGAGATACTTGGTGGCTTGCTCAGGATGAAGGAAGGCAAGGGAAAGCCATAGAGCCATTCCTCATCCTTGAGTATATGCCAGGGGGTCTTGACTTTTTTCCAGTCATGAGCACTGGAGTGAAATGTGTGACTGTTTGGAAGCACTGCATAATTTGCATAAATAATTTGCATAAATATGCATCAATCAAGTCTCCCCTCTGCAATGTAATTTAATTAAACGAAAACTGAGAGAGGCAATATGCCCCAGCTCAGATTGACTTTAATGGATGAAGGGCTGTTTCAAGGTGCTCCTGAGCACTATTGACAGCTGGTTTGGGGAGCATTTTCACACATTGCCTGAGCACTCTGGTGCTCCTGAGCACCAGGTTGAGAATCCCTGGTATACTCTTCTCTGGGTAAACTCATTGAAACCCATGGCTTCCAGTATCACCTGTATGCTGATGACATGCAACTCTGTCTCTCCATTCCCACGCTCTCCCCTCCATCCACACTTCCATTGAGGGAGTTACCATCCAGTCGGTCCCTCAGGCCTGTAGCCTGGGATTCATCTTCGACTCCTCCCTCTCCTTTAAGCCTCAGATCCAGGCTGTTGCTAAATCCTGTTGTTTTCCTCTGTACATAAGAAATAAGAAGTGCCATACTGGGTCAGACCAATGGTCCATCTAGCCCAGCATCCTGTCTGTGGCAGTGGCCAATCACGGTGGCTTGGGAGAAGCACCCAACTGGTCACAATGGGGGATCCATTCCCTGTTGTTTTCCCTCAGCTCCCGTCATGTCCCCTGATCCTGCCTGGCTAATAACTGCTAATGGACCTATCTTCCAGAAACTTGTCCAAACCTCTTTTAAACTCAGCTATAGTACTGGCCCTTACCACAGCCTCTGGCAGTAGATTCCACAACCCAATTATATGCTGAGTGAAAAAATAATTTTCTTTTATTTGTTTTAAACTTGCCACCCATGTGTTTCATGGAGTGTCCCCTAGTTCTAGTACTAGCTGAGAGGGTAAATAACTGCTCCTTGTTTATTAGTTTCACACCACTCATGATTTTATAGACCTCTATCATATCTCCTCTCAGTCATCTCTTCTCCAAACTGAAGAGCCCCAACCTACCATGCCTCTCCTCATATGGGAGCCCTTCCATGCCCTTGATCATTTTTGTTGCCCTTCTCTGTATTGCTAAAATCTGGCCTTGCCTTACTGTTGCTGCTGCAAAAACCCTAGTCCATGCTTTAGTTACCTCGCACCTGAACTACTCTAGCTTCCTCCTTACTGGCCTCCCTTGCTCTGATCTGGCCCCCCTCATCTCCATTCAACACTCCGTAGCCAAAATCATCCACCTTGCCCATCGCTTTGACCATGTATAGCTCCTCCTTTCCGCTCAGCACTGGCTCCCTCTACGGGAACGCATTCAGCACAAGCTCCTGGTCTTCACCTTCAAGGCTCTTCATGGCCTTGCTCCCCCATATCTCTGCTCTTGTATCCTGCCACACTCCTGCCTGGGAGCTTCGCTCCTCCTCTGCCCCCACTCTCGCCTGCTCGTGAACCCCTTGCTCCTCTAAACATCTTTGCCCCTTCTCCCTTACTGCCCCTCATGCATGCAGCTCCCTCCCTCCCAACTTTCAAATCTCTCCTGAAAACCCACCTCTTCCATCAGGCCTTCCTAGCTTGTCATGAGTGATACTGCATCCTTTCCCCTCCTCACTCAGAACCTAATTTCCTGTAACTAAGCGAAAGCCTGCATCTTCTCAACCTCTCTTTCCTGATGTTTACCTCTCCCTCGTATCCCCCTCATTTGTCTCTCAAATTGTAAGCCCTTAGGGGTAGAGACCTGTCTCTGACTGTGGATTGTACAGTGGCAGGTACATTGCTAGGACTATATTATTATTATTATTATTATTATTATTATTATTATTATTATTAATAATAATAATTAATGCCCTTCTCTCCACTCCTGCCCCTTAAGCATACTCGTTCACTGATTGAAATCTAGGGGCTGGATTCATGGGCACCAGATCCAGAAATTGGAAAGAGTCCAAAGAGAAAACTCCCCAAAGAGAGTTTGCCCATCTCTGTGTTAAAGTAATCTCTGCTGTGTAATCTTGAGAGAACAATTGTCAGTCAGATTGTCCAGAGTCCTAAGTGAATGTCCTCTGTTTAAGCACCACCATAACGAGATCTCGGACATGAGCGCCCATCCCTAGAGCTGGATTTATCCTTCTAGCAGTAAGGACACTGTTGCTTATGAAAAAAAAAGCTATCTACGCTGGAGTATCAGGTGATTAGCTAATAATGTCACTGATGGGATTTGAAGTATTGTTGTTAGCAATTAGAATCAGCTGCAATTGCGTATTATATCGTGCATCTCTGTTTTTCAGAACAATCATTACCTTGCACTTTACTGGGTACTTCGCATTGTGAACTCAGTGGTGTCCCCCACACATTCATGAAGTATGCAAACCGGTTTTGAAAGTCATGCCCCCAACACATCTGTGATTAAAAGCCATGGCAATTAAAATTGATGGGCTGCCGGGACCAAATAAATTCAATACAATGGACAAAAATCCAAGTATTCAAGTATAAATAGCTCAATCAGAAGTTCATAGTTTTCACTTGCATTTCAAAATGAATTTGGTCAGAATGCACTCATTATTATTATTATTATTATTATTTTATTATATTATTATTATAAATATTTATTAGCTGCCCCCTTATGCCAATGGCATCTCAGGACGGCGTACAACAAATAAAACAACAATAACATTTTAAAAATCATCAACATTTTTTAATACATTTAAAACAGCCCCCAACCACCACTTTTTAACATATCTTAACATTTCCCCCCCCCCATCTCCCTCCCCTCCGAAGGGCTGGGCGAACAGCTAGGTCTTGCAGGCTCGAACGGAATGCCAGCAGATTCGGGGCCAGGCGGATTTCCTCCGGGAGGGAATTCCAGAGCCGCGGCCCAGCCACCGAGAACGTCCTTTCCATTGTGGCCCCCCGCTTAACACAGGGGACCTTCAGGAAGGCGCCCCCGGCAGACCGAAGGGATCATTTTGAGGTGCGGAGGGCGAGGCCCAGACTGTATAGGGCTTTATAGATCAAAACTAGCATCATGAATCTGGCTCGGTACGCTATAGGCAGCCAGTGCAGAGCGCGGAGCACAGGTGTTATATGCTCCCGCCGTCCCGTCCCCATAAGGAGATGGGCCGCTGCATTCTGCACTATCTGCAGCCTCCGGATCAGAAACAGGGGAAGTCCCACGTAGAACGCATTACAGTAGTCCAGTCTCAAAGTGTAAAAGGCTTGAATGAGGGTGGCCAGATGGGGCCCAGAAATGTATGGCTGGAGCCTCTGCAGATACAGCTGGTGAAAAGCAGCTTTAGCCACCGCATCCACCTGCCGATCCAGATGGAGGTCCGAATTCAGCACCACCCCCAGACTCCCAACCTGCTGGGCTACAGGTGGGCAGACTCTTCCTACCAGAGGAGTAAGCACTTCCCTCGCCCTCCCCACCACCATTACCTCCATCTTATCGGGATTGAGATTCGGTCTGCTCTGCCGCATCTAATCCATCACGGCCTCCAAACATTGGGAAAGTAATGAGACAGCAGGACCTGGGTCAGTTGAAAACGAGAGGTACAGCTGAGTATCATCAGCATATTGGTGACATCGCACCCCGAACCCTCTCACGATCTCCCCCAGGGGCTGCAAATACACATT
>QEPC01005532.1:1732338-1758914 GCA_003113815.1 Sphenodon punctatus
CCCCCCCCCCCTCTTCATTTGTTTTTGCAGATAACCATTTTAAAAATCCTTGCACCCTCTTGTTCCCTCAGACACACAGCACTGCATGCCTGTGCATATAACAGTCTTCTTCGTCTGACATAAGGTAGGGGGAGGCTTCCGGTTCAAGACTTGTCTTAGCCACGAGCTCACTGGTGACCGTGAGCTCATCGCAGACCTCTCAGCCTAGCCTACCTCACAGGATTATTGTTGTGAGGATTACTAGCTGAGTGAATTGGTTAAGTGTTAATTGTTGAAGTTAATAAGTCGAAATGTGAGTCTCCCTGAGCCAAAGGGGGAGGATGGGACACAAATTGAAATAAATAAATAATAACTAAATGTGTTTTATCAATAGCAGGAATGAAACTGGATGGTTAGGAAGAAGGAATGGCACCCTTAAAAGAGAGGGTGAGTGTTTTGTGTGTGGGGACATATGCTGCAGAACATTAGCCATTTCAAACACTCTCTAGCTACTACATCCAGAGTTTCCTTGATTCACTGGCAGCATGCCATCCTTGTATCTGAGAAGCTCAGAATAGTATCCAATATGGTATCCCCCTTCCTTCCTTCCTGACGATAGAAACTGTTGGTTTGAGGTTTTTTTCCTGAGGAAGGGAACTTGAACTAGATCAAGCAGACTGGATTTCTAACTTGGGTGGGTGGATTTCATCCCCACTGTTGGGTTTTCCTGCTTTGAGGTGGTTGAGCGCTTCCATGGCATCTTGTCGTCAGGGTCATGGACACGACTAAAAATGTCAAAAAGATTTGGTTGTAGTTATGGTAAGGAAGCTGAGGGGACGTTCAGGGACGTTCATGTCCCTGCTATGGGTCCCACTGAAGAAAAAGGGGGAGCGTCCATCTCTCTGGAGGGTTCTACTCAGCACTGTTGCAGGCTGCCCTTGCCACTGATGGGAGGGAAACCAGGATCTCCACTGGAGGCCGCCCCCCTGCCTCTGGAGTAGGTCACCTGCAGCGGGGCTCCATGGTGGCCCCCATTCCTTGAGTGGTGCCAGCAGCAGCCCTCACAAGGGGTCACCTGGCCAGCCGCCTCGCCCCCACAAAGGCACTGGTGACACTCCAGCTGCCAGCAGGCCACCCGCAGCAGCATCAACCCCTGCAGGAAGGAAGGTTAAAGAGTGAACAAGGGTGTGGCCAGCACTCTGCCCCCTGCTCACTTTGAAAACTTCCTTCCTAGGGCCCTTTGCAAGCAACCTGATAGGGAGGGAGGAAGTGAGAGCAGAGTATGGGTGGCCCTGCTTCCTGCTCACTCTAAATATTTTCTAGGAGTACACAGGCTGCTTGCAAAGTGCCCCCCTAGAGTCCAGGGCCTGGGCTCCACACTGAGACCCCTCACACCATGGTGGTAGCTGCTTCACTGGGAAGCATGATGTCTGCACAAATCACTGCAGGGGTGTAGCAAGGTTGAGAAGGGCCTGTAATTTCAACCAATATAAGAGTGCGAGGGACCAAACCAAGGTGTCTATAGGTAGGACCCCGCACTCAAGCCAGACCGCTGTGCAGGGCACATGACTAGGGAGGGCAAGCAGTGACCTGAGAAATTTAGTTTGCAGGCGCTCGAGCGTAGAGGTTCTCCCCAAGGCCCAAAATTGTGATCCAAACAGAAACTGGGCCAGACACCTGCCGCTCGCTCCCCCCTGCAGCTCCTAGAGTGACGAGGCGAGCGGCAGGCAGCAACTGCAAGGGTGGCCGGCGGCGGTGGGTGGGCCCCCTCGCTGCGGGGCCATGATGCTCCGGCTGACCGTGGGCCCCCACAGGCACGGGCCCGGGTGCAGCTGAGCCCCCCCGCACCATGGTAGCTACGCCCCTGAATCACTGATAACAAGAAGACTTGTTGTGCGACATATAGACATACTTGGTGAGTTTAAACAACATAAAATCAGAGGCACTAAGAGGAAGCAGTTTTTCACAGAACAGAGGACTCTGGTGGAAAACCCTGCAGAAGCTGAGAAAGAGTGGGTTCCATCCCGAGTATGTTCTCCCCTCTTTGGCTCTCTTTTTCAGTACNTCCTGCACCAGAGCCGCCATGTGGAGAGCTCTCTCTCTCTTCCCCCTCCCCCCCCCGCCCCCCACTACTCAGCTGCCCCCTCATATGACAGAAGGAGAAACAGCAGGAGACAGACAGGGTAGTGTGAGAGTGGGACTGAAAATTTACAGATAACTGAATAGAATTATGGATTTTCCTGGTAACTTGGGAATATGGCGTCAAATCTAGGACACTGCACACTCTTAGGGTGTAGTCTTGTGATTGGCTCTTCTTGGTTAACAGCCCATGAACACACTTTAACCTCTTACCTGAACCACAATAAATTTGTTGAATAATGTTGCTGAAGTAGAACTTGGTGATGTTTCCAGATCATTCATTTAGTATCTAGTACCAATATTGTGATCATTTTTGTGACTCACCAACCTTCTTGTCTGTATGACGTGACCCCATTTTGAGACTAGCTATAATCCCGTGACCTCCGTCGGTCACAGAGACCAGATAAAGTACACCAAGTATTAATCGGATCACAACCCCATCCACAGATGGCATAACCCTCATTTGGGGTCCTCACCCTCAGTATGGGAAACTAGATTCTTTGTTCAACTCACAATGGCCAGAACTGTAGGCACAGCGTGGTTATGGGAACACTAGTAAACCTAAGGAATGAGATTTTCAGATGTGCGTGGAGAACATGCTACATAAAATCACATTGCGTGTAAATATCCCGCGTCTGGGATTTAGACGTGACATTTCGCACGTTAAAGCCGGTCGCGCATTCTTTTAAAGGTGCAAGTTAAATACCGTGACATCGAGGTATTTAGTTTGCAGCTTTAAAAGAACGCACAACTGGCTTTAATGTGCAAAATGTCATGTCTAAATCTCACAAGCGGGATCTTTACACGCAGCATGATTTTATGCAGCATGTTCGCCACGCACATCTAAAAGCAGCCCTAAATAAAGACTGGAAAGCACTTTAAATTATAAAAGTGTTAGGGAAATGATGAATAATAGTAATAATTATTCCCCTGAACAGGTTATGTATCCCAGGGTAGCCCTGCCCCAATTAACTTTGGTGTATGTAGATGAGACATTGACACTTAAGAGCTAAAAAATCTTCCAGAAGTGCCTTTCCTTCAGGGTCAATGCCACACAAAATGCTTACCTCCGAGGAAATGTGGAGAAATGTTACCATGGGGTAATGTCATTTGTGTGACTGCCCACCCATAATGGGAGCTGCCTGGGGCTCAGCTCTCTTATTATGATGCCTAAATGGGAGATGAGCTGTTTTGAAAATTGGTCAGTTGTATGATGTCTTTTGTCCTTGGTTGGGTGCTCTAAGAATGGTCCCTGAATTCCATAACATCTTGCCCACTGTGGCGCTCTCGCTCTCTCTCTCTCTCTCTCTCTCATAGTCATATGCTACTCAACCTCCACCTAAGTATGCTTCCCAGACTGGGGGGATATGGAGGAGATAAGGGCATTATGTGGACAAGCTGAGGGAGTATAGGGTTATGGGAGCTGGTAGGGGTGAGGGAAATCCAAGGAGGGTATGAGGGGCAGGGTGCAAAGAAGGCTAGGAGTGTATGGGCTATGGGGTGAGGGAGGTGACAAACTGGGGATGCTGATGTGGGCATAGGAGAGATGAGTCGAGCTCTTAGGGGTGAAGGAGGCTGGTGGGTGGAGAAGGCTGAGGGGAGGCTGGCAATATGGAAGATATGAGGGGATACGAGACATTTATATTTCGTTTGTAATATGTTTCTATTGTTTTGGGTTACCCTCAGTCTTCGGGGAAGGAAGGTATAAAACAATAATAATAGCTCATGAAAGTAAGGCTTCCCATAAACAACTTTCCAGCCATCCCTGAATGTTTGGAACATTGGAAGGAGGACTTTCACCTTTTTAGAGTCATTATTTTTCACAACTCTCTCATTTTTTCATTCTCTTTGGTTTCTCCAAGGCCTTGGCTCACATAAGCTCATGCCCTCCATGACAGGATGCCTGGTGATAGTGGGGTGATTGATAGCTCCTTCACTGAACTTTCCTTTCCTTTCTACATCCCTTTCCTCCTTCCTTTTCCCTTTCCCTTTGACGGCATAGCGCTGTCTAAATTAGGTCTCTCGGGCTTGGGTTTAACTTTAAAAATAATTCAAAATTAAGTAATTTTCTGGAGGCGATGCTTTCCCTTCCTCTTGTTTTCTTCTCTGTGTATGATTTCCTTAAGTTCCCATGGGAAAGAAGAATGCTTTAGCATCCAAGAATCTGCTTTGCTGTGGCCGTGAGCACTAACTTGGGAATGTGTCCACACTAGTATGCATTTCACCATGCAGCTTGGGGAACTGCGTGCAACCCTAATGCCCAGAGAGTGGTGTCAGCATTCCCATTGCTGCGCCCAACACTGAGCATCTCTAGAATTCAGCAGCTTTGATTCTGTCTGGGCTAAAATGTTCATTTTGTAGGCAATGAAGAATGGGAAATGTCCCATCTCGGTTGGTGCACTCCCAGACTAGGATAGAGGCAGGTGACAAGAGATTAGAACTGAGATGAATGACATTTTATTTTCACAAAGATAATTTGCATATTCATTCCCAGAAATGAATATCCAAATTTGTCATCTTTGCTGTTGAGAAATATGTATCAGCATTTCTTAGTTTTCTTTGCTGTAGTATTTCAGTCACTTGGGTAGGTTGTTCATTCTGATGGGACTATTTGGTGGGTTTTAAAACTGAGATTGGTTCACAGGCAGCAGCAATCACATTCAGACATTCAAAGAACCCATCAAACAGTACCTCTCCAAACACCCAAAAACATTAAGTATTGAAGTGACTGAAATACTAAGCCAGAATTGAATCCCAGTTGTATTCAGTTTGATAAAATAGATTAGAATACACTGAATTTGCAGATTTTGGCATTCACATCAGATACATGTTTCAGCAATACTGGAGATCAAAATCCCTCTTCCCTGTGGCTGCAATTGCTGTCTTACCTACAGCCTTTGTGCAAGGAGTCAGAGAAGAGCAGCAAACTCGATGAAGAGTCTGGAATACAAATCCCATGAGAAGAGGTTGAAGGATTTGGGTATATATTCAGCTTGGAGAAAAGACTAAGAAGGATAAGGTAACTGTCTACAAATATGGTTTTCAGGGCCCTGAGTGGTATAGGCCCTGGCTGTATTTGAGATGTACTCTTGGAATCTTGCCCTGATGGCTATCTATACTCAAACTACCCACTGTTTGGGGATCCTGCCAGTGTGCATTGTCAGTGGGTGATCAGGCCTTTGCTGTGACGGGCCCCTCAGTGTGGAACTTGCTCTTTCCAGATGCCTGTCTTAATTCCTCCCTTCTCACCTTTAAAAGGCACTTTTAAAGGTGCTTTTAGGATCCATGGCTGCTTCCTCTTAATGTGTGTTCCCTTTACTTTCCCCTTTTAAATTGATTTTAAATGGATTTATATTTTAAATTGATTTAATACTGTTTTATCATATTTAATTTATGTTGTGAAGAGCTCCAAACATAATTTGATTAGGGGGCAGGCATTATCAAAATAAGTTTGTTATTAATGACTATATTTGAAAAGTTGCCATAAAGAAAATAGAGAACAATTGTTCTCCACTGCCATGGAGGGCAGACAAGTGACATTTGCAAACTAGAGAAAGGGAGATTTGGATTGAACCACAGGGAAGAGTTCCTGACCGTAAGGATGCCATAGGGGTGGTGGATCTTAGCTTTTCAACACGGGTGCACAGCAGACATTTAAGTAAGCCAAGAAAGGATTTGTTTTCTCACCTCCCCCAAGTAGGGCAATTGCTTCCAATATAGGAACATGCAACAGTTACAAAAGTTGCACAGCCATTTAAAAAAATAAAATATATTTTAAAAACGCCAGCCTGTAGCTCATGTAACAGGAGCCCTCCTCAGTTTCCTTGTGCGCTGGGAAAGCTCTCTTATACTGGAGGCTCTGATTTCATTGGTCCTCCTTAGCACATCACCTGATAGGAAAGGCATTTAAGCCTCAGTCTCTTTCCCATCAGGTGATAATCTCCAGACCAAGCAGGGAGAAGAAAGAGGAGGAGTGAACAACAAAAGGTAATGGACACACATTAGACAAATATGGTGCTGCATGTACGCACGCGTGCACACACACTCCCCCTTCCACACTTCATTGGTATCCCATTCATTCACACACAGTGCGCACTCTCTACACAGAATGCTTAGAATATATGCACTGAAGTGGGGGAGGGAAAGAAAAATTTATTTAATAAATTTTTAAAATTTATTTTTATTTATTTAATAAATGTATACCCCGCCCCTCCTGCAAAGCAGCCCGGGGCGTCTTTCAACGATTAAAATACAATAAAAGCAATTTAAAACATTTGTAACAATAATAATGAAATATTAAAACAGGGAAACAAAACAAACGGGATCAAACCAATCACTGGCGTGGAGGGCTGAGTGGGCTTGGGGTGATCTAGGGGTAGGCAGGTATTTGTGTTCACTGTGTTTTCCTCATAGGCGGCAGTGGAGAAAACTCAGTGAACAACAACATGGGTTCCTGGGTATGGCAGATTCTGCATCAAGCAGGGGGCTGGACTCAATGACCCGAGGGTCCTTCAGCCACTGTTGGCTTTTTCCTCATTCTCTAAAGCCTGGTTTGATGGGCTTTGTCTCTTGCTGGTGTATTCTAGGCAGCCCAAATTCATGATGATCTTTGTAATTTTTAAACTTGCTCCCTGGCCTAAGAAGATACCAGTTTACATCCTATTTCTTAGGGGCATCATCCTGCTGGTAAAGTACAAACAGAAAAACAGAGATGGAATTCCTTCAAATACTGAACAGATGCCCCTGGGCATCCTTAGGGATTGCAGGGCCCTGGCAAAGGAAAGCCTACAATGGATATTGTAGATGAGAGAAGGCAGGTTGCTGGACTAAGAAACCATGGTGGGGCTCTTTCCCACACCAAATTCCCCACCCTGTCTTGCAGTGTCACCACTTGTTCTTCAACCTGCATTTAACTTGTCCAGTGGCAATGCATTCCTACAGCTGCTGATTTTCCCTGCATTTCAAGGCCCACCCCTTGCCACTGGGTACAGAAAGCAAGGGATCACCAAGGCGCACAGGATGTGATGAAGGTTTCACGCAACACCCCATGCGGATATGTGCAACTACTAGGGGTGGTCCTTTGGATGCAAATTTGTTTTGTTTAATTATCGTTTCATTTCCCAAACTTATTGGGAATTAAATGCGGATTCATATTATGGATCCGTTGTTTGAAAAAAATAATTAAAAAATTACTGGTTTAAAAATTAAAAAGGGCGCCTGTGCACAGAACGGTCTGGTGGCCATTTTGTGCATGTGCAGTAATTTAAAAATAAAAATAATTAATTTTTTTAAAATGACTGTGTGTGAGCAAAATGGTTGCTGAAGTGTTCTGTGCATGTGACTGCCCTTTTTGAAAAGGGCAGCCAGTTCGTGCATGCGTAAAATGGACACCACGCAGAATAGAAGACTTTAAGACTGAACTGAACTGTAAGCATAGGGCAAAATTAGCTTAGAACTGACCAAGTAAGGTAGAATTGTGTTATCCATATATATATATATATATATATATATATAAAATTTGGTTTATTGCACTGTTGTCATAATCTTGCACTATATTTTAATTTTGACTTACAAATTAAAATTCTTTACTAAGCTTGACATGCTTATTGGAATCTTGACATTGGAGTGACATAGTGGAGGGAAATTATGAGTTAGAGACTCAGATGAACCTTGTATTTTATTTCTGTGGTTTCAGGCTGGAATGGTTGTGGATGTAGCTGGTCCAGTGGGAGTTGTAAGTGGAGAAAACTGAGTCACAGCCAGCCTAGAGTGGGGCAGAGAGGCCCCAGTTCCATTACAGTGGATGCACAGAATGACTGCCTTATTCCTAAATGCCAATGACAGAGTTTTTTTGGAAAAGGGTACGCATGCACAGAATGGTCTGGTAACTATTTGCGCATGCACAGTCTTTTTTTTGTTTGTTTTAGAACCAGGCATTTCTTCTTGTCGTGCTTCTCCGGTTCAGTATAGATGGCCTGTTCTGTGCAGTATTGGGTTTAATCTGAATCCAAATTTCTACCCCTAGCAACTATCTAGTCTAGAAAAGTGTTGTGAGGATGAGCTCTTCATGGCTGCGCTGATTCTGCATGCATAAAGATGTCCCTGCAAATACTCTTGTGGTACCATAAGAATTCAGCATGGGAGACCTTCCCTTGTAGTTTGACTTCTCCATCCCTCCTTTACTATTTCAGTGAAACAAGCAGTCAGACCAGCTTGTCAAAGAGGAATCGGTTTCTTCGAAGTAGGCTCCAGCAACTGGCTGCCCAATCACAGCTCTTTGGGCTCTTGAAGGACATTTTGATACTATACTTGGCACTGTTACTCCTGTATTGAAATTCAGCTGGATGTGGTAGATCAGCAGGATCTTGCAGATACAGAGATGTCTTTGGGGCAGATCCTCATCCATGCTTGGTTGTTCCCTTTGTTTTGTGTAGTTAATACAAAGTTGCTTGAAATCTGGATTAAATAGCTGTCTGAGAATTCCCCCCTACATTTAGGGAAATGACTGTGTGGCATGTAGCCAGTATGCCTTGCTCTATGCCACCTGCTGCTGACACCTTGTAGCATAGTGAACAGAAGGTGGCATGTTGAATGTTGGCAATAATCCTTGTCTGGTGAAACATTCTCTGCAGGACCATTGCTGTTAGAATTTGGAGTAGGTCAAATTGGCCTTTGACTGCCCCTAGGGTGGAAAAATACCTAATATCCCTATCATTGTAGGAGTTCCAAATGACAATCTGACCCTGAACACATCAAGACATTAACTAGTGTCTCACTTGGATAATTCTATGTTACACTGGAAAACAAGGAACCTAGGAACTTTCAGCAAAGCTCACCTGGTTTTGCCATTGGTTTGCATGGATCACGGTCAAGAAGGTTGCTATTCTTCCCTTGCTTAATTAACATTGCTGGCTTAAATTCTTAAATTTGTGATCTTGTCTTTGAACTTCTCATAAGTAGCTTCAGGCACCACCACACTCTTAATAAAGTAGAGTGCCAATCCTTAGGATTCCTCTCTTCTCCTGTCGCTAAACCTAGTTCTCAACTGTGTGAACGTATCCCTATCTGTGCCTTTCCCCTTTGGTTCCGGTCCTCCGCTCCAATTTGGATTGTAAACTCCTTGGCGCAGGGACAGTCTGTTATAACAATTGTTTAGCACCAGGTACATTGTTGGTACTATATAATTGATAAGCAATAATAAAGTAGAGCCACACATTGAGAAACCATCTCACCGGAAGGTAATAGCAGCAAGATTACTCCAAAATTATTCCAAATTTTAAGGGAGATTATTCCACTTACACCCAATTTAAGCTTTCTCCTTGCGTGTGGCCATCCCTGGGGTTATTTTCCCCTAGTGTAAATCTCCCTGAGATTATCTGTTCCTAGTCATCCTTCCCACTAGATCTGGTCTTAGACCATTACACATTTCCTGGACGACTACTCCAACCTCCTGGTTATCTGGATGGGGTGATGAGCCAGCTGCACCAGTAGTCAACAAAGCCACTTTACATTTCCTAGCAGGAATAACACCTGCTAAGAGAGTTGGGTGTGTGACGCAAATACTGCTGGCTTGTAGCAGTGTGCTGTAATTAACCTCTAGAAATTACAAAGGATTGGAAAAAACTGGTGGTTTGGCTATATAAACTGAGACTAATCTTTATCAACAGAGTGAAGAAGAAAACCTGGCATGATGTGCAGCACTTGCTTTTGGAACAGAGATACAGAGAAAATAGGCTTGATGACTGAGGAACATTTAGAAATAATCTGGTCCCTATGAGACTAAATTAAGTCTTTTGGAGTCTAAGTACTGAAGTGGGTGACCCTGAGGCAGGCACCCAATTTTCAAAATGGGAGCTCCTCTAGTGTAAAAGATATCTAATGCACAGGCTTAATTATAGGGGAGAAATGGAGAGATGCACCTCTAGTCCTATCCACCCTAATCCCTTCATCTGCATATAGTGATTGCCAACTCCTTTTTCAAAATGGCAGTTATTAAAAGGGCTTGAGCCCACAATCAGATGGGCTATTCTTTTGCCACCTTGTTCTGTGGCGTGGATGAATCCATGTCTCCAAATGTGCAGACAAAGTTGGCATCAGGAAAGCTGGGGTTTTTGGTGGGAGGACAGTTCAGGGGAAATCATGGGGAGAGTTGTGAGGGGATCCAAATACCATACCGGGACGGACCAGTGGTCCATCTAGCCCAGCATCCTGTCTCCAACAGTGGCCAGCTCTGGTAGCTCAAGAGAAGTATATGTACAGGTTGTGGAGGTGTAACTCATCACCTGCTAACCACTCTCAGTCAGGGGTTTAAGCCCCAACTAGTAGGTGTTTATGGCTTCATATTCGAAGACTCTCTCTAATTTCTGTTTGAAGCTAGTTATGCTGCTGGCTTTTGCAGCCTCCTCTGGCAATGGGTATTTTCAGACGTTATGCTGGGCCGATTCATCACAGCGAATCCCCGGTGGGGGGTGAATGAAATAACCACTCCCCGTGGCCAAAATATGGCCCAAATAGACGTGCCGTCTGATCCTGGCGGGGAATCGGGGAGGGGGCAGGGCTGCGTGGTGCAATGTGCGGCCGCACGGCCCTGCCCCCCACGTTCCCCTGCCGCCCGCCCTCTGGGGAGACAGGCAGGTGCCGTGGCCAATGCGGCCGCAGCGCCCAGTCGCTTTGACCACGGCCCGGAATCCCGCCGGGGATTCCGGGCTGTGATCGCTGGCCAGATGTTACTTTTTATTGCTTCCCGCCGGGAATCACTTTGACCATGCTTTTGGGGATTGTCCCGTGGGGAGTCCGGGAAGCATGGTTGAAATTGACCCCATGTGGGAATCGGCCGTGGTGAACATCTGGCGGCCGCCAAACAGACATTCAGGGCGCTTTGGCCCCGCAGAGAAATTGACCGTGGTTCACTGTGGTTGACTGGGATCTCACAACGTCTGAAAATACCCAATGAGTTCCACAGCTATATCGTCCACTGTGTGAAAAAGTACTTTCTTTTGTTCATTTAAAATTTGCTGCCATTTAACTTCAGAGAGTGTCTCCTTGTTCTCCTATTGTGAGAGAGAGCAGACAGCAATTTCCTATTTACTTACTCTATGCCACTCATGATTTTACAAACTTCTATCATATCCCTCCTTAATCGTCTCTTCTCCAAACTAAACAGCCCCAACCTGTTGAGCCTCTCCTCATATGGAAATTGATCAATGTCTTGCCCTTCTCTGAACCTTTTCCACTTCTATTATATTAAGATGAAGCAATCAGAACTGCACATGATATTCAAGGTGCGGTTGTACCAAAGATTTATACAGTGGCATTATGATACTTTCCCTTTTATTTTTTATTCCTTTCGCAATAATGCCTAGCATTTAGTTTGCCTTTTTGACTGCTGCCTCACACTGAGCTGATGTCTTCACCCACAATGACTTCAAGATCCTTCTTCTGAGTAGGTTATACCCAGTTTTGAACATGGCACTGTGTATGTGTAGTGAGGATTATTTCCCCTGTGCACTACTTTGCACTTATCAACATTGAATTTTACTTGCCATTTTATCACCCATTCACCTAGTCATGCAAGATTTCTCTGTAGTTTCTCACAGTCTGCCTGGGTCTTAACTATCTTGTATAATTTGGTGTCATCTGCTAATATAAGGGTGATCCAGTTGATATAGTGTATCTGGATTTCCAGACAGCATTTCACAGGGTTCCTCACAAGAGGCTCTTGACTCTTGAGAAAACTAAATAGTCATATGTTAAGAGGCAGTGTCCTGTCAAGGATTGGTAACTGGTTAAGGATAGAAAATAAAGGGTAGGCCTAAATAGTCAGTATTCACAATGGAGAGAAGGAAGTGGTGGGGTTGGAGCTGTTAAATATATTATTCATTCATGATCTGAAAAAGGGAGCAAAGAGTGAGGTGATTAAATTTGCAGATGACACAAAGTTATTTGAGATAGTTAAGACCGGGGTTTACTGTAAAGAATTACAGGAGGATCTTGCATGACTGGGCAACCAAATGGCAGATAAAATTCAGTGTTTTGACCAGTGCAAAGTGATGCACATGGGAAAAAATAATCTAAACCAGGGGTTCTCAACCTTTTTTCATTTGCGGACCTTTAAAATAATTTGTATGGAGGTGGGGACCTCTTTGGGGTCAGGCATAACAGAAGGCAGGGCAGGCAGAACAAAAGCAGCTTGTTTCTCTCGGACCCCCTGGACATGCTCTGCAGACCTCCAGGGGTCCACAGACCACAGGCTGAGAACCACTGAACTACATACACAATGCTGGGTTCTAAATTTAAGTGTTACTGCTTGGGAAAAGGATCTTTGAGGCACTGTGGACAATTCATTGAAAAATTCAGCTCAATGTGCAGTAGCAGTGAAAAGGGTGAACAGAATATTAGGAATTATTCAGAAAGGGATAGAGAAAAAAAACAGAAAATATCATAATTTCAGAAAATATCACACTGTGTGATCAAATTGGAATCAGCCCTTGTCTGACTGTGATTTGCAGGATTCCTTCCCAATTGTATCTAGCCCAGATTGTCTGTGACAGGGCTAAGTCTTTGTATGGTCTGGCTTCTTTCTCTTCTGGCTGAGAATACACTCTGCGCAGCCACAGAGCTCTTTATTACAGAATCTTGTATGTAGTGTCTGTCAGACCCGCATATTTGCTGGCGGGACACCCGCACTTCTGCCTTTCCCAGGAGACAGGAGCTGCATGTCATTTGACTTGCGCAGGCTCCCGCAGTGCCAAAGGCTGCACATTCCATCTCATGGGAAAGCAGCCTCAGGCATATTAGACTAATTTGCCCACAGGTGCAGCCCTTAGGGCAAATGATAAGCTGCAGCTGTGCAAGTGAGTGAATCCTGCACCAGCTTCTTTGCAGCCTACTGCCTTACCCACGTTAGAGGAGAACGGTGCCTCACTCATGTTGTCTTTCCTGATTTCTGTTGCCCCTTTCCTCAGTGCAAGTTGTGAGCCACTTAGGCCCTTTTCATATGGGCTGGGAGAAACCGCGGTGCTGGGGCAACGGGTGTGCGCTGCGGCCCGTTACACGGATGCACACCCATTTCCACTAGGGCTGTGCACCAGGGACCCATGTCGTTTTTTGGTTTGGTTTTCATCTTTTGTTGTTAAAAACGGTTGTTTTTGTTATCGTTAATAACGAAATTTCATTATTCGTTACCAGTGTCGGTAACGGTTTTGATTTTGGTATTGATTTTGAGTGATAATGAAGAGTTTTTGTTTTTGGTATCATTTCCGTTGTGGGCTGCCACCAGTGGCAGAAGTGCCAGCAGACACCTGCCCCAGACTTCTGAGAAGTTGAACTCCTTCTTCCCTTTCTCATTATAATGCAGTAGTAATAAGTGCACAATGACAATATGAAAAATTACTAATGTGTCTAACCTAAACCTACACCTAATAACCTACATGCAATATATTCCTAAGTATCTATATCAATAAACCTCTGTCTGCTAGGTGTTCTATCTAAGTATGTCTATCCTATTCTCAGGGTCGGCCTTACCGCAGGGTGGCTAGGGGCGGCCACCCAGGCCCCCGCCCCTTAGGGGGCCCTGCGATTGAGCTGGGTTTTTTTTAAATTAATTTTTTTGGGGGGGGCTGCAGCCATCGGAGTTGTCATGCGCAGCGGTGCGGGGCCCTGCTGCTGCCACCACTGACCCACATGCTGCTCCCCCGGAGTCCTCCCTGTCCCTCCCGCAGCACTGGGCCCCACCCCCACATGTTTTCACCAGCCTGCTGCCACGCCGGCCTTGCTCCACCTTGCTCTGTCACGTCCCCACTCCAGAAGTTGCTTTATTCAGAACACTTTGTGGCTAGTGGGGGTCGCGCCGTGGGTGGTTATGGAACTTCTGGGTTGTATCGGTGGCGAGGCGCCTGCGGCACGGAGTCAGGCAGGCAGGCAGGAAGGAGCTCGGCCCGGCGGCGGGACGGTCGGAGCAGCAGCCGGCGGCTGGTGGCAGTGGGGGATCATCTGGAGGCAGGAGTGACGGAGAAGAGTAAGAGGAGGCACTGGCGGAACTGTGGCTGTTGTCGGAATGGGACCGGAGGAGGCTGTGCATGTGTGTGAGTTTGAATGGGTATGGGTGTGTGTGTGTGAAAGAGAGGTGAGAGTGTGTGAGTATGAATGGGGATTGGGGTGTGTGTGTGAGAGATGAAAACATGCGTGTAAGCTTGAATGGGTGTGTGTGTGTGTGTGTGTGTGTGTGTGTGTGTGTGTGTGTGTGTGTGTGTGTGTGTGTGNTGTGAGTATCAATGGGGATTGGGTGTGTGTGAGAGATGAAAGCGTGTGTGTAAGCTTGAATGGGTGGGTGTGTGTGTGGGTGTGTGTGAGAAAGAGAGGTGAGAGCATGTGTGTGAGTATGAATGGGGATTGTGTGTGTGTGTGTGTGTGAGAGAGATGAAAGCGTGTGTGCAAGCTTGAGTGTGTGTGTGTGTGTGTGTGTGAAAGAGAGAGGTGAGAGCATGTGTGTGAGTATCAATGGGGATTGGGTGTGTGTGAGAGATGAAAGCGTGTGTGTAAGCTTGAATGGGTGGGTGTGTGTGTGTGTGGGTGTGTGTGAGAAAGAGAGGTGAGAGCATGTGTGTGAGTATGAATGGGGATTGTGTGTGTGTGTGTGTGTGTGAGAGAGATGAAAGCGTGTGTGCAAGCTTGAGTGTGTGTGTGTGTGTGTGTGTGAAAGAGAGAGGTGAGAGCATGTGTGTGAGTATCAATGGGGATTGGGTGTGTGTGAGAGATGAAAGTGTGTGTGTAAGCTTGAATGAGTGTGTGTGTGTGTGTGTAAAAGAGGTGAGAGCATGTGTGAGTATGAATGGGGATTGGAAAGTGGGAGGAGCCATGGGAAAGTGAACGGGCTGTGGAAAGTGTGTGGAGCTGAGGGGGCCCCGCATTTTGTGTTTGCCCAGGGCCCTGCAATTTCTAAGGCTGGTCCTGCCTATCCTTATCCTAATAATGCTAATATATATAAAATAAAAAAGCCTAGTGTCTGTCTGTCTGTCTAAATATGGACAGGGGGAGACAGACAGGGGAAGGGGAAAGAAAAAACTATAGGGTATATCTATCTAATCACTGTCTATGGCCCTTTTCACACAGACACTCTAACACTGATAAAATGGGTGTTACATTTTATTATACACGTTTCAGGGCTGCAGATGTGCTCTATGGGTGCCCTGCAACATGTATAATATAATGTAACACCCATTTTATCAGTGTTAGAGTGTCTGCATGAAAAGGGCCTGTGTTATCTATCTGTCTGTCTGTCTGTTTAGGAGAGACTAGAGAGGGAAAGGTAAACTACAGGGTATAAGGAAAGGTAAGGTGTAACACTGAGGGCTGGGGAAACTTTTTAGTGCAAGCAACAGAGTTCTGCAAATGCAGCCTGACACAGCAAGAGCTAACACAAAACAAGAGTCAAACAGCCTGACCTTGCAACATAAAGGGTTATAGTGCCCACCCCAAAGCCCCCATGATTGGTTCTGGGAGACAGGAGACATGAACAATCACAGGGTGCCATTCAACTGCCTGGGACCTGCTTGCGCTGCTCGTTGGCCACCGATTACATCCATCAGGTCCTTCCCCTCCCATCACAGGCCCAGTTCAAGAGTTCAGCACTGTTTCTGGCTCCAAGATGTCTGCTCCTTCCTTCCCTCTCCACATTTGCCTACAAAAAACACCTGCCAGGCAATAACGAAATCAATAACGATTGTTGTTATCGTTATTGATTTTGTTATTTAACTTCATTATCGTTATTGCAATAATGATAACAAAAACGAGTGTGTCATTATCGTTACCAATATAACGAAAACCAAGTGCACACTCCTAATCTCCACGCACGGAGACATCTCCGTTTTGTGCAATGCCTCCATCTGTGTGGGATTGGTGGAGATGGGTGGAGTGCGGGAGCTTGCACCCCCCCCACCCACACGCACCAGTGGTCACCCCCATGCCCACCCAGTCGCACACATGGGCAAGGGTGGGGAGGGCATCTCGTGTGAAAAGGGCCTTAGACTTGAGGGTTCTTATCACTTTTTAAAACCTTATGTCATGATCCAGTGTAATCCAGAAGGCAAATAAGAAAGCTCCACTATTTATTTTGATAAAGTCAATGTAGTGTAGTGGCTTGACCCCCTGGGGAAACCAGGGTTCAAATCCTATTTTTAGCAATGAACTCACTATATAGCCTTGGCAAGCCATTGGGTGAAAACAGACATGACACTAACCACCCTTTAACCACCCTTGGTGGTCATTTATGCATGTTTCAGGGCTGCATAGGGCACCAATACAGCCCTGCAACATGCATAAATAACCACCAAGGGTGGTTAAAGGGTGGTTAGCGTCATGCCTGTTTTCACCCATTGTCTCTCAACCAGTTTCCCATCACTAAAAAATGGAATAATAATTACCTACCTCACAGTGTTGTTGTGAGGGAGAAGTAGATAAGAATGACAGAGCACTTGGAACACTGAAATGCTGTATGAACAACAATAATAGATAATAATAATTTAGGTGTCTAAATATAGATATATTTTAGTAGCCTAAATTTGTAACCTTAATATATTTATTAGGGCATTGAAATATTGACATGGTTCTCACCAGAAAACCAGGCTTTCTTTTTGGCCTTTGTTGTTGTTATTTTTTTTTTACTATAGCAAAGGCATTATGTCAAATGTAATATTTGTTAAGTTACTAGAGAGTGTTCCATCTCTCTCTCTCTCTCCACTCAAAGCAGCTGTCCTTCTTGGCATATCCTATGAATCAATAGTAAAATACTTAGCTGAAGTATCGAGTCACTGTTCCGCATTGATTCTGCGTTCCAGTCATACAAAATAAAAGAAACAAAGTCTGATTGCTCCCTTAAGACTGAAGTATTAATTCCCTCTCTGATCTAAGAATGTGCCTTAAAATGCTGCTGTACGTTTTTTAAACTTAAGTAATACAGTCATTTACTAATAATGACACGTAATCATGAAGACGTCTAACGACCTTATTTCTGGCTCTCAGGTTATTCACTATAGCCTGAAATTCACCCTTCTGCACAGAGCCTCAACCTCCAAGCTATAACCCTTATGTCTTGTTCACAGAGAATCACAGAACTATTGAGTTGAATGAGTAATATGGGGGTCATCTAGTCCGATTCCCCCTGCTCCAAGGCAGGATACTCTGTACCTACATAATCACAGAGATAGGCTTGTCAAGCCTGTATTTTAAAACACCCATGGAAGGCCCCCAAGGAAGGAGATTCACAACCTCCCTAGGCAATCTATTCCATTGCCCAGTCGGAAGCTTTTCTTCACAATTCGCCAAAATCTGCCCTGCTGTAATTTAAACCCATTCCCTCTTGCCCTCAGTATTTTCTGTGGCACATCTTTCTGTGGCAACCTTTACATTATCTGAAACCCGCCTCAGCCATCTTTTTTCTGCATGAAACCTTCCTTTTGTCATTTTCATTGTACTCCCCTGAATTTTCTCTGTTTTGACAACATCCTTCTTGAAGTGCAGTGCCCCAAACTACTACTGGTGAAGAGGTCTCACCAGTGCCCAGTAAAGTGGTACCCATATCTTAGGGTTGCCACCTTAGGTATATTTTTCCAGGCCACATATGGAAAATATACGTTGCAGGCTTACATTGGTATCATAGGTGCCAGTGCAAGCCCGGTAACATGTATTTTTCATAAGTGGCCTGGAAAAGTATACCCTACCATACCTACTACTGTGTCTTGAAACTGATGCTTTTGCTAATAATGCAGCCCCAAATTGTATTTGCCTTTTTCCTGTGAGCAAAGCTACTAAGCTAACAGCCCCTATTCCTGGAATGTTAACTTCCCCTTTTGCCTTGCTGCAACCTCTGTGTGAACGAAGGTGAAAGTGTAGCTAAGGGATCGCTGCTTCTTATCATCTGCATGTGTGAACACCTCCCTAGTTAGATGGTGCATGTTTGTCCCTCAGTAAATTGCATCTGCTTCTAAAAAAGCAAGCAAGATTTGTAATTTTGTGTGTGTGCAAAAGTAAAATTATTTAAAATAAAATCTTCCAGGGAAAAGCCCAAGAAACTGACACACAGACCCAACCCCATCGACACAAGAAAATGCTCCAGAAATATATGTGTTTTAAAATTTGAGCTAACAATGTAAAGTGGAGCCTATGAGTTGACATAGTCTGCACAAGTCAATAAATACTGTATCAGCTCCTGGATGGAAAGAGGATGTTGCAGCAAAAATATGATGTGATAGCCTTTTTTAAAATAAACAAAAAACAACCCCTCCCCCTTCCCCCACAAAGCAAAGGAGAACAATATGCTAAAGCTTAGGCCATCAGGAAACCCCAACAATGCTCCCACCTTTTTCCTGTGACTTACCCAAAGTTCCTTCCAGGCAACACAGATAACTGATAATGCTGTCCACTGATTCTCTGCCAATTGAAATGATGATTTTTGCTACATTGGGTTATTTGATTAAAAATAGATTTTAGCAACACCCTTTACATTCAGTTTCAAGCCACCACTCCACAGTGTCAATAAAACCCTTCTTTATAGCTGATCAGATTGGTGAACAATGTATTTAAAAGTTTTGTTTCAGCTGAAGTTAGCAGTTTTGCTGTTTACAAATAGATTGTAAAGTGCAGCCTTTAACTTGAAAAAGTCTCAAAAGGTCTTTCATTTCTGCATAGTGTAAATATATTAAAAAGAGAAAACAACACAGCTTAATAGTTGCTTTCCTGCACTTAGGGACTGCTTGTAACTGGTGAATAATCTTGTCTCTTTGAAGTTCAGTATAGTCTATGTTTACATTGTTTGGGATTACTATTGGGGCTGAATCTTCTAGAACCGTGGCTTGGGAGAGAAGTCAGGAAGGTGGGTACAGTGTGACCATGCCTATACTCTACCACACCTTCTTGTGTTGTTGGGGATGGAGCTGGAAAACAGGAGAAAACAAGTAGTTTTGTGCATAAGAACATAAGAAGTGCCATACTGGGTCAGACCAATGATCCATCTAGCCCAGCATCCTGTCTCCCGACAGTGGCCAATCACGGTGGCTTGGGAGAAGCACCCAACAGGTCACAATGGGGGGGGTCCTTTCCCTGTTGTTTTCCCCCAGCTCCCATCATGTTCCCTGATCCTGTCTGGCTAATAGCTGCTAATGGACCTATCTTCCAGAAACTTGTCCAAACCTCTTTTAAACACAGCTATAGTACTGACCCTTACCACAGCCTCTGGCAGTAGATTCCACAAACCAATTATACGCCGAGTGAAAAAATATTTTATTTTATTTGTTTTAAACTTGCCACCCATGAGTTTCATGGAGTGTCCCCTAGTTCTAGTACTAGCTGAGAGGGTAAATAATGTTCCTTGTTTATTAGTTCCACCCCACTCATGATTTTATAGACCTCTATCATATCTCCTTTCAGTCATCACTTCTCCAAACTGAAGAGTCCCAACCTACCAAGCCTCTCCTCATGCTCCCGTCCATGCCCTTGATCATTTTTGTTGCCCTTCTCTGTACCTTTTCTAGTTCAGCTATGTCTTTTTTGAGATGGGGCAACCAGAACTGTATCAAACACCCAAACTAATGAAGCCTGGTTTCATAATGAGGGAGTTAGTACTCACTGTAAATTGCTGAGATTTTTTTGGTTACAGAATGGGTATATCTCCCATGCTGGTGCACCTGTTACAAAATTTTGGGTTTCAGGGCAGAGATTCCCAAATGGGGTCACGCTATCTGGAAATGGAGGTCATGATCCCAATTGATTTACTTACAGCAAGAACTGTAAGTAAGTTAAAGGCACAACCACTCTCCATTATAAACAGGGGACTGGTGAAGCCCCAATATTGAATAAACTACTTGAACTACGTTTCTGAAAATTTATCCATGGTTTATATTTGTGGGGACTGTCATACATGCAAAGTCTGAAGAAGATCCAGCCAGAAAATAAAATTTATAACTGTTAATTGGTTGTGGTAAAAATGCACAGCGTCCTGAAAATTTTGAATATTGATATCTCCTCCAGACGGATGAGTTGAGCCCCCAGATTGCACATCCTTGTAAAGTGAGATCTACATAAAATGCTGGTGTAGTGTGATTATGACTGGTGCAGGGAAACAGTAGTTATTAAAAATTAAACAGTCAGTTCTGCTGGCTAGT
Source organism: Sphenodon punctatus (assembly GCA_003113815.1). NCBI lineage: Eukaryota > Metazoa > Chordata > Lepidosauria > Sphenodontia > Sphenodontidae > Sphenodon > Sphenodon punctatus. The sequence continues at coordinate 1,752,612 of QEPC01005532.1, forward strand.
GCATGTGCAGTTGAGAAGCTGCCTACTGCCGTTTGTGTTAAGTATTAAAAGAGCATCTGGAAAGATAGGTGACATTTAGGAATGCTACGTGTTGTTCAGTCACTTGCTGCATGGGGAGGATTTTGAACGACCCATATCTCCTCCTCCTGGACGACATGATCCCCAGACTTCAAAGGCTTGGAGTATGAGATTGTTACTGACTGCTACTCAAACATGAAATTGATTGTTGCAGCCAAAACCGAGTTATTAAAAACACAAAATTCAGTTCTGCAGGTGGACGCATGCTTGGTGGTATGTAAAGGTATGCACCTTTTAGTCATTCACTGCATGGGGAAGATTTTGAGCAGTCCAGATCTCCTTCCCCCAGATGACTTGAGCCCCCAGACTTCAAAGGCTTGGAGTACGAGATCGCCACCGAGTAATACTCTAACATGATAGTGCTTGGTGCAGCGAAAAATGAGTAAAAATACAAAATTCAGTTCTGCAGGTTTGCACATGCGTGGTAGTATGGAAAGGTACATTGCTTTTAGTCATTTCCTCTGTAGGGAGGATTTTGAGTGATCCATAGTTCAACACTTACATTACCTTGCTAATCACATGGCAAAAAAGGGGAAATTTACAAAAAACAAAACAAAAAAACCCTTATGGTTAAAAAAACTGTTAAAGGCACAACAGTTTCAAAAACAAAAAACTTTCCTCTTCAAAAACATTGCACAAAATGAATTTTACTCTAGCTCAAACTCCAAATAACATGAAAATTCATTACAATTACAATTAAAAAAACATTTAACTACATACATTACAACAAAACATAAATGCCAAAAATTGGAAATTATTTCAAAATTTTCTACCAATATTTAATAATTTAACATCAACATTAATGTAAGATATGTACTTAATTCTTTACCATACATACTTACTCTTATTAATATGTATCACTAAGTCAACTTTCACATTTTTTCATTATTAAGCATTAATTTATTTTAATTCCATGACAAACAATTTTTTCAAACTGCCTTGTGCAGAATTGCATTGTATACAACCGATTTTATAAAGTTCCCTACACTGACAATGGCAACCTTTCATTGTATAAAGTGTACACAATTTTTATACATGTAAAGGACAGAGTTCAATGTTTTTTGAATTGTAATTGTAATGAATTTTCATGTTGTTTGGAGTTTGAGAGTAAAATTCATTTTGTGCAATGTTTTTGAAAAGGGCATTTTTTTTGTTTTTGAGACTGTTGTGCCTTTAATGGTTTTTTTAAACTGTGAGGTTTTTTTGTTTTGGTATTATATTCTATGCTTTGCATGTCTTCGTCATTGTCTGGGTTGAAAGATTATTATTATTTAAATCTCAAAATTGGATAACATGGACAAAGAGTTTGGGAACCACTGACTTTGGATCTTATGTCCCACTACCAAATTTGATTGGAATGGATATGCAGAATTAAAAGTTCTCATAGAGAGGGTGTTTTCAGACAAGCACAGTACCTACCTATCCAGTATTCACTGGTTAACCATTGGTTACCAGTGGGGTTTTCACACAAGCATGGTGGGTACTGCGTGGGGAGGTGCTTGTCTGAAAACATCCAGAGAGCGCGCACACGCATATGATATGTTTTCTCCTCACCACTTACATTTTACATCCAGACAAAAAGTTTCCACTAAATGGAGTTGGCTTCCCTTTTTCCAATTCCCAAATCCTGGCCAACTAAAATACATAAACTTAAGACAAATATTTATAAAAATATCCTGGGTACAGTATCCAGCACAGTTTAAAATATTTGGGTTTCGAATAGGTGATTTAACTATTAGTGACAGTGTTTGGCACTTTCCTTACTACAAGACTTGGCATTCCTCCATTTAACATGGGGAAAATAAATAAAGGGAGGTTTTCTGACAGGATTTAAAACACATGTTGCATTTTGCTTCACACTGGGTAGGGAATGAGCTCATGAAGCCCTGAACATGGCAGTTGTTTTATGAGGAGACTTAAGAGTAAGTTAACCTCCTGTTTTCTGATAGTAAAGAAGAAAATAGAAAATGCTTTTGTGGGCCAAGCAAATGATAATATCTCCTATATATCTGTGATATCATATATTAGGTGCTTATACAATTCTCATTACCTAAGTATTTGGAGGCCTCTCTATTTTTCATGCAGTTATGCTGCCAGTGGTGCTTTGAATTTGGGAAGACATCCACATTTTATACCAAGTCACAGGTATAACAAGTGAGTTACCTCAGGTCAGGTAGGAAGTCCGCAGTAAGGTATGGAATTGCACCCAAGTTTCTCAGGGGCCAGAGACCATCCCTAGCCACGACTCACACTTGAACTGCCCCAGGGCTGCATATGGCTCTTGAGTTGCAGTTTGGACACCCCTGGCATAAATGCATGATTTAGACCATCCCTTCCCCTCCACCATTCTGAGTGCACCCATTAAGCACCCCTGCTCCCACCTGATATTTGGTCTGTGGAGCTTGTAGCAATTTTCAACATGTTTAATGGGATGGAAAAGGTTCTCCACCCCTGATCTACGTGGATCCCTAAAGCGCATGATGCGCTTTACTAGGAGTTGGACTTCTGGTAAAATATCGGTTTCTATCGGTATCGGATCTCTGTCTACCGGTTCTCCTATCCGTTCTCTCGGTATCAGATTTTTAATATTGCGGTTTTCTCCATTGACTTTAATGGGGAAAACGGCAATGTTAAAAATACTATTAAAAAAACAAATGCAAAAGATCAGATACGGACGATACTGAGAAAAGAACCAAATTATCTGATCAATCTCATAGAGCCATTATCGGGTACTTTCAGTTTTTGGCAAAACTGAAAGTCCCATCTCTACTCTTTACTATGGTTGCCAATTGTCAAAACTGGGTTACAAATCCTGACAGAAGCAGAAGGGGTGGGTGGGTTCTGCCAGAGTTGGATGGTAATTTGTGGCCATGTGGAAAATTGTATCTTTGACATGTGATAGTCATTCACAGACAAAAGGACAGCTACACAGTGGCACAAAAGTGTAGGAGCAATTTATCATCCTTCACCTTCGCTACCTAGGTGTGTATGTATGTATGCCTGTGTTTCTGTGCAGTATTGGACAGCGTCATAACCACTTATTTAAGACCCATCTCCTAGTGCCTACTTCAGCTCTAAGTGAAGGTAAGGTCCATTGAGAAGCTGCCAGTGCTCATGGGTTTACTGCAGTTTTCCTGGAATAAAGTATCTTTTTGAAATTGTGATAATTTCAGTTTTAACTTTAAAAAGTTTCTAGCTGGAATAAAATATGTGACTGCTATTTGCCCTGTAAATAAGTCAACTAGATAAAGCTTCCACATTGTTGTTAAATTTAGAAAATAAATAAATAAATAAATAAATTTTTAAAAAATCATTCATACGATTTTTTTAATGCTGGAGGTTGGTAACGCTTCATCCCGTGTATCTGAGTATTAGGTCAGCCCAATTTTGTGCCCAAACTACCCTTTTAAGTTGTGCTCCTCAAAACACTGTTGCAGTGTAAGCCCCATTCCCCTTGATGGGATTTGAACTAGTGGAGCACTTTGAGACTTGGGCTGTCTGAGTGCTCTGGAATTGCCCCCCTGTGGTCTTCTGAAGGTCAATTTTGAACTCCTAGGGTGCAGCCACATGAGATGCCTTGGGCAGGCTACCAGGCCTTGGGCAGCCGTAGCCCATTCTGGGCAGCCGTACCCCACAACGCAGTGCATTGTGTGGCTGGTGGCTGCCAGATGTTCCCCCTGCGGTGTGGTGAGCAACTGGCTGCCATGCTATGCATCCTCAGAAAAAGACCGAGGACATGTTGTATAGCAGTCTTACCCCAAATGGGGTAAGGCTGTCCAAGGCGTGGTAGCCCGTGTGCTCAGGCCCCTTCTGTCCTCCTGTGGAGCCCCTTCTGCACAGCCACATCACTGCCGGGGGCAGGATTTTGGTCAGGCTGGAGGAGTGAGATGGAGCAGGGCCATGCGCATGCTTGTGTGGCTGGCGCCTCAACCGTGACAGCAGCCCACCTGCCGAGCTGCCCCGTTGGGTGGGGGGGATGCGCATCATGTGGCCGCGCGGGGAACGGGCCACACAGGGATCGGGCCCCTCTGCAGCTCGTGTGGCTCCACCCCTAGCTTCAGTTCTTGAATTTCTATAAGCCAAAAGAGCAGTTTTATTTATCTTTTTAAAAGGGAGAGAAAGTTTTATTGTTTTATGATTTTTTAAAAAAATTGGCAGAACAATGTAACAGAAATAGATGGAAAGTTGAAGCCAGTTTTTGTGCCACTGAGGTAAAGAGATGCAAATAGAAGCAAAGTCTGTATTCAACCTTCAGCTATCAGTATAAAACTCATGAAAGTAAACCTGTTTTATTTAGACATCTGGAAAATGTACTTTGACAAACATCCACTTGATAACTGTCACTGTTTTAAAAAGAGACTTTGAAATCAAAGATCTTTCCAAAACTGTCAGAATAAATCCTATCTTCTTTATGACAGAGAATCTTTCCTAGCCATGATTTCTTACTGTGTAGCTGATATGTTTTAGCATCTTAATACAAAGGATTACTTACAATTATTTTTTGCACTTTTAATGCAAAAAACTACTACTACTAGTACTACTAATTATGCATTTCAGGAAGCCACACAAACTGGAAAGACAGAATCTTTGTACCTGCTTTCACCAGTGTTCATTCATATATATTTTACTACCCAGGTTTTTTAAAAATCTTATATATGTTGCCTTCTTTACATATTCAATACATGTTAGGTGATTTATTGAAAAGTTCTTTCAGACTAATGGAGAGCTGAACTGTAACACCATATTATACAAGATATGATCTCTGCGTTTAGGCTGATCAAACATATAGCTCAAATGTTAAAATCTATTAGAAATGGGTCCAGATAGAACAGGTTCTGTTACATTTTAACCTTTTGAGAAATGGCCACTTGTCAGCGTTTCTCAGAGAGCAACCACACTGTGCCTTAAATGAAAAAATTAGTAGTCACTGAGCTGTGCAAGGTGTGTGCGCTCCTATTCCCATTCAAAATTACAGCGCACTCTCATTTTTTCAGCTTGCTTTTTCAAAAAATTAACGTTACTGTCCTGTGATGAAGAGCTATACAACAAAATCTTAAATGCATGGAGGTCTGACAAGCAAGTTATGTTAAACTTCCAAATGGGGGGAAATCAATGCATTCTGGGGGAGGCCATAAGTAACATTTTCCTAATGGGAGAGTCAGTGTGTGTCCATCAAACAGTCCTATGTTAGGAAGGGGTCAACGCCCACAATTTAATTGCCATTCATGTTGCCATTTCAATGCCCCTAGCTCGGTTGGTTCATCCCTGGAGACTTATGGAAGCAGAAAAGTTCTGGAATGCTCTTGGAGAGTTACCATCCAATCTTGACAAATGCTCACTCTATGACCTTGTAGCTCTTTGGAACACCTTGATTACTGAGGCCATCGACCGAAAGGCTCCTCGGCGTCCACTCCCTGAATGCGGGCAGGTTTGCTGCTCGCACAGAATCTGTGAAGTTGCGTCCAGCTGAGCTTTTCCAGGTGGTATGTGGACTGGTCAGTCTGGCCTCCCTCTGCCTGGAACTGGAATCTTCCAGTGCTCGCTACAACGTTTGTTGATTTTTGTGTGGATAAAATCACTCAAATTCATCAGAGCTTCGACACTACGTTTGAAGCAATGAGAGAACCAGAGGTAATGGAAGCTCTGCCTTGCCTTATTTATGGGATCAGTTTCAGTGGGTGTCGTCCGTTAATGCAGTGGATGTTCTTGGGGAGGGTAGAGCCACCTGTTGTGAACTAGACCCTTGCCCATCCTGGCTGGTTAAGACCAGCCAGGAGATGCTGGGCCGTAGCTGGTGGAGGTGGTCAGTGCCTCCCTCAGGGAGGGCAGAGTGCTGGGCTGCCTCAAAGAGGCTATGGTCAGGGCCCCGATTCTTCCGCGGAATTTTTAAAAAAATTCCGCGGGAGTCAGGGGCCAATTCTGCGCCTCGGCGCGATTTACCATGCGGGGGGGGCTTGGTTTGCCTCCTCCTCCCCCCGCACTGGTAAAACCTCAGGGCCTCCCCTCCCCAGCTGCCGGGGCTTGCCCTCCCCAGCTGCTGGGGCGTGCTTGACTCCCACCCCCCCCAAAAAAAACCCAAAAGGAATTGTCTTACCAGGGACGGCAGCAGCAGCTGCTCCGTCCAGCGTGCTCATAGTTCCTGGCTCGTACTTCCTGGCCCCTCCCGACGGGGCCTCTCAGGGCGATGCAGCCGGATGACGTCATCTGGCTGCGTCGCCCTGAGAG
>QEPC01005532.1:1759023-1772047 GCA_003113815.1 Sphenodon punctatus
AATTAATTATCTAAAGGGGGTGCCTCCCCCCCTGGCAACTGGGGAGGCTGGGGAGGGGAAGCCCCGAGGGTTTTTTCATTCCCCTCCCCTCATGGAATCTCCTGCCCCACGTCCCCGCAGCGCAGGCTGGAAATTCTGCGCTGGGGTAAGCGGGGCAGGAGATTCCGCGGGGGGAGGGGAATTCCGCGGGAAATCTGCGAATTGCAGACCCGCGTTTCCCTCGGGGCCCTGGCTATGGTGTAGCCTGTGCTCAGAAAAACATCTCTTGACATTAACTCTCTCGCCTTCTATCAGCCAGTCTCTAACCTTCCCTTTTTAGGGAAGGTTATCGAGCGGGTAGTGGCTCAGCAGCTTCAGGGGCATCTGGATTGTGTCAATTTTCTTGGATCCCTCACAGTCTGGCTTTCATCCAGGTTTTAGCACTGAGACTGCACTTGTGGACTTGGTCAACGACCTGCACCATGAGTTAGACCAGGGCAGATCTTCTCTTTTGATTTTGTTAGATCTGTCGGCTGCATTTGATATCGTTGACCACAAGATGTTGGTGGCTTGCTTGTGGGACTGTGCCGGGGTGGACGGTTTTGTTCTTTAATGGTTCTGCTCTTTCCTGGCTGGAAGAACTCAGCGGGTGGTGCTTGGGGAGTGCTCGTTATCTCCCCGGGACCTCACATGTGGAGTCCCGTAAGGTTCTATTCTGTCCCCTCTCCTGTTCAACCTGTACATGCAGCCTTTGGGTGAGGTCGTGAGAGGGTTCGGCATATGTTGTCATCAATACGCTGATGACACCCAAATTTACCTTTTTCAGCAAGTCCAGGCCTGGCAGTCTCAGTGCTTACCCGGTGTTTGGCGGTTGTGGGGGACTGCCATCTGAAGCTGAATCCTGACAAGACTAAGGTTGATGCTGGTGGGTGGGGCTGAGGGAGTGGTGGCACCCCATTATTGATGGGTTTCACCCTCCTTTGGTCCCTCAGATCTGTAGTCTGGGGGTCCTCTTTGACTCACAGCTTTGCCTGGATGTCCAGGTGGTGGCTGTGGCAAGGAGTACTTTTCGTCAATTACATCTCGTGCGATGGCTTCAGCCGTATGTCTTTGACTCTGACCTGGCCACCATCATCCATGCTTTCATCACCTCAAGATTGGACTATTGCAACACGCTCTTCATGGGGCTACCCTTGGTGACTGTTCAGAGACTGCAGCAGGCGCAGAATGCTGTGACCCGTCTCCTTTTGGGGATGGGTCATTGCGAGCACATTCCACCAGTTCTCTGCTCTCTGCACTGGCTGATTATAGTCTTCTGGACCCGATTCAAAGTGTTGGTTTTGACCTATAAAGCCCTATATGGATTGGGCCCTGCCTGCCTTTGGGACTGCCTCACCCTGGAACAACTCCTGCAGTTGTCGGGGGCATCCAACTCGAGGTCCCATGAGTTTCTCAGGTGGTGACCATGGGGAGGGCATTCTCAGTGGCCGCATCTAGGCTGTGGAACTCCCTCCCCATGGAGGTCCACCTGGCCCCAGACCTCCCCTTTTTCCGAAGACAATGTAAGACCTGACTGGTTCCGCTAGGCTTTCAGTGTGGGAGATGGGTGAGGATGGAGGGTGGGTCTTTTAACTCCGCTTTCTGTTATTAGATGCTTTATTATTGTTTAATTAGTATTTATGGGTAATTTCAGATGTTACAAAATCGCTGTTCACCACAGTGGATCACAGTGGATCCCGTGTGGTGGTGGCGAGTCCATGAACGTCTGTTTGCTCCTGGTCAGATGTTCACCACAGTGAACACCCGGCCGGGATCAAATTGACCACGGTTCTGGACCTCCGGCCGGCCAGAGATCCAGAACCGTGGTTAGACTGGCCATGATCCGGGATAGGCCAAAAGTAACATCTGTTACCTTTGGGCCATCCCGGATTGTGGCCCTGACCGTGGTACAGGATCGGGCAAAGCGGCCCCATTGGCTGCTGTGCCCGTCCGTCTCCCTGAGGGCGGGTGGCCGAGGGAGCAGGGGGGGGGCGGGGCAGTGCGGCGCGCAGCCCTGCCTCCTCCCCGATCCCCGTTAGCGATCAGGCTGGCACATCTAAAGGACGGCTGGTCTGATCATGGACCGGGATCTGAGACGGATGGGTTCAGCGTGGTGGGCCAAACGGCCTGTCACATCTGAAATCACCCTATATGTATTTTATACTTTGTATTTATATTTTATGTGTACTTTTTAATATTTTGTAACTTGTGAGTCACCTGAAACTGCCATTGGCAGGAGGGTGCAGGGCAGAAATATAATGAAATTAACAATAAAATAAATTTTGCACAGAGCCCCAACTTCTCTCAATCCAGCACTGATGACTTATTAATGGTACTGACTTGAAGTATACTTTCAGGACTTAATAGTGCAATTTTTAACAACATGGGGGTGTCAGCTGGCAGATTGTCTTCACCAGCCTCTGAGACGATACAGCGCAATGTGAGACAAGTTTGGTTTAAGGGTTCCCCTAACTGAGGGTCCATTTAATAACAGAATGTAAAAAGTAGACAAGAGAAAAAAAACATGGGTCACAAAATCCAAACTTCCTTTCTGGCTTCTCCCACGACCTTATGGTTTGGCTCAGAAAAAAAGCTTTGTCCTTCCCTCAGAAGTCACCTCTTTTCTGGGCTAACCAGGTCTATATAGCTCCAGACACACCTTAATACATCTGTGTTCCAGCAGGATCTAGTTCTGTACCCTGCTACCGGCTGTTAACCATAGTATCTGATAGTGTCCCCGGGTAGTTTAGTTATTTGAAAGTTGGAAGAACCATTGTATTCTGGAGGAGGGGATACTTACCTTTCTATATCATTCTCCCCAAATATTATCATTTTCTTTAATTACATCATGGTTTCAGCTGCTGCCATTCTATTTTCCAAAGTGTCATTTGCTTTTGAAGCTGTGTTTCCAGAGGTGACAGCATAGCATCTATCAGTGCTGCCTAAAAATCCTGTGAAGCCTAGACCCCTACAGCCAGCACACCCCAATCTTTTGTGGCATTCTCCACATGACACATTATTAGAGGCTACAGAAAGCCATTTTTTTGGGGGGGGGTAGTTCAGTATTTTCCCATTACTGTATAGGAACAATTGGTTTGCAGCCATACTGTGGTAGCTTTGAACTTTATATTGGGATTTTGGAAATGTTTCGACTTTTGCACTGTAAATAAACTTGCACGTGGTGATGGAAAGAGTTGGAGTGGTGTGGCTCTTTGAGACCCTGATGAACTCTACAGCCCAAGGCCACCCTATTGCACATGCATTCAATAGGCAGATTAAAACAAGTCTTGTGTAACAAAGTTCTGGTTGCTAAATCCAGGCTTCCTTTGGTGGATATCCTGTATAGATTCAGGAAGGTAGGAAAGGGATAAATTGTGCACGTGGTGGTCGCAGATAAATGAATAAAAGGGGGAAGGCTTTTTACACTTTAAAGGAAAACCTTATAGGATCCATTTGCGTTCACGTTCTCTTTTAGTTAAATTAAGTTTCACTTCCAACCCATAGTTATTGGTTGCTTTTGTCAAATAAATACGGCATTTTAAAAACTTGTTTTGGATGCTGCAATTTTTCAAGATACCCTTAATGGGGAAATGGAAAGACCATTATAATAGAGCAGTGATTGCAGCTAAGGATACAGTCTTTTCAATTAAAAGACTTTTTACAAGATCAGGTCAATGGGGGCTTAAGTCTGCGCTTGAAGTTTTGAACAGCAAAGCTAGAGCCCAATTTCTCTCTGGTGCTGAATTGTAGGTGCCCCTAATTTTAGCTAATTTGGATGCCATCCAATTTAAATGTTTTCAGGATTTGACAAGGGCACCGCGAGGCACCCCAGTGGCGACCTTTAGAATGGAACTCGGGCAAAGATCTTGGAGATATATAGCATGGCAACTGGTTTGGAAGTTCTTGTTAAAACTGAACACCGCTGAAGAAGGGTTAGCCAAATTTCTGCTTGAAGACTCTTACAGAAACCAGTTGATGAATGTTATTGGAACGGGCTTAAAGAAATTAGGTTTTTCCAAAGAAACTTTGATACTTAAGAACCCACAGATATAGAGAGCTGAGATTCTGATAAGGTGGGCAGAATAGACCAACAAAATGAGATGACAAAAATAAGGGAGGCCCCACATCTGGAAGGTTACTTGCCTTTGATCCCTAAAAACGGGACAATGGCCAAGTATTTGACAGAGGAGCACTCATGGAGGGGGAAAAAGCTATTCTTAGCAGCTCAATTTAATGTCTTACCCACCAAGCTGTCGGAAGGTAGATTTTCTGGAATTCCCTATGCACAGCAACTATGTCCTTTTGATATGTTGGAAGCCTAAACCACAGGCCATATTTTATTTAGATGTCACCTATCTGACAACCTTAGGGCGGTACATTTGAAATTGTTCCTGTATAAATTTCCAGGAAGATCAGTTTTGTATCTTCAAGACTTAGCCTTGGAAGATGTGAATTATGTTCAGACCACCAATGTAATAGAATTTTTAGTGTTAGCAATGAATAGGAGGGGAAAAAATTTTGGAGTTTAAATTAGGGGACAGTTTGACAGTGTCTTGAGACTTGGACATGGGCTTTTTGTGATTGTGTCTGTGTTAGTTTTTCTTTTTATTTTCTTTTTTTATAATTTTGTTTTATAATTGATTGTGACTTGGTGAAGGGAAATTGAAGTAATTTATTTCAAATGTTTGTTTATTTTTAATGGATTTTCTCTTTCGAAGGGTGCTTGTTTAAAAGTCTTGTTTCTTGGTGTGAGTTTGATAACGACATTTTTTAAATAAATTTTTTTATAAAAGATTTCTATCCTGCCCCTCCAGCCCACAGGGCAGCTCGGGGCGGCAAACAACCATTCAAACATTAAAATAATTCACAGTTAAAAATCCCATATACATAAAAAGACACCACTACCCCCCCCCCCCCGCCAAAAGCCTGACAGAACAGCCAGGTCTTACACAAACATTGAAATGACAGGAGGGTGGGGGCCAACTGAGCTTCCTCCAGGAGCGAGTTCCACAGCATGGGGGCAACCGCCGAAAAAGATCTCACATCAGTGGCCACCCATCTCACCCAGGGAACCTCCAAAAAGGCCCCCACGGACAATCTCGGGTCACACGGGTCCATGGGGAGTGAGGCGATTCTGCAGATAAGCAGGGCCCAGGCCGTAAAGGGCTTTAAAGGTCAAAACCAGCACCTTGAACCTTTATAGGCAGCCAATGCAGAGCCCGGAGCACAGGTGTCATGTGCTCCCTGCAGCCCGCCCCTGTAAGGAGACGGGCCGCGGCATTCTGCATCAGCTGCAGTCTCCAGAGCAGCTTCTCGGGTAGCCCCATGTAGAGCGCGTTGCATTAATCTAGCCTCGAGGTGATGAAGGCATGGATGACGGTGGTGAGGTCAGAGTCTGAGAGATACGTCCGAAGCCGCCGGACAAGATGTAACTGCCGAAACGCACTCCCTGCTACGGCCACAACCTGAGATTCCAGGCTGAGCCGTGAATCGAGGCGCACACCCAGACTCTGTACCTGAGAGACCATGGGAGGGCAAACTCCCCCACCTACAAAAGGCGATTCAAACACCCCCACCCCCCCACAAGAGGAGATTCACCCACTCCCAGGCCCCCCAGGCCCTCACCTACCAACATCACCTCCGTCTTGTCAGGATTCAGCTGCAGATGGCTCAACCTCATCCAAGCCCCCACAGCTGACAGGCACTGGGGGAAAAAAAGAAACTGCATGGCCTGGGTCGATGGAAAAAGAGAGAGAGAGCTGAGTGTCATCAGCATACTGATGACACTGCATGCCCTGAAACCCTCTGACGATCTCTCCTAATGGCTGCATATAGATGTTAAACAAGAGGGGGGACAGAATGGCACCCTGCAGGACGCCACACGTGAGGTCCTGAGGGGAAGACGTACACTCCCCCAAGACCAAGTTCTCCTGGCCAGGAATGAACAAAAGCAGTCCAAAACCATCCCGCCAATCCTGGCACGGTCCTGCAGGCGAGTCACCAACACCTCATGATCAACTGTATCGAACGCAGCCGAAAGGTCTAGCAGGAACAGTAAGGTCTGATGACCCTGGTCCAACGCCAGATGGAGATCGTCAACCAAGGCCACCAATGCAGTCTCCGTACCATACCCAGGCCGAAACCCAGACTAAGGGCGCTTTTAGACGAGACAAATTTGCGCATGGTTGGTAAAAAATGCGCCTGTTTTAATGCTCGTTTAAACACCTAAACCGTTTTAAATGCGCATTTGCCATAATCGTGTAAAAGCCCAAACGGTTTTGAATGTGTTTTTTAAATAATGCGCATTTTTTAAAACCGGTTTTGGCACTCCCAGATCATCAAAGATGCTCAAAACCTGTTTTTAAAAAATGCGCATTATTTAAATGCACATTTACAAAACCACATTAAAAGTGTCTCGTTTAAAAGCGCCCTGAGAGGGGTCAAGGAAACTGATGTGGTCCAGATGTTCCTGGAGCTGCTGTGCCACAGCCTGTTCAATAACATTCCCTAAAAAGGTTATTTTTAGGGAATAATAAAGATTGATTGATTGAGATACCCTAAATACAGCTGCTGACTAGCATTCACTGCTTAAGGTTAGTGCTGTTATACTCACCCTACTCTTTTAGAACAGTAGATTTTGATATATTGACAATTTCCTCATTTAAGGAGAATCTGCAAAGGTAGCTTTTGTGTTGTGTAAGGGGTCAAGGTCAAGGGGATGGATACTGGACTAGATGGATCTATGAACTGTTCAGATATATATGCTAGATACATATATAAAGTAATAGGAACACAAATATGGCATAATGGAGCAGAACACGGTTATTTATGTCTATTAAAATTCATCTTTCACCTGTGGTCTTCAGGCTTTTTATGTGGTTTGGACTCAGCTGACACAATTTGCCAGTAGCATTTTATGGGGAAAATACCATGGTTTATACCAGTGATTCTCCAATTTTTTGGCCCAGTGCACCACTGCGACCTTCAAAATTTCTCATGGTTACCATGTACACACTGAAGATGGCTGTGGGTTAGAGCATGCTCATAGTTGACTGGTTGCAGTTGGAAAACATCACTGTTTTGGTCACTGTTGGCGCTAGCACCATCTTCTGCTAGCACTGGCAGAGCTAGTACTCACTTAGCTGCAGCCACCACTGGTTCCACAGACCAGCTTGACTTGTTTTCATTTTCCATGGCCTCCCTCGGTGGACCACAGTTTAAGAGCTTCTGCTACTTCTTTTTTGTCTGATCCGAGCTTTGAATCATTCTGGATACCCTGACAGTCTTTTTTTTTAGGATCTGAGATGGTACAGTCACTGGTCCTTTAAGGGTCACTTGTGAAGTCTAAGCATCCTGTTCTTATAGCCCCAGGAAGTGGTGGGGTTACCTCTTCCTCAGGCTATAAGAGCAGCATACTCTGACTTCAGATCAGTCTACAGAGAGACAAGCCTGAAAGGAGCTCTGGTCCAGAGAGACTATATGCTGGCTAGGGTGATGATATTGGTGGAGATTGGGAGCTGGCCAGAATGTGGAGACACTAGTTCCTGTAAATTAAATTCTGTTTGAATAATCCTGGCATGACATGAATAATTTGGGGGCTGGAGGGTACAAGGACTCATGGGGCATGGACAAATCCAGCTACAGGACCATTTTACTATTGTAGAGTTAGCTTTCTGCTGAATAACACACAGCAGAGGTTTCTTCAAAACAGAACTTTACTAAGAACTCAGAAGACATGCTTCCATACTGTACAGACTGCATGGGACAAGATGGAGGACAGAGAGAGAAGAAGAGAGGAGACAAGGAGAAAACCCCCCACCTGTTTCATCCCCTGACCCTCCCCCTACTGGACAAGCCCCATATTAAGCTTGCAGGACTTGCAATGGGCTTTTGTTGACACACACACACCCTCACCCAAATGAGACATGACACACTAAGAGCTGGGTTTAAACAACCGCACTCTTTATTCAAATCAGTAATTAACTTCAAATTGGAATGGTGGGGCAATCACTCATGTGAATTGGGTCCAGCACATCTCACAAACAACAACTCGAACTCAGGAATTGGCCGGATATACCATCGGGTAGGGATGTTTGGTCGACCAAACCGAACGTCCGAACCGAACTCAATTTTCGGGACCCATCCCTCATTGCGAAGTCCTCTGGCTCGGAAGGGGCCTTGTCCCCCTCCCAATAGCCCGTTAACGGGGTGGGGGAGGCGTTTGTGTTGTTGATAGGGATTGGGACTCGATGGTAGCATCGAGTCCCAATCCCTATCAACAACACAAATGCCTCCCCCACCCCGTTAACGGGCTATTGGGAGGGGGACAAGGTCCCTTCCGAGCCAGAGGATGGAGGATAGTGCCCTCAATCTGGGGACAGTACGTGTTCCTACTGCCCTCGCGGTCACTTCTCCCAGGAGGTTGACTGCACCGCTTGCCATACCCTGCATTGCGGCTGGTGTCACCCCCCATCTCTTATGGAGATGCCCCTTTTTAACTTTAACCTATCCTAACTCTGGTGCTGGACCCCTGCAGAGTGCGACAAGTGAAACAAGCCGCCATACCATAAAAACCTCAGGGATTGTTGTAAATTGAACCAAATAGCCCCAACACTACGAGGAAGGTGAAAAAACGGGCAACAATAAGCCCAATTGTGTTGGCCCACCAAAAATTCCTTCCTGGCCCTACTAAGTGACCGATTTACCATAGTGTTGTTTGGGCGGGTGGGTGGGTGCTGCTCTGTTCACCGCTGCCTCCCGACTGAAGAGGCGAGCACTGCGCACAATACAGCACCACCCTTTCCAGGCCATGCTCCAATCGGAGGGCGCAGTCTTCGCGCTCACACAGCCAGGGTTGCTACACAACCCTGGCCAGGAACCATGCAAGGCCATGTGGCCGCCTATCTCTTCCTTTCACCCTGCGGGCGGCACTCTACCCCCGCGGGAGAAACAACGCAATGAGTAAAATGGGGAGGGAACCCCTCTCCTTCTCCCAACAGGTCCTGCCCCATTTGTTCAGCTCAGGTGGTGCGACAAATTGGCCTTTGCGGCCACCAAGGGCTGCGAAGGGGCAATTACTTGTGACTGTTGCACAATCCAACACCCCTTCTCAACACTCACTAGTCAAACCCACTAGGTTCATTCTTCTTAATAGCTTGCGATGGCGTTCCCCTGCTAGTGTCTTCATGAACACATCCACTGTCACATCCTCTGTAGGACAGTATTGCAGATGTATGAGTCCTTGTTCCTGTGAGTCTTTCAGGAAATGGTATTTTACATCAATGTGCTTGGTTCTGGGGTTGATTCTTTCTGTTTACGCCAGTGCTATACATCCTTGGTTGTCTTCCAAGATCGGCGTGGGTCTGTCCAATTTTTGCCCCAGATCATTCAGAAGCTGTCGCAGCCAGATAACTTCTTGGCTGGCGTGTGCTGCTGCCACATACTCTGCCTCCATCAAGGAAAGTGTCACAGAGGCTTGTTTCCTACTGCACCAGCTGATGGGTCCTCCACCAAGCAAAAATAGGTACCCACTGGTTGATTTTCGGTCTGAATGGTCTCCAGCCGAATCTGCGTCCACGTACCCTATCAGGTCTGAAATGGAAGTTGCTGGGAGCCATAGCTTGAGGTGCACAGTCCCTTTCAGGTACCGTATGACCCTCTTCACTGTGTTCCAATCCCTTTGGGTTGGGGCTGAGATTTGTCCACACAGTTTACCTATTGCCACCGCAATGTCAGGTCTTGTGATTGTGGCAATGTAGAAGAGCTTTCCTATCGCCTTTCTGTATTGCTTATTGTCTGGCAGCAATAAGCTCAGTTCTTTAATCTCCCTTGGGTAGCTGGTTTCCATAGGGGTATTTGCTGCCTTTGCACCCCCCATGACAAAACTTTCTATCATTCCTTCTATTGCTTGTCTTTGTTTGAGAAGATAGCTTCCGTCATCTTCTCTTTCAATTTGTATTCCAAGGTAGTGCGTTATGTTACCCAGGTCCTTAGGTTTAAGTCCTGATTTAGAGCTCTCATTGTTTCGCCCTCCTCTTGCTCAAAGCATACGATAAGGTCATCGACATAAATTAATACAAAGATCTACCTGCCCCTTAGTCTCTTTGTGTATAAGCAGGGATCTGCTTTGCTCCTGGTAAAATTTTCCCTCATGAGTATCTTGTTTATTTTAGTGTTCCGTGCTCTGGCAGCCTGCTTAAGCCCATATATGCTTTTGTGCAGTTTGCATACAAGACTGGCCTTTCAATGTCTGCAAACCCTGGTGGTTGGTCCATGTAAATATCTTCCTTCAACTCACCATTTAGAAACGCTGTTTTCATGTCCATATGCTTGACTTGCATTCCTCTTCTGGAAGCTATATTTAACAATGTTCTGATTGTAGTGTGCTTAACTACAAGTGCAAATGTTTCGTTGTAGTCTTCTCCATACTTCTGGGAGTATCCTTTCACGACAAGTCGAGCCTTGTACCGTTCAATATTTCCCTGCGCATTGTACTTTATTTTAAATGTCCATTTACAACCTATAGTCTCTCTCCCTGCGGGCAGCGGAGTAAGTGTCCACGTCACGTTGTCCTGCATGGACTTTACTTCTTCTTCAGCTGCTCTTACCCATTTTTCCGCTTCCCCTTCTGACATCTGCAAGATGTCCTCCCAGGATGCTGGCTCTGACAATTTACTGGTGCTGACTTTGTAGGACAGACTAGTGGGGGGAATGCCTTTGTTAGACCTCGTCGACTGCCTTGGCTCAGCATCAGCAGTCAACTGTGTTTGTTCCTGCACATCTGTTACCTTTATGCTGATTTCGACTATTTGTTCAGAGGATTGCTCCCTTTCAGTGGTTTCGTCCGTGGTTGATTATTCTCCTTCGCCTGGACTTCGGAGAGTCATCACACTGTTGCTTGAGTTTTCCACAAAGGTCACACTGTCATTAATGGTTATTCTGTCTCTGCGTGGATCCAGGATCCTGTAACCTTTGGAGTGCTCACTGTATCCTACGAGGATGCCTTACTTAAGTACGTCTTACTTCCAAATAATTCGATGTGGCCCACACTAGGTTTTTGACCATGCCACAGTTCATATGGAGTTTTCCTCACTGTTCTAGAATATAGCCAATTTTGTAGGTAGGTAGCAGCAACTGCTGCTTCGCCCCAGTATTTTTCTGGTAGTCCAGAGTCTGTTAACATGCATCTAACCATTTCGGTTAGCGTTCTGTTTTTCCTTTCAGCTGTTCTGTTCTGTTCGGGTGTATATGGCACTGTCTTTTGGTGCTCAATTCCATAGAGTCTCAGAAAGTCCTCTACTTCCTTTCCTGTGAACTTACCTCCATTGTCAGTCTGCAATGTCTTTGGTCTGCGCTGGAACTTGTTGCCCGTCATGGTCACATAGTCCTGAAGTTTGTCGAATACTTCATCTTTACTCTTCATGACGTACGTGATCATGTACCTTGAATAGTTGTCAATGAAAGTTACCATATACCGGTTGCTTCCTGGCGTGGGAACCTTCATTGGGCTGCAGATGTCACAGTGTACAAGATCAAGCGGTTTCGTGGCTCTATTGTGACTCTTCTTAGGAAGCGTAGCCCTCATGGCTTTGGCTTTGATGCAACAGTCGTATTTCATGATCACAGGACACACTGATACCTTAAGGTCTTTGGTCAACTGCTGTTTGTGTATTTCCTTGATGTTGTCTGGGTGTTTATGTCCCACGTGTCTATGCCACAGGTGGATGCAGTCATTGTGTGGCTTGTGCGCAGTGAGTTTTGCCTGTTTCGCTGTGCTCAGACAGTACGGGTGCTCATCTGCAGTGGCTCTGGCCAGTACTTTTGTCCCACTTTGAATTGTGCATTCATCTCCCTGGAAACGGATGGTGAGCCCCCTCACTGCCAGGCGCCTCACAGACAGGAGTCCCCCTTCTAAGTTGGGCACATAGAGCACATCTTTCATGAGGATGGTCAGTGTGCCTCCCTGTGACTGGTTGCAGTACAGGAATCCTTGTCCAACTCCTTCTGTGTTGATGCTTCTCCCATCTGCAAGGTAGATCCTTTCTTTACTGCTAAAATCCAGCCCTGTGAGGAATCCTTTATCACTAGTCATGTGGCTCATTGCCCTGGAGTCTACACACCAATTTTGGGATGAGCTCTCTTGCTTTGCTCTGAAGCACCCACTTTATTGTTGAGCAACTGTGTTGCTGTTTGTGACTTTAGTCCTCTGCTTAGGTGTTCGTGGAGACAGTTTCTGCTGTTCTGCTCTCCATGTATAGCAGTCTTTCTTTAAATGTCCCTCCTTTTTGCATCTGAAGCATACTCCGGTTTCCCTCTTATGAGCTTTGTTTGAGATTTTCAGTGCAGTCTCATTACCTTGCTTTAGCTCATTCTGCAGATTCTCCTTTCCGTGCTGGAATTCATCCGCAAGTCTACCTTTAATAAATTCCAGCTTCAGTTCAGCCTCTGGTCTTGTCTCCAGGGCACTGTAAGATTCAGGCAGGCTGCAGAACAGTAGGGCTACCATATCGCTGTCCTTTATATCTTCTCCAATGCCGTGCAGCTGTGCAACTACTTCCAATATGGCATTTATATGCTCCTGCATTTCACTTTATTTGCCAAGGCTCATTTTGTATAGTTTCCTCAGTAGAAACAGTTTGCTATTCAGGCTACTAATCTCATGCAAGTTTTGCAGTGCAATCCACATGCCTCTTGCTGTGGTCTCACTTCTTATATGGATTAGCTGGTCATCTTCTAACAATAAACTTATTGTAACCTTTGCTAACCTGTCCTTTTTATCCCATTCCTCGTGATTTGCTGCTGGTCTGTTTGTGGTAATCACCTCCCATAGAACATCTTTAGACAGCAGCATTTCCCCTTTAAACTTCCACAATTGGTAGTTTACATTGTTCAGCTTTCCTACTGAAAGTCTGAGCTCTGAGCTGCTTGCCATACTTGCTTCCCTCCCTTTCCCCTTCTGGGATTTAGGCCTTCTTACTCACAGTCAGTAGGCCTCTCTGTCTGGGAG
>QEPC01005532.1:1774436-1853632 GCA_003113815.1 Sphenodon punctatus
CTTTAAACTTCCACAATTGGTAGTTTACATTGTTCAGCTTTCCTACTGAAAGTCTGAGCTCTGAGCTGCTTGCCATACTTGCTTCCCTCCCTTTCCCCTTCTGGGATTTAGGCCTTCTTACTCACAGTCAGTAGGCCTCTCTGTCTGGGAGTTTTCTTCCACAGTCTGAAGTCCTTCTGGACTGCTTCTAGTCTTCAAAATTGCCTAGAAGATGTCCTGGGCCCATAACCTATTGTAGAGTTAGCTTCTGTTCAATAACACACAGCAGACGTTTCTTCAAAACAGAACTTTACTAAGAACTCAGAAGACATGCTTCCATACTGCACAGACTGCATGGGAGAAGATGGAGGACAGAGAGAGAAGAAGAGAGGAGACAAAGAGAAAAAAATCCCCGTTTTAATCCCGTAACCCTCCCCCTACTGGACAAGCCCCATATTAAGCTTGCAGGACTTGCAATGGGCTTTTACCTGTGACTGTTGCACAATCCAACATTTACATCACAATTAGAACATAAGAAGTGACATAGCGGGTCAGACCAGTTGTCCATTGAGCCCAGCACCTGTCTCCGACAGTGGCCAATCCGTCACTTAGAAGAAGTACCCAACAGGTTACAATGGGGCAATCCATTCCCTGTTGTTCACACCCAGCTCCTGACAGTAAGAGGTTACATTCCCCAAACCTACCAGGCTAATAGCTGTTAATGGACCTATCCTCCAGAAACTGGCACCTTGGGATGGTGTATTACATTGTATTATTTAGTGTGCATCAATGCCATAAATGTAGTTGATGCTCTACATAGATTTGCCTGAAGTAATAATCTAAGTAAATCAATAATTTTGATTCAGCTGAACTAAAAGGGTTTATTCAACAAAGAAAAAATTGAGTGAAAGGGAGGTAAACTTCAAAGCTGTTTCCAGCAGTCTAAAGCTATCTTAAGCGGTGTTGGGCTGGCAGAAAAGCTTTTAGAGTTAGGGATGAAGTTTGAGTGGAAAATCCTACATCCTTGTGTTAGCTAAGTCTTTGTGTTCTCTTTGTTGGAGCTTTCCTGACTTGCTCCACCCAGCTTCCTGCTTATATGCCTGCCAGTGTTTGATTCCTCTTTAGCAACCTGCCCTGCTGATTATATCCCTGGAAGTGGGCTCCCCTTTAACTTCCACGTTTCTGGCATTTGGTTTACTATGCTCTCTCTAGCCATTCACTTGGCAGTATTTAAACCTCCTATCTTCTCTTTGGCCTCAAAACAAAATATTTTCCAGTCAATGAGAGTGTTTCCGATGAGCTTTGGATCAGGCTGTGTATCACTTTCTGGAAATTGGCCTTCTCATCCTTTACCTTATTGAGTATGGATTGTTTCCACCTGACTAGTCTTTTGTGGAGATTGAGATTTCCATCTGAGCAAACATGGTACTAGCTGTCCAACTAAGCAGTATGTGAAAATACAGAAGTATCATGTATCTACTGTTCAGAGCTGGGACTTTTCTACAGGCAGTAACCCAGTCCTTCACAAATGATGTTACAAGCCAAGTCACTGAGTACTGTACTTTTATTTTCTTAATTACATTTTAATTGTTTGGAAGAAGTTTTAAAACATTAGTGGTAACAAGTGGTCCCTGTGAAATGGTTGAAGTCTTGCTGGACTTGGAGAACCCAAACACACACACACAGCACTATCCTCCTTGGGGCTCCCCACAGTGACTCCATTTACACAGGTACAGCAAAAAGGAAGAAACATTCTTGGTTCTGGAAGAGGACTTCAGCTTGCCTCTGTCGAGTCCACCTTTTAAGCCCCTCTTGCTTTACATCTTTTCCTGTAAAGAAAGTGGCTGACTCATATTCTCCCACTGTTTATATAAGGGAGCTAAGCTGGTCCCCTTATAGTCTCTTCTAGGTAGGTAGGTAGGTGGCCACACCACAGTCCCTGCTAAACTAATCAGTTTTGAGTGATTACTGTTTTGCTAGTTATCTCACTGTCTCTTTCATTTTCTACTTCACCCTTTTCTCTCCCTGTTTCTACCCTTCCACTACTCCACAATCTCATAATTACTGTCACGGGTTGGAGGTCTGCACCCCCACTTTACCGGGTTTGAGTGACTCAGTTTCCCTCGTGTACAGCCCACTTGAAACAGTTTTTCTCTCTGGCCGATTCAAGCCTGTCGCAGGGACAACCCCTTTGTCACCCAAGGGCCCGATCCTTCCCGTTTACAGACTCTCTAATCTCTGGGTTCGCAAGAGCTTGAAAGCCCTTGTTGCTCACTTATGTTCCAATGTTAGACACAGACACTTCTTCATAAAGATAAGAAGTCAGTTTATTGATTACATAAGCAAGATTGTTGATACAGAGTGGTTACTAGAAATCAAAGGTAAATATAACGCATTCCTATATCTATACTGGTTGAGTTTCTAGATAAGAATCTTACCCTACTAAAGTCCATTTAGGTTCCTCTCAGTCCTTGATGTTAGCGACTGGGTCTTCAGTCTTAGAGTTGCTAAAAAGCAAAGTCCTGGTCTCAGTCCATAGTTTCCAGCCTTGCTGGCTGCAAGATGTTGAGTGAGTTCCCGGTAGTCCCTTTCCCCTCTGGGGTACAACTCCTTATATTCCCAGGAGGAAACCCCTCGTATCTTCTCGAGGCTTCTAGAATTCCTTTTGTTCTTTTTATCAGCTTTCTGTGTCTCTTGCACGTAGGCAATGGCTGACTGCATTAGCATTTTAAATGTCTCTGGTCATCCGTCTGGGGCAAATCCACAAACTGTCTTTCCATTTCCTGGAGCTTGGTCAAGTGTCACAGTCTTGATTTGAGTTTTACAGTTCTTAATTGTAAAATTCTATACATGTGGAACCTTTTGCTTTACATATTTACTAGACTTGTAGTCTACATGTAGGCCAGTATCACATGTGTGTGACCCTATGTTCCTCCATGACAATTACCTCAACCAGGCTAAGAAACAAAAAAAAGTTTCACTGAGCCCCTCCCCCTTTTTCAGTAGAGACACTTAAACTGTCCAACCTGTAAGATATAATAGGATTTCAGGACTTCAACTGCTGCCTTGCACGTTATGCTAACATAATGTCTTGCCAAATATTAGGCTTAAAGAAAAAAGATATTAGATTTTAAAAAAAAAAAGGTGAAGGGATTATACCATGACTATATATATGCCTACCACAGCAGACATGCTCATTATGCACTCTAGAACTGTGCATACATTGTGAGTGAATACATTAATCCTATGCATGAATTGAGACACTCATTCAGGCATTTTATGAGGGAGAATCTTTTCAAGGAATTTTGGGAGCTGTATGGCTGAAATCTTGTTGCAATAAGTAGAACAGAATTTACTAAGTAAGTTTAGTAAGTCATTTAGTAGGTTTCTTCTGGTTCTCGCTGGGGTTGCCATTCTTGTAGGGTTAGAGGGGTCAAATGACATAGTGATGCACAGGGATGCCTAAGGCAACATAATGAGCAAAGTGATTCAAAGTGGATGAAAACTTTGCCTTTGCTTATAACCACAAGAAAAATCTGTTCCCTTTTTGTTGTTGGCATTAGAGAAGGGTAATCACCTTCTCAGTCCTTTGAGACATGAAAAGATAAGGTGGGTCCCTTGCGAAGCTCACATCCTTGTAGACAGAGTAGATATTCTAGATTTCTAGATTCGAGAGGAAAACACTGGCTACCATGTTAGACCGTTCCTTTTCATACCAGCCGTTGGACCAAGGTTGGTGAAGAGGGGTGCACGTCCATACCCTATGATAGAGTAGCCGGTAGCTGTTTCATTCCTTTTTGTATTCTGGCTGCATCGGCCCTGGAATAGCAAGAACAGCAGGAATTGCTGCTGCAGTTGAACTCTTCCTGTCCTGGACCATTGGCTGTGGAGGGGTTTTTGTTTTTAAAAAAAGCCACAATAGAGCTCCTAGAATTGTCATCTCTGCTTTTCAATGCTTTTTTGTCTCTCTGTCTTGTCCTGGGAATGGATATTTTGCACATGAAAACTCCTTTCTGTAATATAGGTTGCTATACTGTTGTTTTTTACTGTTAAGGACTGCTATTTTTTCTGTTGAAAATGGCGGATTAAGAATTTGGGATTTTGGCTGCAAGAGTTCTAGCAGAACCTTGCAAGGACTTTGTTAGTATTTATAATAATAATAATAATAATAAATAATTAATAAACTTAATTTTTATACAACTTAAAATTCATATAAAATCCATTTAAAACAGTTAAAAAGGGGGAGGAAAACAAAGTTTTCAGGTTTTTTTTTTAAAGTGAGGAGGGAGGCATTGAGACAAACATTGGACACAACAAGTTCCACACGGAGGGAGTCCTCTACAGCAAAGGCCCAACCACCTGCTGACTTAAGGTGCAATGGTGGGGCCCCCAAACAGTGGGTGGTATCTGAGTGCAAATAACTAGTAGGGTGAGGTTTCAGGAGCAGGTCTTGAATATAGCCAGGGCCTATACTACTGAGGCCCTAAAAACCTGTGGCACAATCTTAAATTCAATCTGCCACTCTACAGGCAGCCAGTGTGAAGAATGCAGGATGGGCATAACTTGATAATGGCTGCCCAAACCAGTAATTAGCTGTGCTGCTGTATTTTGAACAATCTGTAAGTAACAAAGAAGCACCACTGAAAGCCCATAGAATTACAAACGTCGAGCCTCGTGGTCACTGTGGCAAGGCCAGCCTGGGATAAATAAGGCATAGTTTGTGCAAATTTTGCATCTGGAAAAAGCATCTTTAAACCACACCGATGCCTGCATTTGCTTGGAAAGAGTGTGGCCAAAAATGGTGCCCAAGTTCTTTACCTGGCCCACTATCCGCCCCCCTGAACACTCAGAATATGCATGGGCTTGAGGGAGTTGAGGGCATCCTCATATCAGCTGCCCCTCCTCTCCACCAGCATCACCTCAGTCTTCCCCAGATCGAACATGAGGTAGCTTTGATGTATCCATCTGGCTATATCGTTCAAGCATTCCTCCATGGCAGAAGCCAAGCTGACAGGGCTTGCAGGACAAGAGATTATAGTTGTGTATCATCAGCATATTGATGACACTCAACCCATGTTTAGTCATGTCCTCTGTGTGTACGTAGAACCAACATGAGGTGGTCAGGATAGAACACTGGGGAACACCACATTTCAGGGGTCTCAGGAACGACACATAACCCATCCATCATCACCAATTGACTCACTCTATTTTGTGTATATTGCTGTCACTGTTCGAAGTGCTCTACATGCTCGCAAAAGCCTTGTAAGATCAGTCATTATTATTCCCATGTTACCAATTTGGAACAGAGGCTGAGAGAGTGACTTGCCCAAGGCAACCCAGTGAGTTCATGACTAAAATGGAATTTGAACGCTGATCTGATAGAACAAAATCCAACACCGTATCCATTAGTTTATGCTGGCTCTTTTGCATTGTACATTATAAAGACTCATTATAGACTGAAATTTAGAAATTGTACAGGGAAATGATATAAAATTTCATGTCGGCCAAGATTTTGTGGAATTTTACTCTTCTACAGCATAGGATAGGGGGCAAAAGCTAGTAGGTTTTACATAGACTTTATTGTGATAATTAGGAGCCCAGAGAATCTGTTTTCAGTTTATTTCTAATGCAAGGATTATTTCACATTCCCACCCACCAGCCAAGCATTTTAAAGTGGAATAAAGCTATGTCAGTAACATTGGAGTCTGAGAGACACCCAGAGCTCAAGGATATGCATATTTTGAGAAACAGCTGTTAAAATTATTTTCTAAATGGTATAGACTATAAAAGGTGTCATTCATATCTAAATCTAAAACTAACCTTATCTTTCCATTTCAGTAATCATTAAAATTATTTTTAGTCAAATAACTGTGCACCTCATCTGAATTAACAGTTTTTACACTTTTTAACAATCGGGAAAGTTTATAGTTAATCCGTCTAGAAGTGTCTTTGAGTCCAAAGTACTATAGCAAGAGATTTTGATTTAACAAGGTTTACTTTTTAGGCTATCTCAGGGTGTGTATGCAAAATATAATATCTACAGTAAGTATATTTTAAACAAATGATTTATGATAACAGACAGAGGTACAACTAACTTACAAGTTAGTGGCTCTCCAACTTTGCCCTGTTAGGACACTGTCATTTGTACACAGGCACATAATAAAAGAAAAGCTGGTTATGTTACCATTAACCATTTTTATGTGTGACAAAAAAGGTTCTGGGGTAGAAACATACCCCAAAGTAATTCTACCCCGGATTAGGGTAAAAATCTACACCATCGCCATTTCATGTTAGTTTACAAGTTCAAGCAATTTAAGTGCCAAAGGACTGGGGTAAAAAATCTACCCCATTAGCCACACAATGTATTTTTCAAGGCATAAAATGTTAATAAAAAAAACCAAAGTGGATTAGGCATGCAAAAGGCATGAATAACCATAGCTTTTCCAAATCTAGATAATTATGTCCACTTCGGATGCTCTAACAGGAATATTATGTCAAGACATTTCACTTTTAGTATTCTAAAACAGCATAGTACACTAACAGAATAGTCATCTTATTTGGTGAAGGAAGGCTAGATCCTTGGTGTGTTTAGTGAGGCTTTCCTTAAAAAAAAAAAAAAAAAAAAAAAAAAAAAAAAGAAAGAAAGAAAAAGAAAGGTGTTCTACGTACACACAAATTGCCAAAGCAGTCGCTAATTTTGCCTAAGATGAGTTCAGCAAATTAAATAAATGACTGGGTGCTTTTTCTATTATTAAGCAGGTATTCCGTAACTTAACTAGTGCATTTAGCGTGACCACCAAGAGGTGATTTTGTGAGTTTAGTATACACAATAGATGACGTATACTTCATGGACTCAAGGTTTAGGTGTGCAAAAACAGAACTGGAGATGCCTAGCATTTCAGAATAACCCCACCATGTAAAATGCTGAGCAACCTAAACATTTAGGCGACCACCTAATCTCATGTACTTCAGTGAGACTAATCTGGAGTAAATTGTTGTAGGATTGCCGCCTTCAATGTGAGTTGAAGATACAATACTCCTTATCATTTTGCAAGAGAAACGTAGTACTTTAATCACAGTTGTGGACGCAAAATGGATTTCCTGACTATAGTTACACATGCTAGAATTTTATAATGAATGTCAGCTGATATCCCAGAAAAGAGTAAAGCGTTGGGCAATAACAAACAGGACACTTGATTTGACAGCAAAACCTTGCCCAGCTTAGGTACTATTTTCTTCCATTCAGTTGAATCCTTAACCATTTTTATATTCATTATTGCAGATGAGAGAGGGAATGAGGAAATGGATACTAAATAGCAGCCAGCAAGGTTAGCGGAAGGCCCCCCAAAATTGTTTGGGGGAGGGGGAGATTTACATTATTTGTCAAATTTAATTCACATAAAATACTGTGTGTCGTACTTTCCAGATTTAAAAGAATTGGGTTTCTTCTAGAACTAAGATAATGATGCTGGAACACTGCTAAGAGGAAGCCATAATTTTTTTAAATACTCCTGTCTTTAGGGGACACTTACTCCCATTCTTTCTGAATGCATATGTGTATCTATATTATGCGGATGATTTTATTATTCTAGAAATCTGTGGGCATGATTGCATGGGTCACCTGATCTCTTCAAGACCACTGGATTATACCTAAATGGACAGAAAGAGAGAGGACTGTTTATGATAAAATATGTATGCGTTTTGAAACTGGATATTACAAAATAGGGCTGAAAGCATTAATCGGTGAGCTAGACTAAGGGTGTTTTCAGACAAGACACTCTCCACCGACTACCCACCCACCCACCATACATGTTGCAGGGCTGCAATGTTGTCCTGTGGGTGCCCTGCAACATGTTTAGTGGGTGTATGGTGGGTGGGTAGTGGGGTGGAGTGCGTCTTGTCTGAAAACTCCCCAATTGGCAAGTGCATTGATTGCATATTAAAACAGGCTTAAAATATTAAAATTATTTTTAAAAAATTAATAACCAATTTCAAACATTAAAGATGTCATTATTAATATAAAAAATTAAAGAAGTAGCCCCCCAAAATCAATATCTTCTTGTAGAAAATTACATTGAGGCTTTCTATTACAGCTTGGTTGACACCCATATTATAAATAAAATCTAATGGTGTCTGATGAACTATTTTGCGTCCCGAAAGTACCGCTGGTCACTCCCTGAATGACTGATTGATACATTTAGGTACATTTTAAAGGATTCTTGTTATGGAATAAACATATAGAAATAATTCATAAGAATGTAAGAACAAAAGAAGTGCCATACTGGGTCAGACCAATGGTCCATCTAGCCCAGCATCCTGTCTCCGACAGTGGCCAAACACGGTGGCTTGGGAGAAGCACCCAACAGGTCACAATGGGGGATCCATTCCCTGTTGTTTTCCCCCAGCTCCCGTCATGTTCCCTGATCCTGTCTGGCCAATAGTTCCACATCCCAATTATACGCTGAGTGAAAAAATATTTGTTTTAAACTTCATTTGTTTTAAACTTCACCAGTGTAGAAGACTACTTGGGATGGGACTTGCAGAGGAGTGGGGAACCCGAGCTTTTAAAAAAAATCCCCTTGCCAACTTAATAAGAGATGAGCAGGCAAATAGATTATTTTAGATCCCTGCATGTTAGGTACCCATAGTAACACAGCGCAGGCATTTTTTGTTGTTAGAAGAATACTTTCTTATGCTTTGGTCTTGGCACGTTTTGGCAGTTTTGATCAGGGAACGTGTTTTCTCGGCTCTTCCAACACCCTTTCTGGCTTTCATGCCCCCCCTCGCCCCCCAGGCAAAGAAGTGAATGTGTTGTCGACCATTGGGACAAGGGTGTAAATAAACAGTGAAAGTGAAAAACACAGCAGGACTGGCTCACTGAGATAAGTAGTACTATATTACCTGCTTAAAAGTAAACTCTGCCAAAATTGTAAACCAGGGGGTTTCTGTATATTGGACTGAGTCATACATTACCATGGGGGGAGGGAGAGCAGGCAGGGGTGGTGGTGAGATTAACTACTTCCTTGCCAGTGATGCTTTATGTAAACTCCAAACCTAAGGGAGATGTAGGGTTGGGAGATCAAAATGTAAGAAATACAGGATACTGTGGGGTTCTGAAACGAGGGCTATCCATTGTGTTTTTCGGAGGTCTGGGTTTCAGCAATAACAGGTGGTTCCTTCAAGAAGAGACGTTCCCTTTAAGTAAGGGACATCTGACAACTTTATGGAGATATGATCAGGTCATTTATAGTCAGTACAGTGAAAATCTCTGTAATCCAGGTTCTTCCTTATTCTGGATATATTTTGTGTCTCCTGTAATTCTCAAACTCGCTGCATTACTGTTACTGTAGAATCTTCCCTTTTTCTAGTCACCACTCTGATTCTTACAAACAGCGTTCTCTGAGGTGCCCAGAAAAGTGGTTTAATTAAATAGCTGCAGTGTCTGAAATCACTGCACGGAATCCAGGAATATGTGTGTGTGAGAGACTATTTACAGTATAAAGGTATTCTTCTTGAATACTTTTCTTGGAGAGGAGACGACTGAGAGGAGATATGATAAAAGTTTATAAAATCATGAGTGGTGTGGAACGAGTAAATAGAGAACGGTTATTTACCCTCTCAAAATGGTACTAGAACTAAGGATACCCCATGAAACTAACAAGTCGCAGATTTAAAACAAAGTATTTATTTCACACCACACACAATTAAATTGTGGAACTTCTTGCCAGAAGATGTGGTCAAGGCCAGTAGTATAGTTGGGTTTAAAAAGATTGGGCATGTTTCTGGAGGGATAGGTCCATTAGCAGCTATTAGCTGGATAGGTTTTGAGGATCGTAACCTCTTACTGTTGGGAGCTGGGAGTGAACAACAGGATCACCCCGTTGTGATCTTTTGGGTACTTCTTCCAAGTACCTGAGATCTGGTGGGAGACGGTCAATGGACCCAGTATGGCACTACTTACGTTCTCAACTATTGTGATCATATTTACAACTTCTCTTTTTAAAAATAATGCATCTGTAATTGTAACGTAAGGTAAAAATAGCCTGATAAGAATATACATCACAATTATAACAGACAGATCACTTATAATAATAGTGAGTTAAATTTGCAATGAAGTTAACAGATAAGCATTTGCAAATTGCAGTGAAGTGCTATGTGAAAATATCTAAACTCTGTTTGAACCAGCTCCCTGCGTAGAGTCAGTCATTGCTTGGGGAAAGTTGAGAACACAAAGCAAGCATTACTCTTGATATGGAAAGCTTCTTTTCACAAAGCTTTTTGCTTTCTTTCTCTCTCTTTTTTTTTAAGCAGCAAATAATGGCTTTGATTTTATTTTCTTAGTTTTGTCAGCATAGTCAGAAGGGCCAAATTAGTTACAGATTACAAATGAACGCTGTGTTACTGGATACCAGAATGGAGGTCTTGAAAAGTGCAATATTTGAATGCCTTTCAGCAGAATATTAACTCCTTCACTTCTGAATTGCTGACATATGCAAATGTGCCATGTATTTTAGCTGCAATGGGTGTATGCGAATGTAGT
The DNA here is from genome assembly GCA_003113815.1 of Sphenodon punctatus. Taxonomy (NCBI): domain Eukaryota; kingdom Metazoa; phylum Chordata; class Lepidosauria; order Sphenodontia; family Sphenodontidae; genus Sphenodon; species Sphenodon punctatus. Next base: position 1,784,956 of record QEPC01005532.1, read on the forward strand.
TTCCACTTTCTTCCTAATGCAGCAGGAAGACATTGGAAATATCCAAATGTCCGCCTTCCTAACAATGGAAATGATCACAAATACATTGCAAAAACCACAGTTCAAAGCCTTGTATTAATTTCTCCCAAACTTTGCTATTCGTAGGATCTTCCGTGCTGGGACCCTCTGACCTAGCACCTATTTATCCCCTGCCTCAGAGGCAGGTTGCAACTCTAGTTGTTTGAAGATAATAGGATCCACCTAACTCATGAGTGAAAGAACAAAGAAAAAACCTAGGCTCATTCACACAAAATCCAGTTCATGGGGAAAGGGCAGCCCATACTGATTTCCCTATGAGTTGAGTGTTGCCTGAAGGCGTTTGTTACACCAGCAAGCCCATGTGCAGAAGCCTACAATGGGACTCACCTTCTCCAGCAGTCCAGGTTTTGTATGAACATGCCCTTTCTGTGGATAGTTGCACAAACCCACGTTATGAGGGTTGTGTGAAATCCTTGCCACTTCCTGATGATCTCTTGTTCCTTGCTATTCAGTGCAAAGAGTTTGTTGCTTACAAGGATCTTGCTCTGTCAACTAGTGATGGTGTTGTCTGATTTGATTTAGCTCAGAGCAAGCTTCAGTCCCTGACACATTGGCTCTTCTTTGTCACTTCTGACCTCTGAATGACCATAAAGATCTGCCCAGGTAGCCCTGCCTCTTGTAGCCTTAAATTTAGGTCCTGGGGAAATCTTGGACCTAATAGCAGGATCTTATTTACATTGGCCCTCCTATACCCAACTACTTCAGTGAGAGAATCACAGTTTTAGTCTGGTCTATATAGGACTCTTGGTGGCAAAGGAATGTATGATCTAATATAAGAATGTGTCAGCATCTAACTATACCAGTTTTATCTAACTCAAAGATCCCACATGCACAGACACCTTTCACGTAGTTTCTTGCCTAAAATAAAACTGTCCACATTGCACATAATTTGAATTCTAGGGAAAAGGCATAAAGCTGAGCTAAGCAAATTACAACTCAAAGCACTTTTACATACAAATGGTCTAAGCAGATTACACTCTTCACCTCCCTGCCTGCCTCCCGCCCTATGACCCTGGCCTCCCCTCCCAGTCCTAAATTAACCTCACGCCTGTGAACACTCAATAGGCTAAGATTTGTTGTATATTTACAGTTAATTGGAAAGTGTTGTGCAGCAAAGCAATGCCTAAAACTGTCTAAATTACATATGTAAAGGACTGCCTTCTCCCCTATGTTCCATCATTGTTGTTGTTTATATAGTGCCAGTGGTGTACCTGGCATTTGTACAATCAGTAGTTATAGACAAATCCCTACCCCAAAGGGCTCACAATCTGTGAGAGACAAGGGGAGATGAGGGGGAGGTGAACATCTGGAGAGACAAGGATACATTCATGAGATTGAGAAAATGCAGGTGCACATGCTTAAATAATTTAGTTACAGGGAAGAGATTCTGAGTGAGGGAGGGCTGAGGATGCAGTTTCATTTATGACAGGCCTTTTGACTCGTGACCAGGGAAAGCGTGATGGAAGAGGTAGGTTTTCAGGAGGGATCTGAAAGAGTCGCAAGCAGGTGAGAGTGGAGGCAGAGGAGGAGTGACGCTTTCGGGCAGGAATGTGGTGGGATAAAAGAGCGGAGAGATATGGGGGAGCAAGGACATGAAGAGCCTTAAAGGTGAATACATTCAGGAGCTTGTGCTAAATCCATTCCCGTAGTGGGAGCCAGTGTAGGGTGGAGAGGAGGGTCTGAATGTGGTCAAATCCATGGGCAAGGTGGATGACTTTGGCAGCAGAGAGTTGAATGGAGATGGGGGTGGGGCATGAGATCAGGAGGTTACAGTAGTGAAGGTGAGAGATGGCTAGAGACCAGTGAGGAGAGGAGAGGAGACTAGAGACCTGATCAGGAGACCAGTAAGGACGAGGTTACAGTAGTCAAGGCGAAAGATGACTAGAGTTTTTGCAATGACAACAGTAAGGCAGGTCTAGATTTTAGCAATATTATACAGGGCAAAGTGTCAGGATTTGGCAGCAGCCTGGATTTGAGGCATAAAGGAGGAGTCAAAAATGAATCTCAGGCTACGTGCCTGAGGTACAAGCTGGATGATAACACCCACTTCAGTGGAAACTGAGAGGGAAGTAGAAGGGGAACGTTCTGGGGGGAAGATGAGGAGTTCAGTCTTGGTCATATTAAGCTTGAGTTGGCGGTGAGACATCCAGGCAGAGATGTCAGAGAGACAGTCAGCAATATGAGAGTGGATGGAGGAGAGCAAAGGTGTAGAGAAAGAGAGCTGCATGTCATCAGCAATCATACAGGTGGTAATGAAAGTCATGAGATTCAGTGTGAGTTTAGTAGTTTACCCAGAGAAAAAGTGTAAAGGGAGAAGAGGAGTGGGCCCAGGACGGTGTCTTGAGGAACTCCCACAGAGAGGGGAAGTCACGTAGAGGAGGTGTCAGCAAGAGAAACGTTGAAGGAACAGTTCAACAGATATGAAGAGAACCAGTCGAGAGCAGAGCCCTGGAAACATAGCAAATCCAGGAGGAGCATAGCAAATGGAGCATAGCAAATCCAGGAGGAGCATAGCAAATGGAGCATAGCAAATCCAGGAGGAGGCAATGATCAACAGTGTCAAAGGCAGCAGAGAGATTGAGGAGCACAGGAATGGAGTAGAGGCCCTTAGACTTAGCTAAGAGACGGTCATCTGTGCCTATATGGCAAGGGCCCAAAGAGAGGTGTTCTTGGTGGTTGCTCCACAGCTTTGGAACTCTTTCCTCTTGAGACTCACCAAAGCCCGAGCATCTTCTACAGGCAACATAAGATTTGTTTATTCAACAAGGCATTCAGCAGGCAGGGGATAAGACTTGGGCATTGTTCTATGGATATTTTGATGTACTGTTCTAAATTTCTACAGGTTTTTATTGCTTCTATTTTTGTATTTTTTTAACATAGTTCCCTGACCTGAGACTAGGGAAAAGCAGGTTAAAGATCAAAATATTAAACTTTAGAGCAGTGGCAAGCAGGAAAGCATGCTGAATTTTCCAGGTAAATTGTTCATTGCGAGCTATTTGCTTTATTATTATTTTATTAATTGTTTATTTATTTTATTTTATAAATTTGCATCCCGCCCCTACTGCCTCAGACAACTTGGGGCAGAGAACAACAATATTATAAAAATGCAATAAAATATAAAACAATATAAATCTCATAAATATAACATCTTAAAAAATACAAATACAAAATACAAATAGCGTGCCATAGAACATAACCCCCCGCCCACCTAACCCTTAACACTCTCCTCCACCAAACACCTGGCAGAGGAGCCAGGTCTTACACTGACGGTGGAACACAAGAAGGCTCGGGCTGAGGCGAACCGGGAGAGAGTTCCACAGCACTGGAGTGGCCGCCAAGAATGTCCACATCTCGGTCCCCTTGTGTCTATAGTGGGGAACCTCCAGGAGGGCAGTCCCCGATGACTGGGTTGCCCAGGGGCCCAGGAAGTAAGGCGGTCCCTGAGGTAGGTAGGGCCCAGACCATTTGGGGCTTTTATAGGTCAGCACCTTGAATCGGGCTCGGAAGACTATAGGCAGCCAGTGCAGTGCCCAGAGCACTGGCATGATGTGCTCCCGACGACCCATCCTGGTGAGCAGATGGCTTGCGGTGTTCTGCGCTAGTTGCAGCTTCTGAACTGTCCCCATGGGCAGCCCCATCTAGAGCGCATTACAGTAGTCTAGCCTCGAGGTGACAAACGCATGGATGACAGTGGCCAGGTCAGAGTCCGAGATGTAGGGGCGGAGCTGCCTCACCAGATTTAACTGGCAGAACGCACTCCTGGCCACAGCCGACGCCTGGAGATCCAGACGCTGCTGCAGGTCCAAGAACACTCCTAGACTCCTAACCTGAGATGCCGACACGCGGCAAACCCCATCAATAACAGGTAATAATCCTTCATCCGGAACCCCAGACCCACCAATGAGCACCACCTTCGTCTTGTCAGGATTCTATTTCAGTCAGCTCAACCTCATCCAGTCCGCCATGGCCGTCAGACACCGGGAAAGCACTGAGACTGCAGGACCTAGGTCAGATGGAAAGGACAGGTAGAGCTGCGTGTCATCAGCCACAATCTTCAAACCACTTACTTGGGAGCAGTCCCATTGAAATCAATGGGATTACTCCTGAGCAAGCAGTTTGAGGATTGCACCCTCAGTCACTTCTGTGCCTTGCAAAGTTGCTGTGGTGACAGTGTTGGTGATCCCAGATGCAGCTGTCATAGCTGTGAGGTGAGGGTCAACACTGAATCTTCAGGAATGCTCTCCAAGCAGGATTTCTTTTTTATTTTGGGGGAAGGGGGGGCGTTATTCCTGTTTTTAATGAGATTCTTCCCATGAGATGAGATATAAATTGTGTTAGCAATAAAAAACTGTGACTGTGTTTTTTCTATGGAGCTATTTTTACAGATTTGTTTTGTAAGGGAACTTGCAACCCCTCTTGCTGACCTTTCCGTACTGCATTATACCTAAACAGCTGTTTTGATTGAGCCTTTAAACGAATCAAGCTTAGTACAGTATTTATCAATCTAGAATTACAGCAGAATTTTGTAGTTCAAATGTCAGTCTTTACACCTCACCAAGCTCTCCCCCCCCCCCTTTATATATCATTTGTCTATTCACTTTTCTGTGGGAAAACCATTTATGCTTGTACATAACCGTTTTGTTTGTTGTTTATAACAATTTGATTTAATGTAATGTCTTACAAAGAGCTTAGAATGAAGGTTTTCTTTTTCTCCCTGTTGGGTCAAGATCCAGGTTAGGTTTAAAAAAAATATGCTAGAGAGATGTAGTGTTTTCACATGAAGCTGTCGACAAGACGGCATTGTTCACCCGAGTGAAGCAAAAGGAATTTTAGTGTATGTGGTGGATCTTGCCACTTGCATAACAATTCACTTCCCTCCGTTGCTAGTGAATATTCATATTCCCATAGTAAGGCTCTTTTTATTGTTGGTTCTGTAGATGTATGAGACAGCGTTCAAGCCCTTTAGCATTTTATTCAGGTAAATAAGTCCTGCTGTTTTGTGAGATGAGTGGTTTCACCTTCCCCCTTTCTGCAAAACTCATTTAGGAACTGTGCATAAAACCCCCCCGATGATTTCTGTTTACTGTATTTTACTGTTTATGCAGAATCTCCATGGCCACTTGGATGGGAGGCAAAGGGGTGGAACTGCACCCCCCTAACTCCCACCCCTTCTGAGCCTTTCAGGCAGGGGATATGGTCACACCAGAAACAGGGTGGGTGGAAAGCACTCTCCTATCACTTTCTAACAGGATCACAACCCCTTCCAAAGAAGCTTGTTGACATCATGACACTCGGAAAGGGTGTTTGTGGTAACACTGGAAAGGTATGGTATGGGACTCTTTGCATGACCCCTTTCTGACATGGCCACACCTCTGTCCAATCACCATCATGTCATGATGCTCAAAGGGGAATGCTCAAAGGTCACATGTGGAAGGAGCATGGTGAAGAGGCTATCCTGATTCTCCCCTAAAGTAAATTCTGCTGGTGCCCTTGTGAATGGCCTTTACTGCTGTATCTTGGAACAGTGATTTCCCAACTGTCTGAGCCATCTACAATGCCACAGAACATAGTAGACATCTCTTCTTTAATAATGATGCCCCTTATTCTGAACACCACTGTTCCATGGACCTAATGGATGTCCCTTATTTCAACATCCCTCAGCTCTGTAGTGGGATTGATAGCAGGGATACTATGGCAATACATGGGGCAAGATTGACAGCGGGGAAAGATTGACATGGGGCAAGATTGACAGTGGGGAAAATACTATGAAAAAAAGAATAAGGTGCAACAGCTATCTTCCAAAGGAAATTTAAAAAATGTAGGAGAAGAGACTTTTGTGAATGCAACCTGAGTTGCTCAACCATTCAACGGGCATTAGGCTCTTTAAGTCCCTTGGGCAGCAGTTCCCCAAATTTTTACCTCTGGGATCCTTTTAAAAGATTTATATATAATCCCAGAACCTCAGATAACGGTAAAAGCATATCAGACATCAGTTGAGGTTGTGACCTCAGTGAGACTCCTGACCTACAGTTTGGGGAATGTCTTCCCTTTAGGGGTATGCAGAAGGCGTACCATTCATTTTTATTTTCGTTTACAAACACCTCTTCGTTTGGGTTTTTTTCATAAATGACCCTACTATGTGTGTTTTGTTTTTTTGTTTTAAAATAAAAATAATAATAAAAACTAAAAATCACTGCGCATGCACGAAATGGCCACTGGGGCTATTCTGCGCATGTGCGCCCTTTTCCACAATGGTGCCAGCAGCGTCTGTGTCATTTTGGAAATGGGCACACATGCACAGAATGGTCCAGTGGTCATTTTGCACATGCACAGTGATTTTAATTTTTTTAAATTTAAAAATAAAAATAAAAAACCCAAATCACTGCACATGTGCAAAATAGCCACTGGACCATTCTGTGCATGCGGGCCCTTTTCCAAAAGTACCCTTCGCCGCCAAAATGGAGGCGACGGGCGTTTTGTTGCGCCCCTCCTCGTGTGTTCCCAGGAGAGGCGCAGAAGAGAGGGAACGAGCGGCCGCTGCGGGCCGTCCTCTTACAGGATGGCGCTGCTGATTGGTTGCAGCACTGCAACAGCCCCGGGGAACGAGGCGGGCGCATGCGCGCTTCGTAGGGGCCTGGAATCCCCGCCCCTGTTAGAAGGGGCGGATTCCTGCATTGAGCCACGAGGAAGCCATTCGCCTCGTGGCAAGGAGGCGATCGGCAGCAAAAATTAACAGCGCTGGTTAGCCATCTTGCCACGAGCGAAGCAGTGTCCATCTCCCCAGACTGAGCCACCATGGGGCGGGCAAAGAAGAAGGGAGATGGGCAGAAGAGAAAAGGAAAAGCAGCTGCGAGGGACAGGTCTGAGCAGAGACCGGAAGAACTGCTCCCCCCTGCAAACGAACCCTCTGAGCCCGAAAACCTCCCCACCCGGGAGGCTTTGATGGAGCGCCTCCTGGCCTGCGAAGCCCTCCTGCGGGCGCGTGGTGAGCAGCCGTGCGGCGGGGGAGGGGGTAATGAAAATGCAGGGCCATCGGGCCCAGGGTCCAGCGGGGGGTTGCAGCCCCCACCCAATCCTGTGCGCCCAAATGAGGGGGAAGGTTCTGGGGAAAACCCTGGTCCCCTGGCGCCAAGAAGGAACAGGTCTGTGCCCCCCCCTGACCGGTATGGGGGTGCCTTATATGGACCCCTGTTATGGAGTAGCCCAGCAGGGGGAGCCACCAGGCCACAGCCCGAGAGGACCCCCCGGCCAAGCACATCCAGCCAAAGCACTGCAGGGAGGGGTCAGGGGAACGGGCCAGACCAGGCCAATGAGATGAATCAGACATGGGGGGCTGGGCAGTATTCAGACCAGGTTGAGGCCAGAGGTATGCCGCCAGAGTGGCACGGGGATAGTGAACAGCCAGACCATGGCCTGGCAGGCGGGGAGCATAGGGACAGGTACAATGTTCCTGGGATGGGCCTCTACCAACGGCATTTGGTGGACCCCGATGTACCAGGGCCATCAGGAATAGGGGCAACCGCAGGGTTAGCCCAAGGGGGTAGGGGCCCCGCACCCGCTCTGGTTGTCCCACCTGCAGATGGACCTCCACCGGCGACCCGGAGGCGAGTGGAGGCATCCCGCCCAGCTGACAGGACAGCCGACGCAGATATGTGGAGAAGGATCGAGGCAATCGAAAGGGAGCTGCGTCGTGGAAACAATGAAGGAGACGGAAGGGCCGACAGGCACCAGGACCAAGGCCGTGGGGAACAGTCGCTGCCCCAAACGGGTGAGCGTGACATGGAAGGAATGCCAGTAGGGCAGGGGAACGGGGCGGCAGAACCCGTAACCAGGCAGGGTAATGAGTTACCCCAGCATGGGCGGGGCCACCAGCTTAGCAGGGAACAGGGCGGCCTAACGGGGGGTCCCCCTTCTGTCCCCATGGGACCTCTCTCCTCTCCAACCCCACAAGCAGGCACACCACAGATGGTGTGGTGGGGTAACCAGTGGGCATGGATAACCCCAGTGAATGTGCAATCACCGGTGGGTAGCAGGGTCGAACAAGGTGAGGGGCTGAGCCAGATAGGCGGAGCAGCTGGAATGTCGTCATGGGCTGAAGGGATTAGGAACCCCCAGGAGGCAACGAGCGAAACACTCACGGGCAGCCAGCCAGGACACCGCACTGCACCACCACCAGGGGGCGCAATACCGAGTGTGGCAGCCCCATTTGGCGAGCATTTACACCCAACCACAAAGGAAAAAATTTTAAAGGGTGAATATGTTGATTTGTTCGCGCTGCTATTCAGCGACCCAATTAGTGATCACCCCGAACAGGATGAAAATAAAGAGAAGGAGAAGTTCCACCGCCCAAAGGCGGATAGGAACTGGGAGAATTGGACTGCAGCTTTCGCTGTTTACATGGGGGTATCAATTTATGCAAACCCAGAAAGGGCATTGGAGTTGCATAAGTATAGCGACATAGTTAGGAGGGCTTATGGGACCGGTCCACCCGGAGCGTGGTTACGTTATGACGAGGCATTCCGTCATAGGGCAGCCACAACCCCAGGATTGCGCTGGGACATGCATGCGCCAGACCTCTGGCTTGAATGCATGATCGATGCGACACGGGCCCCCAGGGCGGCTAGCGGCCACCCATTGGTCATGGGGCGGGTAGCCCCGGCCAATGAATACGGTGAAGGTAAGAGACGAGGACAAGGGCAGGCCGGCTCCTGTTGGGAATTCAACAGGGCAGGCCATTGTACCAAGGTGGCGTGCCGCTTTCGACACAATTGTGCGAACTGCGGAGGGACACACCCAGAGACCAATTGTTTTCGCCCGAAGAGGCGAGGCCAGAGAGGGAATAATGGGCAAAAAGGGGGTAGTGGAAAACCCAATCAGGGACATCCCGGGCAAGGTAGAACTGGAAAGGGGGCCGACGCCAGTCAGGTATGATCGCCTTGAGGCGGCACTCAGGTTTCACCCCAAAAGGTCGGAAGTAGAATATGTGGTCGGGGGATTTAAGTCAGGTTTCAGGATACCAGCTGGTCCGGTTATAGCAACCCAATGGCCTTCAAACCTGAAATCCACCCTGGGGTTGGAACAGATCATTCAACAGAAAATTAAGAAGGAAGTAAGTGAGGGCAGGGTAGCAGGCCCCTACAAGGAACCCCCGCTTCACAACCTGGTAGTTTCGCCATTGGGAGTAGTACCAAAGAAAGCAGCAGGCGAGTTTCGCATGATACATCACCTTTCCTATCCTAGGGGTGGATCGGTTAACGATGCCATTCCTAAGGAGCTCTCGACAGTTAAATATGCATCCTTCGATGTCGCTGTCGAGAAGGTGAGAGCTAAAGGAAAAGGGGCCTTAATGGCCAAATGTGATGTAAAATCTGCATTCCGCCTGCTGCCAGTTAGCCCAGAGAATTTTCACCTGCTGGGATTTCAGTTTGAAGGACAGTTTTATTATGATCGAGCCATGCCAATGGGCTGCTCGATATCATGTTCAGCTTTTGAGAGATTCAGTTCCCTGGTAGAGTGGATTTTCCAGCAGCGGGTGCCCGGTGCGGGAGTAACCAAATACTTAGATGATTTTTTGATCATCGGCTCCCCCCGATCAGATGAATGCGCGGTCGCCCTGGAACAGTTCCAGGTGACGGCTGAGGAATTGGGCATTCCATTGGCACCCGAAAAGACTGAAGGGCCAACCACCGCCCTTGCCTATTTGGGAATTGAGTTGGACTCTGTTAACATGATATCACGGTTGCCATTAGAAAAATTGGGGGCCCTAAAAGTTAAGATCACGGCATGTTTAAGAAGTACAAAGATTACAGTCCTTCAGCTGCAATCACTGATCGGCAGCTTAAATTTTGCTTGTAGGGTAATAGCCCCAGGTCGAGCATTCCTGTCAAGATTGTATAGCAACTTAAAAGGGAACTTGCTACCGCATTACCGGATCAGAGTGACCAAGGAAATAAAAAAAGATTTAGAATTGTGGTTGAGCTTCCTGGATGAGTTTAACGGGGTCAGCTTCTGGAGAGATCAGTGGTTGCTCAAGGATGATATGCAGGTGCACTCTGACTCTGCCGGGGGTAATGGGTTCGGAGTGTACTTTGATGGATCATGGGCGGCAGCCCCCTGGCCTGAAAAGTGGCACTCAGCAGGGATAACCAGAGACTTGACTTATTTGGAACTATTTCCCATCCTGGTGGCGGTTATGCTGTGGGCAGATCGTTTTGCTAATCACTCTGTGCTCTTCTGGTGCGACAACTTAGCAGTTGTTCACGTTGTCAATTCACTGTCCTCCAGGTCAACACGAGTGATGGGGCTGGTTCGGGCATTGGTACTTACATGCCTGAAACAGAACATCTTATTCAAAGCACGGCATGTCCCTGGAATCGATAACGGCATTGCTGATGCCCTGTCCCGATTCCAGATGGACCGATTCCGTCAGCTGGCACCGGAAGCTCGCCCGGACCCCGAACCATTGCCCACGGGAATATGGAACGTTGGGAATTAGATCTCCTGAATACCGTCCAATCTTCCCTCGCCCCTAAAACGCAGGTCGCTTACGGTAGGGCTTTTAGGGAATTTCAGGATTTTCGTGAGCAAAAAGGTTGGTCGATCGGATTCCCCATTTTAGAGCAGGAAATGCTACAATTTGCTATGCAATTACATGACAAGGGAATGTCGGGCGGCACTATCTCAGGGAAAGTGGCAGCCTTAAATTTTTTTAGTAAATGCAGAGGATTTCCTCCCCCTGATGGGGGTTTTTATCTTAAACGTATGCAAGAGGCCTGGGCCAGGTCACCAGCTCCTCCTCGACTGGTGCGCGCTCCTATCACGACTCCAATCCTCGTGCGGGTTGCTGAGGCCATGGATAAGGTTTGTTATGACCAATACGAGGCACAGTTATTTAGAACTGTGTTTGCAATTATGTATTTTGGGGCTTTTAGAATTAGTGAAGTGGTCAGCAGCACCTCGTACGACGATTCAGGTCGGGCATTTTTGGTATCGGATGTAAGCATGACCCAGGCAATTCTATGCATCCGGTTGAGAAGGTCCAAAACAGACCAGAGGGCTCGGGGCCACTCCGTCGAGTTGTTCCCGGCCGGCCTGCCGATTATATGCCCCTTACAGCAGATGATGAGTTACTTGACCATCAGACCCAATCAGTCGGGGCCCTTGTTCATACACCGGCAGGGTACCCTAGTGACGAGCTACCAGGCAGCAGCTGTGCTCCGCAGGGCTCTTAAAGAAATTGGCCTCCCCCCCGGGAGTTATGGGACCCATTCTTTCCGCATAGGAGCTGCCACCGCTGCGGCAACAGCCGGGTTACCTGAAAAGGTTGTCAAAGCGGTTGGGCGCTGGCGGTCAGGGGCATATAAGAAATATGTGCGCTGCTACCCGCATTAACCCTCATCTCCTTCTTTATTTTCTGTCAGGAAGCTTGAGCGCCCAGCCGCCTCGACGAGTTGTGTGGATCGTGGGCCACAGCTTGGTTCGATGGGCAAGCAGGGCAGCGTATTGTGCCCCCCCCGGTTCTCAATTGGGTTTTGAAGATAAGGCGTCCATAAGGTGGTTTGGAAAAAGTGGGATGCGTTGGAGCCACTTTTTACCAACGTTGAACAGTTTGAGGACGTTACCCTCCCCCGAAATATTAATTATTCACCTCGGTGAAAATGATCTTACGAACCGAAAAGCGGTTGGTTTGATTGTTCAAATTAAACGGGATTTACTCCACGTTAAGCAATGGTTTAAGGGGGTTAAAATAGTATGGACCGCTATGGTACCCAGGATTAAATGGGCAAATGCGCTTAGGCCGGGAAGGATAGACAAGGCTAGAAAGAATGTGAACCGAGAGGTGGGGAAATGGGTAACGGGGCTTGGGGGTTCCGTTTTACGGCACCAAGGAGTGGTGCACACCCGACCAGAACTGTACAGGGCTGATGGGGTGCACCTATCTGAAATTGGAAACAACATGTATTTGGCCCAATTGGTTGAGCACTTGACTGGCCTTTTGAGGGAATAGGTGGTGGGTGTCGGGCCAGGTCGTGTGCGCCTGCCCCTATGTGGCGGGGGTCCAGCATGCTACATAGGATAAATAGGTATTGGTAGGAAATAGAAGGGGGCATCTCCTTAAGAGATGGGGGGTGACACTCGGTGTAATGCGGGGCACAGCGGGCACCGAGGTCATCCCCTGAGGAGGCGTGGCCTTGAGCCGGTGTCCAGGGGCATGCGCTGTCTCCACACCGGGTCGATGTTTCTCTCCTTACCCAGATAAAAGGTTGGTTGTTCGTCACCCGCCTCCCGTACGGCCAAGCCCGAGCGCTGTCGAGGGAGGCGGGGTTTAAGGTTCGGGCACTGTTAATGGAGGGTGCATCCAGACAGTGCCACAGTTAATAAGATAAGTTAATTAGGTAGCGTGCTGGACCCAGAATTGCCAGGGCAATTCACCCACCATCTATTAAGGCTAAATGCGTCATCAATAAAGAGTGCGGCCATTTTTAACACCATTACAGTCTCTGCGTCTCATTTGGGGGGGGTGCGCCGACAAGTACCCTTCGCCGCCAAAATGGCGGCGACGGGCGTTTTGTCGCGCCCCTCCTCGTGTGTTCCCAGGAGAGGCGCAGAAGAGAGGGAACGAGCGGCCGCTGCGGGCCGTCCTCTTACAGGGCGGCGCTGCTGATTGGTTGCAGCACTGCAACAGCCCCGGGGAACGAGGCGGGCGCATGCGCGCTTCGTAGGGGCCTGGAATCCCCGCCCCTGTTAGAAGGGGCGGATTCCTGCATTGGGCCACGAGGACGCCATTCGCCTCGTGGCAAGGAGGCGATCGGCCCCACCCACCATCCCCTCCAGCACTGTGGCTGTAGCTGATTGCCTTACCAGGGATCGAGGAGGAATTTTTGACAGACAAGAATTATATGGTCTGGAATTTTCGCCTCCTCAACAGTGTTGGAGGTAGGTTTAATAGGCTTTAATTGGTATCCCTCTTATTCGATCTAGGTAATTGGCTCCACTGTGTAATTTGGCATTAAATAGGAGAAATCTGATCTTGGCCAACGGCTTGTTAGCCCACTTGAGGTACAATTTGAGTTGATCTGATTGGAAGTTGAATGGTCATTATTGTCGCACTCTGTGGGGGTCCAGCATGCTACATAGGATAAATAGGTATTGGTAGGAAATAGATGGGGCATCTCCTTAAGAGATGGGGGGTGACACTCGGTGTAATGTGGGGCACAGCGGGCACCGAGGTCATCCCCTGAGGAGGCGTGGCCTTGAGCCGGTGTCCAGGGGCATGCGCTGTCTCCACACCGGGTTGAGGTTTCTCTCCTTACCCAGATAAAAGGTTGGTTGTTTGTCACCTGCCTCCCATACGGCCAAGCCCGAGCGCTGTTGAGGGAGGCAGGGTTTAAGGTTAAGGCACTGTTAATGGAGGGTGCATCCAGACAGTGCCACAGTTAATAAGATAAGTTAATTAGGTAGCGTGCTGGACCCAGAATTGCCAAGGCAATTCACCCACCATCTATTAAGGCTGAATGTGTCATCAATAAAGAGTGCGGCCATTTTTTAACACCATTACAGTCTCTGCGTCTCATTGGGGGGGTGGGGGTGCACCGACAATGGTACCGGTAGTGTTGGCACCATTTTGGAAAAGGTCAGCCAGTCTGCACGACAGACTGACTGAACTTTTCCATAATGGCCGAGCGAGCATGAGCAGAACGGCCATGGTGGCAATTTGTACATGTGCAGTGATTTTTAATTTTTTTTTAATTACTGTTAATAAATTAAACAAAAAACAAAAAACAGATGAAAACAAGCATTATAGTTAGGTAGATTGAGTTTATATAATTTTTTTATCTGACCTGCTTTATTGTTTATTGTTCATTATAGAAGAGTTTAGGATTTACTTTTTTATCTGTTCTGTGCCTTGCCTTGTTTCGTTGTATGGTTTGACAATGGCCTATGGCTACGTTTAATAAAATTTGATGAAAACAAACAATAGTTTGCTTATTCATCTGTTTCTGTAACATTAGTCATGATAATTAATGGAGCTCCATTTGTTTTTGTAACTAATTAAATCATATGAAATGCACACCCCTAGCCCTTAGGATTTTTTGAAAGTTCTAGTCCTGGTATCTTTTGCCACTTTGATCGCTGTATAGTTTTTGTTGGAGCGCTTACAATGAATGAAAGTTCCTGTCAGTTTACAAGACAGTGGCCTCAATCCCATGCTCTGCGGATCCCAGCGTACAAGGTGTGTGCGGGCGCATGCGTGCGGCACAGAGCAATCTAAATGCACGTGGGCCCTGCACGGCTGCATGTGCCCGTGGCTCCACACGGGTTCCGCCGAGCATGGCATCAGGGTCACTGTTACCCCTCTTCCTACATTATCACTCTCCATTTTTCACTGGTCCAGACCCCAATTTGTTGCTTGGCTTAATGGTTTTTATGCCCACTCACTGAATTACATTTATTTGACTTTTCTGTATCAGGTTTTTTTCTTTTACTTCAACAGACAAAGACACAACAGTCATTAAAAATTTGCAAATCTGACTTGAAACACCTGAATGCCAAATTATAGCCTGTCATTCTGGAGGCCAGGTTTTCATTCTTTTGTCAGCAAAACCTGATACTAAAGTGCCAGTGTCAGAAAGCTACTGTCTGGCTTCTCTAATGTTTTGTAGTTCAGATAATTTCAGTCAGCCAATTGAAATGCTTCATTCGTACATCTTTTAAAGACCTGGATGATGCAGACTGCCTACTTTGGGGTTCTGAAAACTACTATTTAGAGTTAACGCTAGGACTGCAACCATTAACCGATTAATCGATTAATCTGACTAAAACTGATTAAAATTTGCCCCCTGATTAATCAATTAGCTGCCAGCTGACAGTCCATACTTCTGTGTGTGTAGCTCAAGGGGATGCATTCCAGCAGAAGGCAAGTTTACCCAATGCACGCAATTAGGCGAATCTATGCAAAGATATGTATATTTATGTACATTTATGCAAATTTATATCAATTAATTGATTATTCTACAGAACAGCTGAATCGATTTAATCAACTAAAATTTCTAATTGGGTTGCAGCCCTAGTTAACACCCATTGTTTTGCTTCTTAGACTGTTTTCCCATGGACCGTAGGGGATGGGTGGAGGCGGCGGTGAATGGGTGCTGTGTGGGCGGCTCATCCCACAGATGCCCACCCATCTCCACACATGGAGCATCTGCCATTGTTGCCTGTTGCTCCGTGTGTGGTGGATCGGTGGAGGTAGGTGGAACGCGGGAGCATGCACACACCCCTACCCACCCACTGTGGTGATCCCATAGACACACACACACCCGCTTACCCACCCACAAACATAGGGGAGAGGGGGCGTCCATTTGAAAAGGGCATAACAAGGAGCCATGTTAATATGAAGAGTCAGAAGAAATGTGAAAGACTGAGTTTTCTGGGATATCCTTCCACTCATCCAAATGGGCAGCAATAAGTAGACATTGGTGATATCTGTAAGATAGATCAGCCATTAGTGGCAGAGATGACAGTTCATCTGACAAGACAGGTTTGGTAGCTCTTATTTGAAGAGCATGGGTGATGCTCTGTGCTAATGATACAGAGGGCAGGACTAGAAAGAGTGGGCTCAAGTTATGGGAAGGTACATTTTGTTTAACTATCAGGAAAAACTTCCTAACAGTCAAAGCAGTGCAGTAATGGAACAAGCTGTCTAGGGAAGTTGTATGCTCTTCATTGCTGAAGATTTTCAGATAGAAGCTGGACCGTCATCTGTCAGGGATGTTGTAGCTGTAGTCATCCTGCATACAATAGGGATATGCACAGTAACTCTCTTTCGTTTTCATTATTCATTTCGTTTTCATTATTAAAATGTCATTCGTTTTCGTTATATTTTGTTAGTCTTTGTTTCGTTTTTGGTTTTTACTATTGTTTTTTATTTTCGTTGCTTTCAATGGAAAACACGTTCTTGGTTGTAACTTTTCAAATTTCCATCCAACTTTGATGAGACTTTGTGGGATTGTACCCCCAATGGAGGGCAGTATGTGTATCACATTTCAGAATGAATGGTTAAAGGGATCCACTTGATATTCGTTATTTTGCAAAATGCTGTGTACACATTCCTGGCTGTAACATCTTTGTCTCCCATCCTATTTGGATGGAACTTGGCAAAATCATACCCCTCCCCAAGGGTACTACTGCTGTGAAATATTATTATTTATTTATTATTATTAACAAACATTTATATAGCACCAGCAGTGTACCTGGCACTTTACAAAGTAATAAAATAGACACGGTCCCTGCCCCTAGGACTTACAATCTGAGAGAATATCAGAAGGATTGGATAAAGGGTCCCAAAGCTATTAGCGATTTACTTTTAAATGCATTTCTGGCTGCAACATCTTTGTATTCCAGCTAGCTTACATGAAATTTGGAAGGCGTCTATCTCAGACCTTTAGGATTACCTCTGCCAAATATCCAAAGTATCTGATAAAGGGTCCCAATGTTATAAGCCTGCACAGCATCTGGAGAGTATGAGCCTATGCCAGGGATTCTCTTATGTGTGTCACTGTGGTACAAGGTGTGTTTGTGATGCCAATTGGCCAGCAGAAATGTTACCTATATATCATTCTGTGCTGTGACCACCACAACCCCTCTTCCTAACTTTTTACTGGGAAGTTGGAAGCATCTGCTTAGGAAAGAGTCAATAAGGGATTCTCTTATGTCTTCTGTCACAGTGATTGTAATGACAATTGTCCAGCCTGGGTGTGTGAACCATGTCTCCTGATTTCTGGGATGCTTCCCCCAGCCCTCCGCCTTGCTGCCTGAAGTTCTAGTTATGTCCCTTCTATGCCCACCTCAGAGCCACCCAGGATTGGTCCTTGAAAGCTGGAAGCATACAGTAAGAAAGGCAATCACATCTCTGTCCCAGCCAGGGTGTCTTTGAAATGTCAAGCCAATTGGCCAGAGGAGATATCTGTCACCTCTGCTGTTTGGCCCAGACTTCGGTCTGGGTGGACACCCCAGGTGCATGGGGGTGTCAATCAACGTGCAGAGAACGCCCCAAGAGGGGGCAGGATGCTGGGCAAGAGGATGCTGGGCAGCTAGCTGAACTCTTGCAGTGAGCTCTAGCGCACACACACAAAAAGCCTGCCAGCAAAGTCTGAGAAAATGCTCTGAACAAAGCCAGAACTAACCACAGACAAAGAGTAGGCCCAAGGAACATCAACGTATATCTACCCTCTATGCCCGCCCTGAAGTCACCACTGATTGGTTCTCCTGTAAAGGTGGAAGCATGCAGTAATTAGCTAGCGAATGTGTCTGTCAGTCTGTTGGGCTGCTCCCCCTCCCTTCTACAGTCCCCTCCCCCCTGCCAAGCCTGTATCTGAATGGTGCTGCATGTACTATTTACCTGAATAACGAAAGTCTTCAAGAGGGAAACTTCAATTGTGTATAAAATTTGGACCCTATATTAAATCTTTCTACAATTTGGCAGTGATAATTCTGAAGATCTGAGATACAGTCTTGCAAAATTGCATGTTCAATGGATGGAATACAAAGACGTAACAGCCCAAATGCATTTACAACCTAAGGACATGTTATCATATTCTTCTGAAATTTGGCAGATATAGTAATATTGGGAAGAGGTGTGGACTGCATTCCCACCTGCAGTGGCAGTGGCGGCAGCGGGAGGGGCGAGGGAAGATGCGGCAGCGCGGAGGAGCTGGCCGACGGGAAAAGAGCGGGTGCGAATGGGGATCTGCTGCAGCTTCTCTTGCACATGTCAGGGCCGGATTTTGCACCCTGACATATGCAAGAGAAGCCGCGGCAGATCCCTGTTCGCACCGGCTCTTTTCCTGTTGGCCGGCTCCTCCACTCTGCCGCATCTTCCCTCACCCCTCCCGCTGCTGCCACCACCGCTGCAGGTGAGAACGCAGCCATAGTCTTGCCAGACTACATCCAAATCAGATGGTAGACAAAGATGTTACAGCCAGGAATGTGTATATAGATTTTTGTAAAATAACAAATTACAATCACTTATAAAATCAGATCCCTTTATCCAATCTTTCTGAAATATGGCACACCTAATGCACTCCATTGGGGGTACAATCCTGTCAGGTTTAATCAAAACTGGATGACAAACAAAGAGGTTACAGCCTAAAATGTGTTTTTCAGGTTTTTCCTATTAATTCGTAATAACAAAAAAAGTAGTTTATTTTTTATTGTTATTTTTTTTGTTTTCATTGTTGAATAACAAAAATGAAAAATCCCTATTTTGTTTTCGTTATTATAATAACAAAAATGAAATGCACACTCCTAGTATCCAAGCAGGGGTTGGACTAGATGGCCGGCAATGTCCTTTCTAACTCTTAAGATTCTGTTTGTGCAAACGTGCTTTGTGTGCGATGCCAGAGACCATGGTTGCAGACAGGATGTAGCTGCCACTTGCATGAAGCCATTATGCATAGATAAAGCTGTTGCCACACTTTTGGTCTGCAGCTGCCTGAGATACCATACGAATCTCTTCCAACAAGGGACAATTTCTGGCCATCAGCCGGTGGGAAGAGACTATGGAGATTATGCCACTAAACGTTTTCAGAGTTTTTATGCCAATAAACGTTTGTAAAACCAACCATGTGGTCCAGATAACATCAGCAGTTTCCATGGATTTAGCATTACGTCTGGTAACACCCTGTATTTCTTTATCCACACTCTTTTCTTTGGCATGTAGGATATGTTTTTACTTGGTGTTTAATTTTTGGTTGTGGTTTTATTTTCCCTCTTCCTTTTTTGTTTTCCCTTTCTTTAGGATCCAGGTTCTGCAGCACTGACACTGTATAAATGATAATAGTAATTTAGAAAACAAAAGACTGGGCCACCTGAGCTATTCATTATTCTTGATTTGTGGTGTCACCACCGATACTCCTGCAGCCCTTCTCAGCCAACGGGAGTGTCATTTTGCTCTGTTCTCAGGATGTTCAGACATTGAGCCTGCCAAAAGAAGAATCTCTTCAATCTTGCCTGCTTTTTCTCACTGTTTGATCCAGGTGCTCCCCTCTCCCTCTCGTAGGATGCAGAACACTGCACATGAGGGGTGCATAGAATTTCTAATTGTACTATTGGGCTGAATACAAAGCAGCTGAAAATGGTATTCTGATGAAGCTAAATTGGAAGCTAAATAATATGGAAGTGAGCACTGCAGTTAAGGCAGACACATATTCTATTATCATTAATTGCAGCAGTTTGTAAAAAACCATCCCGACAATTAGTCAACATCACAACCTCTCAAAACAAAGCCTATTAGTTAGATTACTTTTCATAGTGTATTTTATTAATAACTTCCTAGTGCCACCATCCCATACTACGAAAATAGAACTGCAAGGAGGAGTAATGTATAAATAAGAAAGTTTGATTAAGCATGTGGACTGGAGTTCCCCAGTAATCTATAATAATAATTAAAAGGATTTTATTTGCTCAATTTCTAAAAAAGTATATCACCATATCAATCTGTTCAGCATAGAATTATTGACTGTCTATAAAATGAATACTTTCAGAAAGAAAAAAAACCCAGTGTAGCTTGGGATTCTAACCTATGAGGAGAGGCAGAGGCAGACCAAAGCAAAGAATTTTATACATATAATGTGATCCAACAGGAAGAGAAAATAGATCAAATGTAATAAACCATACAAGATCTTACACACACAAAATCTATTATAGATATAATTACATATTTATTATTTATTTATTAAAATTGTATCCTACCAAAAGCTCAAGGTAACAACATAAAACAGATAAATTTAGAAAGGGAAAAAACCCCGCATTTAAAATACTGCCCCCAAGAACCCAGCCTTTGCAAAATCTATCCCTGCCCACCAAACGCCTGGCCAAATAGGTCTTCCATCACCTCTGTGAGGCACAACAGCCCAGATCACTTGTTAAGTCCTCGCAGGACTAGCGCCACTCACAGATTTACCAATTTTGTTGGCCACTCTATTGGCCATTATTTCATGTTCTGTTGGTGTGGGGAAGGTCTTCCCTCCACCGAGCACTCAGTTTCTCCCCTCTGTCTCTGTGGGCTGCCTCCAGCACCGGTCACCAGTATTTGGTTGGAGAATTAGTTCCCAGTGTGGAATTGCCCTGCCATGGGCCTCCACCCATGGTGCTCTCACATACAGTCCACTGCCCCATTCTGTGGTGACGGTGTGGGGAGATGGTCTCAAGATCTTTGGGAACATAGCCCAGAGTCCTGTGTGTGTGTGTGTGTGGGGGGGGGGGTGTATCCCTCAAGAACCCCCAGTCCCTGTGTACACTCAGTGTACTGGTCCTCTTGGTGCCCCTGGGCTCGCCTTGCACAAACCCATGGTCTCTGAGCTCGCTGCTGGCCCTGATATCGTGAGGGTCCCTGGCCTCCATCTTCCCAGGGATGTCCCTCCTGTTTCCCTCGCAGCTGGCCCTTATCTCTAGGGCCTGGAGGTGGGCATTCTCTACACCCCAATCCTCCACTTCCCCAACTGGGCAGTAGGTGATACTTTCTTGTCTTCTGCTGTGGGTATAGGGCCTGCAACCTGGTTCTGCATTACATCACCAGGTGTGTCATTTTACCTGCCTTGGGATTTCCGCCTTGGGCCCCCTGGCTCAGTCAGCTGACTCTCTTGATGGTCCTAGGGTCCACACTGTAGCCCCTCCTAAGAATGCCAGCTCTTTTGCCCCGTGCATCCTGTGTGCCTCTCTACTAGAGACTAAGCTGGACCATCCCCCACTCTCTGGGATTGCTTGCCTTCCTGTTGGGCTCACAGCCTTGGCCAAGCCCTAGGACCCTGCAGGTGGATCTCACCAGCCTCATCGTCCAGCTCCCCTCAGGCCCCACCTTGAGCCTTGCTGATATTGGCCCAAGCCCCCTTTGCTGGGCTGCTCCCTCACATTGGGCAGGCTACCAGCTGCTCTACCTCTTGGTTTGGCGACTACAGAGCTGGGGGGAGTACCCCAGCCTCTTCTAGGGGCTTCTTAGGGGGCTTGCTCCCTCTCTGTATCCCCTGGGGTCAGCAAGCCCCACTTGGCCTAAGACCCTGTCCTTCAGGGCCTTCCTGACGGCCTTGCCCACTCCCTAGGGCAGGGTCAGAGTTCCTGCCTACTTCCCCAGTTAGGGGCACCTTCAGCCGGTTGTAAAGCTCCTTGCCCTGCTGTCTACAAGTTTATTACCTCTGCAGCTGGGGTATCTCCCATTATAGCCCCAGACAGGTCACATGACACGCACACAGCTTGGTCATGTGACCTGCTGTCAAGGGCTCCTATTAGCCCTTTCAGGGCTCACCTTTCAGGTGAGCAAGCGGTGAAGCTCTGAGTCGCTGCAGGCCTGCTCCTGCAACGTCTTGCTCCCAGTGCTTCACCGCAACCTCCAGGAAATGGTTAGGCCTAGGCTCTGATGAGTTCTATAAGTGTAGAGCAGCCACTGCGAATGCCTCTCTGCATGCCCTCCTGCTCAGTGGTTGTTCCAAGTTTCTTGTAAATTGTGCCATGCTCTCAGCAGTCGCTCAGGCAAAAATCCTTGTGAAACTGGGAATGTGCCCTAGTGATGATGTCTGTACTGCCTGGCAGCTGTACTGAGGCTGCTTGTGTCTTGTAATTTTGTTTCAGTATAAGGAGTAAGGCTTACAGCAACCTTCTGGGGCATTCTTCCATGCCCTTAGCATTGTGGGAAGTACCATAGTGAAGCAGGGAGTGTCTTTAAATTGTTTGTTCTTTTAGATTAATATAGTGATGACTCAAACGATATGGTGCCAAGAAAGCTATTTTATTAAATACACAACATCAAATATAAAAATACACAACATAAAAAATAATAACCCCAATTAATACAAAAAATAAAAGATAGCTTCTCACATCACTTTATGCAAGCCGGGAAACTCCAACAACGGCTGCGAGATGATCCCCAGGTGGGCCCCAGGTTCTGCCGCTCCCCCTCTGCATGTATGCGGAGTGGGCAGCAGTGAAATTCCAAATGTGGGTCCCCGGCTGCTCTGTCTTATAGTATTCTGCCTTCACAAACCCACTAGGCAAACACTGCGCATGTGCTAACAATTAACTATTGCCTCCCTTTGGCCTGAGTAATTCAACTTCCAATTAGACCTTTCTCTCAGTATCAGGCTTAATTACTGATAAGCGCTTCTCATAACATTACAGCTCTAACTGGCCTTGGCCTTCTGAACAACAACTTATACAATACCGCATAAACTGCCAAAAAGGCATGCTTACAACTCATGACATACAAGATGGATTCTTAAAGCAAAAGTAGACTGAATAAGATATATAAGGGTTCACTAACTGGCTCCACCAGTGTACATAGGTCTTCCGCAATCTTTCACTACAGGGAAGTAGTGGGAAAGGGTTATGCAAGGGAATCAGCAGTTGTGTGACTGCATTGCTTGCTACTGGAGAAGACACATGCAAGTTAAGGGAGTCCGGACATATGGAGAATTTGTAAGCATGATGGAGGTTAAGTGAATGAACCTTATCTTTGTGTTCCCAAATTAGATAATTTAGATAAGAAATGTGCAAATTCTCTATGGTGAGACTAGGGATGTTTTTAGACGAGATACCATTTCTCCCGGATTGCAGAATCTGGGAGAAACAAACTCGCGTGGTGGGGATGTGGGGTTAGACGTTTCCTCGTGATACCGGAAGTTGGCCAGAGCCATTGGAAACAGCAGACTCATGCATGTACAGAGATCCAGGCTTACAAATCCTTGATATCACGGTTTCATAAGTCCAGCTCTCCATCCATGTGTGAGTCTGCTGTTTCCATTGGTGTCGGCTGACTTCGGTATTGGGAGGGAACATCTACTCCCAACACAGCACACACACACACACCGAGTTTGTTTCTCCCAGACTCTGCAATTCTGGAGAAATGGCATCTCATATAAAAATGCCCTGATATGTGGTTTCACTGCCTAGAATGTGCACAGAGCATTCTGCACTACCAGGCATAGTAATGTTCCTTAAGGGCCACTGCCTGGCCCCATTGAAGGCAAAGGGAGTTCAGCCAGTGACTTAAATGGGATTGAGTCCTACAGAGTAACAGCAAAGAAAACTCTGTGCGGAACAAGCCCATTTAGAAATGATGTCCAGCTGCTCATTTAGATCATGAGCTGTTTGTCGATACTGACAATTAGTGGGCTAAAGATTCCATTGACCACATGACAAAAATCAATAGACAGACACAGTTCTTGTTACTTATTTACTACAGAGCGTATTAAAGCCTGTGGGTGCACATAAATCCTTTGAAGCTATCCTGCTATGATCCTTGCCACAAACATGCATTGACACATCAATAAATCCTTTTGACAAGAGTGATATGTGAAAATCAATACCAGTTTATCAGCTACTCCCATGTTAGGCCAGCAAAGGTTTAAGACCCAATTCCCCAAAGCTGCGTAACTGACAAGGTTTAGGGGACGGCGCTTGTATCAGTTGTGCACATGTGGACTGACCTGATTAACAGACTTTCTCTCCAAAAGTTTAGTAAATCCCATAGAAGAGAAATAAAACCACTGTTACAGAGTTCATGTGAAGTTTGCAGCTTGGAAAATTGTATTTCAGGTTTTTATTAAGTTTAGTATTTTCCAAAAACGGAATGAACTTTTAGCATCCCTTGAGAACAAGGTAAGCATTTTTTTTTAAAAAGAAAAAGAAAACAAAGAAAAAAGAAAAAGTTTGCTTCTATTAGGAGCTGCTGAGTTAATTCTTGTCACCGTGCCATTTTCCATGACATCAGAGCAGCGGCAAAAGGCTAATAATGAGTTTGCATATTTAAACATAAGAACCATATTTCTTTTCATTGTTAAATACATGTTATTTAAGTCTAGGAAGCCTGTTTTGGAAAGTTATGTTGTATCACTTGACGTGGTTTCAACTGATACTGGCAGCCTGGAAGTCTGTAATCTTCCTTTTCCCTTGGGGACAATTGAAAGGCCCACAGAGTTCTCTGTTTCACTGGATTTCTAGCAATCACCCATGATGTCTAGAGTGAGCTACTTTATTTCCTAAAGTGATTTGATTTGTGGCAGATGCCTTACCTACTTAATTTTAATATTTTCCACCTAAAGTTGCCCAAGTAAGTATGTTTAAAAAAACAAAACACCAGCAACAAAAAAACAAATAAAATACAAATACACAAACAAAACAAAACAAAACAAACTAAAAAACAACAGTCAGTTGCAATTTTCCTAGCAAGGACCTAAAGGCCTTTTGAACTTTTTAGAACAAGATACTTCCTGGCAAGTATGTACTTTTGCATGTAGAATAAAAAAATCTAGAGTCTACTTTTTTTAGACGCTTTTCCTTATTTACAAAACAAACAAACAAACAAAAATCTTCTTCCCCACTGAAAGGAAGAAAAGGTTTGTTGGAGGGTGTATGGGTTGGGGGGAAGAGAGTTTTTCCACACACCCTGGAAGCAACCTCTAGGACAGGGGAGGTGGCAAGTTGGGGAGGCTGGGCTGGGTGGATCTAGGAAATGCTCCTAGTTTTGTGGGCTTAGCCTGTGTGACCACTAGAAGCACATGTCAAATAAAATCCTCTTCCCTTGGCTGGAGGGCCAGGGCAGCAGCTGCCTCTCTTAAATGGCCATTAGCTAGGCAGATATTAGTGGGGCTTTCAATGGCTCCATTGCTGGCTTACTTTGCACTCTTATTAGGGGCTCTGCAGGAATTTTTTCTACTCCATCTTGTTGTCTGTGGTGGTTTTTTCACCTTCTTCACAGCGGTCAAGTGGAGTTTTCATTGCTGCAGTCAGCTAGCAGTTTGTTTTTTAGGGGCTGTTGCTTGGTGCCTTCACCCAGCAACCCAGCAGTGAATGGCTGGGATGGGCTAGATGGCAGAGGAAGGCATCGGAAAAGATGAAGGCGGGCGGGCAGGC
This sequence comes from Sphenodon punctatus, assembly GCA_003113815.1. NCBI lineage: Eukaryota > Metazoa > Chordata > Lepidosauria > Sphenodontia > Sphenodontidae > Sphenodon > Sphenodon punctatus. The sequence goes on from QEPC01005532.1 coordinate 1,809,934, forward strand.
GGGCTAGCACTACTTGATATCCAGTCCTTTCCAGAGCAGGTTGACTATCATGAATGTGACTGGATACCAAATAGTGGTGGTTAACCATTTCAGCTCTATGCTGGAACCTGTGGTTCTGCAGTGTTGTCACAGAAAGAGCTTTGCTTTTCATTTGGGCATGAAGGTGAGAGTTACACTCTAGATGTCTGCCTGGAGAGGTGGGGAGAGGGGGAATTGATAGGGAATAAGGAGACAACAGATACAAAAAGACTTAAGCAATAAACATGAACAGACTTGGTGCGGCAGCTCTACCAGCCTTTTGCTGTATAGCCAATCAGCTCTCAGCCCTGTGCACTTTGAGCTGATGGAAAACTCCCTGGATAAAACATTCCAGAGGCCAATGTGAGGGAAGGAGCATTTATCTCCAGTCCTGGGATCAAAACTGAGGAGGGTTTTGTCTGACTAGGGTAGTGGTTATTATTTATTAATTTATTTATTAAGCATTTATATAGCGCAAGCAACATACCTGGCACTTTACAATTGTAAGAAAGACACGGTCCCTGCCCCAGCGGACTTACAGTCTAAGAGAGACGGGAGGGGTGGGGGGAGGCAAAGGGTGGAGAAAATGAAGGAAGAGACAAGGATACATACATGAACACGTGAGGTCTCAGATGCACGTGCTTGGCTTACTTCCAAAGGTGTAGTTACTCATTTCATGTTACACAAGATACGATGATTCAGGAAAAGTCAGCAAGGGGGTGAGGGGAACGAGGAGCCAGGGAAAGCTTGACGGAAGAAGTGGGTTTTGAGGAGGGATTTGGAGGGAGGAAGCAGAGTGAATGTGTTCAGGAAGGGAGTTCCAGGCATGGGTGGCTGCCAGGGAAAAGGGGCAGATGCATTTTGAGGAGCAGGGGAGCTGTGAGCAGGCGAGGGTGGTGGCAGAGGAGGAGCAGAGCTCCCGGACAGGAGTGTAGCGGGAAATGAGTGCTGAGGGATATTGGAGAGCAATGCCATGAAGAACCTTATAGGTAAAATATAGGAGTTTGCGCAGAATATGTTCAGGAAGAGGGAGCCAGTGGAGAAAGGAGAGGAGGGGCTGTACATGGTCAAAGCGGCGGGCAAAGTGGATGATCTTGGCAGCAGAGTTATGAAGAGAAATGAGAGGAGGAAGGTGAGAGCGAGAAAGGCCAGTGAGAAGGAGGTTGCAATAGTCGAGGTGACAGATGACCAGGGCATGGACCAGGGTTTTAGCTGAGGAAACCGTGAGGAAAGGATGGATCTTAGCAATGCTGTGCAGAGAGAAGCGATGGGATTTGGCAACAGAATCGATATGAGATTTAAAGGAGAGGGAGGAATCAAAGATGAACCCTAGGCTACGTGCCTGAGGTACAGGCTGGATACTGACCCCATCAGTGAAGGCAGAGTAGGAGAAGAGAGAGGAAGGATTAGGGGAGAAGATGAGGAGTTTGTTTTTTGCCATGTTACTTGATTTGTCTTCAGTTCTCCATGGAGGCTTGAAGTTACCTGCACTTCATTGGCGAATAATGTGTAAAGGATCATTACATAATGATCATCAAGCTTTTCACTGTGTGACCTCATTTTGAAACTTAAATATAATTCTGCAATCCCAGGCAGCAACCTAGACATGCAGAGTACATCAATTATCAACTAAGGGCATGACCCATCTGTAGATTGGGTTCCACATGTGGTCAATCGTTCATGACCCATAGTTTGGAAACACCTGACATATTAGCTCTTTTTAAAAAAAAGACCATTCCAAGGGATGGCATAAATCTTAGCATAATCTCTTATTGATATATGCATAAACATAAGTAGTGCCATACTTGGTCAGACCAATGGTCCTTTGAGTCCAGCATCCTTTCTCTGACAGTGGCCAGTCTTGGTCTCTTGGGAGAAGTACCCAATCAGGTCACAATGGGCAATCCATTCCCTGTTGTCCACACCCAGCTCCCAACACTTAAGAATTTATGTCCCCTAAACCTACTTTACTAATAGCTGTTAATGGATCAACTATCCAAGAAGTATATTACTGTCCTTGACCACGTCAGCTGGTAACAAATTCCAAATGTTAGTTGTGATCTGAGTAGAAAAATACTTTAGTTTATTCATTTTAAATCTACCACCATTTAGTTTCATGGAGTGTCCCCTAGTTCTAGTATTTTTTTGAGAGGGTAAGTAACTGTTTCCTATTCACTTGTTCCACACCACTCGTGATTTTATAAATGTCTATCATATCCCCTCTCTGTCATCTCTTTTCCAAGATGAAGAGCTCTAACCTATCAAGCCTCTCTTCGTATACCCTTGATTGGTTTTGTTGCCCTTCTCTTTACCGTTTCTAGTTCCGCTATAACTTCTTTGAGATGGGGCGACCAGAATGGCACACAATATTCAAGATATGGTTGCACTATAGATTTATATAGAGGCATTAAGATATTTTCAGTTTTATTCTCTATCCATTCATGAATTTTGCCTAACATTCTGTTTGCTTTTTTGACTGTCGTTGCACATTGAGCTGAGGATTTCAATGTATTGTCCACAGTGACTCCAAGGTCCTTTTCCTGGTAACGCACTTGTCAACATTACATGCAGACCAATGCCACGAGTGTCTGACGGGTCTTGTTTGCAGAGCCCTGTGTATCCAATGCAGTTGTGCTGCTGCATGGAAGATTTTTAAAATTATAAACAAAGGTACATCGGAATAAGAAACACGTCACTGTAGTCCCAAGGGCTTCAGTATGTTACTACAGTGAAGCTAATTAAGTCCAAGCTCTTAGAGAGATTTTACAATCTGAAATGATATTGTCATTTAAATTAGTAGCAAGTTTTTTTGAAATGATTGCAAAATAGAATTTTTTTCCTGTTGATTGTGTCTTTTTATACTAATCAATAGTTTATTAACTGATTTGGCTGATTTCCAGTTTTTGAAAGTGGATGTCATGTGACCTAAATACAGAGGGCGCTATCCAACTTTACAGAATGTGCACCCTTCAGCACCCCTGGGAAGTCCGAGAGTCAAATGATGCACTGCTTCTCTCACGTGAGAACGGCGGAAATGCGGATCTTTGTCAGGAAACACACGCGTCCAGCAGAGTCGTGAAATCCTACTCTGCTGGATGTGCATGTTTGCCAGCAAAGATCTGTAGTTCTGAAATTCCCACGTGACGGAAGCTGTGCGCCATTTGACTCCCGGGCTTCCCCGCGGTGCCGAAGGGTGCACATTCTGTAGCACCAGAAAGCACCCAGAGTAGCAAACATACCATTTTTGTTTGCTATAATTAAAGTAATACTTCTGCATCTGAATGTGGTGTTAGTCAAATAAGAAAACTGGGCTCTGCTGTCTTACATGAGGTTTGAGGCTAGTCTGATGAGAAACCTGTAGGATTTCTATGCTGTTGGTTGGAGTTCCAGTTGCTGGCTTCACAAGCACAGACAAGGAAATGTTGCTAGTCTTCTTCTTTTTTCTTCTTCTCTCCACCCCACCTCCCCACCTGCCTGGCTCTGATGTGCTATGGGGCTTACTTCAAAGGAGGTGCAAATCTTGCATGAAAAGAACCTTGAGACTCTCTTGGGTTCTTGGAGCACAAGGCTGCACACACTGAGAAGCAAAATGCTTGGTAACTTCAGGAGCTGCAGCTTATTTCAGAGAACGGAAAACAGAAGTTGGGGACAGCAGGACTTTAAATAAACAAACAACAGGAAGAGAAATAATTACTGAATTGATACCCCCCCCCCCTCATCATCCAGTAAATCTACATTTTTCAGGGTTGTATTCCTGTTAAATTATTTTAAAAAGTAATGTAAAAAGCCTTATTTGCAGGTATAATATATATATAACTTATCCGACCTGAAGGGCAAGCGTGTGTGCTTGTTCTGCTGGGAAATACTGTCTTTTTGGGAGCACTTTTGGCCATTCATTGGTATTTTCTGCTTCTGTGCTTCTAGTCCTGTCAGTATCGGCGCATCCGCGCCCGAATGAATGGGAACAAGCTGTTTCCATCGGAAACGGCACTTGCAGAGATTTTTCATTTCAGATCTACAGCTTATAGTGAAGGTTATAATACTATGTAGTATCTCTAACCATGGGAATACCCAAAAGTGTGTGATAGGCTACCATTTTCCCTCCCTAGCTGCAGAGTTATTCACACTCAGAATTCACATTCACATTCAGAATGAATGAGCATTCATTCACACATTAACTTACCTTAACTCTGAGCAGTACTTTAGTAAACACTGTTCCTCAGCTTAGTCAGTGATAATTACCACAGATCCTGGGACCCGTGTTCACTGTATTTTCTCCATTGATGCCAAACTAGAGCTGAAATGAGTAGTGAATTTATTACCTGTGAGGAATATCCAAATTTTCGGGTAGCCCTTTGAGTACCTGACTCACAATGGATATGAGTACTTGCCTACCCGTTTTGGATTTAAAATGAGGGGAAAGTGTGCGTGTGTGTGAATGCTCATTAATTTTATAAGCCAGCTGTTAGAAAGGTACTTGGTCAAACAGAGGGCAGCATAGGGTGAAAACAGACATGATGCTAACTGCCCAGTTGCTCAGGTGACTCTCTTGACAGAGCTTTGGAAAGGAAGTGGCAAGGCTGGCAGAGACTCAAGCTTCCTGTAGGCGGAGAAACTGAATATTATCCTCTCCCTCACTCAGAATCTAGTTCCCTGTAACTAAGTGAAGCATGTGAACCTGCAACTTCTCAACCTCATGAATGTACCCTTGTCTCTCCTGATGTTTGCCTCTCCCTTGTGTTCCCCTCCCTTGTCTCTTAGATTGTAAACCCCTTAGGGTTAAGGACCTGTCTGTAACTATTGATTGTACAGTGCCAGGTACATTGCTTGTGCTATGTAAATAATAATTAATTACACATTTGCATTGTTTCTACCCAAGGGGGAGAATATTAGTGATGCTAACATCACTAACATGAACTTGCATGTTAGTGATGGATTTGGGAATCCTTATAGGATACAGTACTTTGGGATTGTTTCAGATTACAGAGAGTACTGCACATAAATTTGACTGAATTGTCAGGGTTTTAAAAAGGGCATAATAAAATATACTGGAGATCTTATTTTAGCTAGTGGCAGGTTAGGTTGGACATACTATGGTTCTGCCAAAACTTCAGTCATTGTGTGACAAAACCTAAACTACTCACCCTTGTGGGCTTGTATCCTTTCTAGTGGGGTTTTGCAATAGTTTTTGCTTGCACTTAAAACATTTTCAAACTACAATCATATTTTTCTACTCTAAATGGGGCTTGCACCGCTTTGAGGATTATGAGACCAAAATAAAATAAATCCCAGGCTCAACAGGACTATCGCACATTCTGTATCTGCAAACTGCTGGCATGTGAGCACAGCCTTTCCCCCAGTGTACTCTAGATGCTGAAAGCTGTGTCATATTTAGACTTCAAATGTAATCCTGTTCTGGAGAGGAGGAGGAACTTCGATGCTCGACCAGGGCTTTTAGTTGCTGGCCCTCATCTCCTCTTAGTTTTCCAGAGGGCTCACTCAGCTGGACTTGACAAAATTGTCTTGCACTTCTTCAAACAGGCATACTTGCGCTTCATGGATAAAGCCACACAAGACAGGGCCAGTTGTATCCCTTACCCTGCTCATTTTGAGGAGGGCAAATGCAGCTATCTCACTTTGGGTCGGCGGGGAGAGCAGTTCTAACAATCTGCCCCCTACAGGAAAATGGGGTGGGTGGGCTGCCATCACAAGTCCCGCCATGCCCAAGTGCGGGCCAAGGAGCCATCCACATGGGAGGTGTCTGGCCCTGCCCACTATCCTGCCCCCTGCCATGACATAGACACACAGGAATAGTGAACTATGCCTGTGGCTCTATGATGCTGGCAGACCTCGCCATGGGCCGGAGCTGCACAGGACCGACCTGACGAGTGGTGCCCATTACCCCACAGTGCCCGGGTGGGGCAACAGTAGCCCACAATGTATCACCAGCCTTCTCTGGTAGATGCCTTGCGTAGAAGTGACCACCCAACCCAGCGTGGAAGTGGACAAATATCTGGCAGTCGCCAGCCTGATGGTCAGCTGCATCACAGGCTAGCCCAATGTAGGATAACATCTCATGTGGCCTATGTGTAAACAGCTGAGATGGCCTTTTCACAAGGGGGTGTGACACCCTTTTTTAAATCACTCACCCAATTCCTTTCTGCATGTTTTGTGGGTTCTAACAGTTTGTGGGCTCTTGCCCAATACCAGCAGTTTGTTTAATTTTTGTTGATACCTCAGCCAGAATAAGGTCCTGCTTGTACTTCCCCAACCCTATTACTAAGAAAGCCAAAAATGTCACGTGGCCCTGGGAGTTTGAAATACAGAATGATCAGCCCCCCAAAAAAATAATTTAAAAAATGAAACTACAGTGCACCCGGGGTTAAATCCATATTTAAAAGGGTTACTAAGAAGTACAGTGACTTGGGCCTTTTTAGGTGTGCATCAAATTCACAGATTAGTTTTCATTCATGCAAAATAAATGGTCGCAGAATCTCGTGCGTTTAATGTTTAGAAGTGTATAATTTCTCAGACTAACATTCTGTTATCAGCACTGGCGCAGGCAGGTGCATTGCTGGGCTTTTCTAAATCCGCACATTCATGCGGGAATTCACTTTTTAGATGTAAATTGCAGATTTTCTCCCACAAATTTCTAAAATCCGGTTTTGCTAAACCCCAATGTCAGGGTTTTACAAAACTGAATTTAAATTCAGACATTTCCACATTACACAGATGAGAGCTGTTTAAATGTGCCGCTTACTCTCACATTTGTTTACCCTTACACACAAATTTTGTTTCGTCTAAAGGTGCCCTGGGTTGAAGATAGTGATTCTTAACTATCAGCCCAATCCTAAAACCTGTGCACTGTGCATGAGGGTGCACGCACATACAATGCGCGTACAACCTCTGTGCAAAAAATACGGGTTGTAGGTTTAGGCCAAACCTTATTAGTGCTACTGTCCCCAGCCAGAACAAAGGTTTTTCGTTTACAACTCTCAGCCTATTTCTACGCATTATATCCTTTGCCCTGATCTTTCAATGAGCCTTCTCCATCAAATGCTTCTGCACCCTAGATAGGACCAGCACACATCAATATCAGCCATGGAGGAGCCATGATAGGACAGATTTAAGGGTGCTGGGGCCATATTTGGCCCAAGGACCAGATTTTTCCTGTCCCTAAATTAGACTGAGTGCAACTTCTGCCTGAGGATGTAGACTGAATGCAGAGTTTAGCAAGATTCCAAGTAGGGAGGCCATTAATGCATCCCCAGGATAGGATACAGGAAATGGGGGGTGGGTGAGGAAGAGTGCAACTGGCTCAGGGCTCCTTCCCACAAGCCAGGGCGGTGCAACAAGTTCTGGGCGAGGGGTAGGGAAGGGGATGTAATAGTACCAGCAAAATCCCAGCCATGGATTAAAAAATCCATCCAGATGGAGTTGGACAGATAAAAATTGGTCATGGTCTGGAGAATCTGGATGCTGTGGTAACCGTAGCACCACCCCCCCCCCCCCACACACACACACCGTGCTGGGACCGCTGACTAACCTCCAAGTCCATATGCTGCTGTTCCCGCCCAGAAGTCATGAGATCATGACTTCCAGGGGGAGAGGCGGGGGAAAGTGGCAGCACGGGCAGCGTGTGGAAAATACAGGCCAAGAACGTGTAAAAGACAATGGACAAACCCTTCCAAAACCGGGACTTTCCTGTATCAAACAGGACCAGTGGCCACTCTGATTACAAGAGATAATCTGGACATGGGTGAGACTAGACAGAATTGTCATGATAATGCTTCCAAAATGTTTATCAGGGATCCTCTTGCTTCAGTTCTGTAAACAGACCGCTAGCTATTTGTTGTTAGAATAAATCTTTTGTGAAGGGCAGATTATTCTAAATCTGGCTAATGTAGAGCTCTTATATGTTTCATTGCAGCATTGCTTGCTGGCCACGATCAGAGACAGGATTCTAGTCTAGGAGGATCCCAGGTTTGATCCAGCATGGTAATTCCTAGTTACTTTTGATCCTGTAAGAAATGAATACATAGGAGAAGAAATTTGGCTAGCATTCCTTTGGCTTCCCGGCAGTTCTAAAAGGTAATGCGGTAATGAAAAGTTAGTAAGTTTAAAATACAGTAGTAAGGAGAACAAAGTAAAGGAGGAATTCTGGAAATTTCTGGAAGATAGTTCCATTGGCAGCTATTAGCCAGATAGGATTAGGGAACAAAGCCCTTTACTGTCGGGAGCCTGGGGATGACCCACAGGGAATGGATAGCATGGTGACCTGCTGGGTGCTTCTCCCAGGCCCCTGTGACTGGCCACTGTCGGAGGCATGATGCTGGGCTCGATGGACCGTTGGTCTGACCCAGTATGGCACCTCTTATGTTATATTCTTATGAATTAATGACGTGGTCACTGATGCTTCTTATGTTCTAAAAGTCTAGCTTTCTTAGCTATTGGTAGTAATTTTATCACAAATTAATTTTCCTACGTATTTTTATTTGGTAATGTTATTAAAATGAAATGGTTCTTTCCATCATGGGCCATACTAAACCTAATGAGACCAGCTACCTTGCTAATGACTGTAACCACCAATACCCTGTAATATTCTTTATTTGTAAGTGCCTTGCTTTAAAGCAATGGACACAATAGACAAGAAATTAGGTTTATTGAAAGTGCATTTAATGGCAACAGTAGGCTGCTTTAAGCCTACAAAAGCAAGGAAATTCAAGGTTAAGATTCACTCACCTCATTGAGCTTAGATAATGTAAATAATAGGTTATGTAAGATCACCTACTGCTCAAATGCCTTAATAGAAGGCTATATGAGAGGTGGTTTCTAATTGCAATAGGAGGAATTAAGGATGGAATCGCAATCCAGATCTATGAATTTTCTGGCTTCTGTGGGTTTAACCAAATGCTTAATGGTCCTTTTAATACTAATTCTTTTCAGGTTTTTTAAAAAAAACCCACATTAATTATATTTAATGAGCTGTACGTAGAATTCCATTCTAGCTAGTAATGATCAAGCTGTCAGTTTCTGGATAACAGTTGAAGTGTCTCATTTTTATTCACTAAGTCATCAGAGCTTTTTCTTCACAAGTCAAAGGGATTTGGTTCTGTTTGCTTACTGCATGTACATGTATAAATAAATACACAAATGGGTTTTTTACTTCAGAATAAGAATGACTCCGTTTTTATGAAATTTGGCAAGGAATTCAGAAAAAGCAGTTTCACTTAGATTGCCATCTTTTCAGTCTAGAACCATCAAAAAAAGTTCATTTTCTGTTCCGCTAGGCCATGCTCCACAACCCCCGAGGGATTTAATGGGTTTACTCCAGAGAGTAAGTGGTTTATAGGTCATGGCCCTAAACTTCATTTACTGTTTTATAATAATTAGGACCTCTTAACCGGTGTACAAAGCCTCTGCCACTATTCTAAATGAGAAAAGCTCTCTCTACCAGTATTGTTCATGAAGGATCCACTCCATAATCCTAGCTAGGATGCAAGAATGCCCAATAATCCATCCCAGAATTAGAGAAAAGGGTGGGGCGTTCTAGAGATAGTTTACAGTTTGCTAGGCTGTGTCGTGCTGGGAGCAGTAAGAATAACGTTGCCTGCTTGTTTTAACTCAGCAAGACACTGGCACTCATTTCTGAAGCTCCCATTAGACGGGGACACAGCACTATAATATTGGGGGGGATACATTTACATCACCTATGTACAACTTGTTCTGATCTCAGAGGCTTTCCTTATACAGCACAGGGTGAGGAACACCTCATCTGCAGGTTAATACAGCCCATGCTTGCTTTTATTTGGCCGTTTTCCAGATCCCCAGGATTGGAATGGCAGCACGCAATGGGAACAGCTGACTGGTGGACAGCAACAAAGCTCCCCCACCCCTTTTTTTGGATACAGCGATGGGCCAATTTTAAATTGCCAATGTGACTTCAGAGGGAAAAAAAGGATTCCACAGCCCTGACCTAATTAAAAGTGCCACAAAAAGGTATTTTTGAGTTTTCCATCCATCAGCTTCATTGGCCCTTTTCACACACACACTCTAACACTGATAAAATGGGTGTTACATTTTATTATACATGTTGCAGGGCACCCATAGAGCACACCTGGAGCCCTGCAACATGTATAATAAAATGTAACACCCATTTTATCAGTGTTTGAGTGTTTGTTTGAAAAGGGCCTTGCCTATGTTCTGAGGCCAGAAGAGCAGAAAGTCTGTTTCCCTTCTTTATATAATTAATTACTTGCTATACTTTTCTCATGCCCTGTTTTACTTGTCTTCTTCCTAAGGTAAACAGTCCAAGCCTTTTCACTCTCCCACAGGGAAGCCTGCAGAATTAATTCAGGAAGGGGCGCAGGAGAGCCTTGCCTATGTTGTGAGGCCAGAAGAGCAGAAAGTCTCAGTTTCCCTTCTTTAAATAATTAATTACTTGCTATACTTTTCTCATGCCCTGTTTTACTTGTCTTCTTCCTACAGTAAACAGTACCAAACCTTTTAATTCTCCCCCAGGGAAGCCTGTAGAATTAAATTCAGGAGGGGGCGGGAGAGTCTGACTGCCCCTTCCAAGCATCATGCTATCACAATACTCAGAAAAGGGGTGTGGTCATATCGCAAAGCGGGTGGAGTCCCTTTGCCCTATCCCTTCCCCACATGACCACACCCCCTCTCCAAGCATTTTAACATCACGGCATTCGGAAAGAGGGTGAGTCCATGTCAGAAAGGGTTGTTGGGTGTCTCCTCGCCCATGCATGCTTCCAGTGTTGTCCTGCCCCCTCCCTGAAGGGGTAGGGCTAGGCAGGGAAACAAGGCGCTGCAAACCCCACCCATCCCTTTATCATCCTCCTCGCCCCCATGCTCTCCCCTCATTGGAAAGTTATTCCAGTCCCTTAATCGTGGTCATCGTTTCTCTAAACCCTTCCATATGCTTTGTGAGCTAAGGTGATTGGTACTGCACCAGATATTCCAGAGGGAGGCTAACCACTAATTTGAAGAAAGGCGGTTATAATAGCTGTATTATTCTGTGCCCCATGCCTTAAGAATTCTATAATTTGGTTTACTTTTTTAATGTATATTGAGCATTGTTCCTTGACTCCTAACCGAGCTTTCCACAATACAACACAACACAAGCCGCTCTCCTATTGTACAATGTACCATTTCAGAATTTTCCATTTGTACTTGTCAACCCTGATACTACTGCCATCGGGTTGCATATTCACCTGCCTTGGTTAGCTTAGGACCCTCTCGAGTTGCTCACAGTTTTTTCTCTGGATGCAGCTATCCAAATAATGTTGTGTTACCAGATCTGCTACTTGATTGATTACCCCGTTTCCAGATTGCTAGTACATACAACACTGGATTCTACCCACAGTACAACACTAGATAACACAACGGTAATACCTGTCCTACAACACTGAACCTGGAATGGAAACTTTATTGTACCCCACTGTTAATTTTCATAATGATAAATATTGATAATGATAAATCCTCCACCCATTGAATTAAATGGCAAAACTCCAATTGACTACTACGGTGGAGGATTGTCCTGCCAGCGTTGCTAACTGCTCTTTGTCTCCTGTCTCTGAAGCATATGCTTGGGTGTCTATGGCTGCCATCTTTGAACTGCTTCTTCCATAGTACTGTCTTTTACTTTAGTGACTACTCTGGAGGAAGCGGTTTGAGGATTGTACCCAAACAAAAGCACATGCCTCCGTTCAAGTCAATAGGACTGAAACACAAGATTAAAGTTTGTATCTGTATGATTCAGTGCTTTCCTAATGAAGCCAAGGCTTCAGCCAGCGAGTCTTCTGCAATTGTTCTATTATTAATATTTAGTTAGTGACTGTACTGTGCAATGTGGTTGAAGGTGTTCTCAAAATGTTGTTATTGTTGTAAGCTGTTACCAAAACACCGAGCAAACCGCTGTCCACCATGTTGACTAGCAGCCTGCTTGCAAATAATTAGGCCTAGATGTTGGCAAAAGAATATCGAAACTCTCCAGTAAACTTTGGTTTTTAGAAATCAAGACCAGCTGTTCCTGTTTATATAATAGTTTGTAAAAATAAAATAATAAAAAAAACCAACTTTACAACACATGGGCCTAGTTTCAGTCTATGATAAATAGGAAACAGACACTACATGAAAAACCAGAATATATGAGGGGATTGTTTGAGAAAATCTAGCAGTCTGAACTGTACCTGTATTAGTGAAGAGTCAAGAAGCTCCAGCAACACAGCCCATACCAGATGCTTGAGCAAGCAGTTGGGACAGCAAAAGGATAATTGCATTTGCACATTGCTGGAAGAAAGCCTCCACATCAAGATACTGGTGTTAATCCAGCTGCAGTTTGTTGCCACACAACACTGTTTTGTGGTGCAGGTAACATGCCACCTGACCAGGTCTGTAGTGACTGGGAAAGTTACAAGATCTTCTTGCCCACTTCTCAATCCCACACTGGATTACTGCTGCTAACGTACCTCCCACAGCACACCACAAGGCAAGCATTGCCCTCCATGCTTCACTTTTTGGATTGAATGCTGTTATTGGGCCCACCCAGACCCCCTCAATTGAGGGGGTGGGGTAAAGGCATGCATACAGAGTGCCCTGACTGCACATATTCTCAGTGGCCATGCATTTCTTAAGGACAGAAGAACATCACAACCCACAAGTTCCAAGGACAGGTCTGCTTCAGAGAAGGCAAAAAACCAACAACCCCTCAGTGGCACCAAGACGAAGATTCCTTCTTAGCCCCTGAAAACTGTAGAGTCCTCCTTGAGCCATAAATTTGGGCCCGACTTGAGCTTAATGTAGCTTCATCTAAGCCTCAGACTGATGTGACTGGTTGGCTCCACTTCCACCAGGGAGTATCTGTTAGATTGTGCACAAGTCACAAGTAAAAGCCCATTGCAAGCCCTTCAAGCTCAATATGGGACTTGTCCAGTAGGGGCAGGGGCAGGGGATGAAACAGTTTTTTTTCTTCTCCTTGTCTCCTCTATTATTTTCTCTCTCTGTCCTCCTTCTTGTCCCATGAAGTTTGTACAGTACGGAAGCATGTCTTTTGAGTTCTTAGTAGAGTTCTGTTTTGAAGAAACTTCTACTGTGTGTTATTCAGCAGAAAGTTAACTCTATAATAGGTTATGGGCAGAGGACATCTTCAAGGCAATTTTGAAGACCTGAAGCAGCTCAGAAGGAGTGCAGACAGTGAAAGAAAACTCCCAGACAGAGAGGCCTTCTGACTGTGAGTAAGAAGGCCTAAATCCCAGAAGGGAAAAGGGATGGAAGTAAGTATGGCAAGGAGCTCAGACTTTCAGTAGGAAAGCTGAACAATGTAAACTATCAATTGTGGAAGTTTAAGGTGGAAATGCTGCTGTCTAAAGATGATCTCTGGGAGGTGATTACCACAAACAGACTAACAGCAAATCACAAGGAATGGGATAAAAAGGACAGGTTAGCAAAGGCTACAATAAGTTTATTGATCGAAGATGACCAGCTAATCCATATAAGAAGAGAGACCGCAGCAAGAGGCATGTGGATTGCATTGCAAAACTTGCATGAGAGAAGAAGCCTGAATAGCAAACTGTTTCTACTGAGGAAACTATACAAGATGAGGCTTGGCAAATAAAGTGAAATACAGGAGCATATAAATGCCATGTTGGAAGTAGTAGCACAGCTGTGCGGCATTGGAGAAGATATGAAGGACAGCCATGTGGTAGCCGTACTCCTCTGCAGTCTGTCTGAATCTTACAGTGCCCTCATCAATGCCCTGGAGACGAGGCCAGAGGCTGAACTAAAGCTGGAATTTGTTAAAGGTAGACTTGCGGATGAATTATAGCTCAGAAAGGAGAACCTGCAGAATGATCTAAAGCAGATAATGAGACTGCACTGAAAACCTCAGACAAAGCTCCTAAGAGGAAACCAGAGTATGCTTCAGATGCAAAAAGGAGGTACATTTAAAGAAAGACTGCTGTATATGAAAAGCAGAACAGTAGAAACTGTCTCCATGAACACATAAGCAGAGGGCTAAAGTTACAAACAGCAACACAGTCGCTCAACAATGGAGTGGGTGCTTCAGAGCAACGCAAGAGAGCTCATCCCCAAATTGGTGTGTAGACTCCGGGGCAATGAGCCACATGACTAGCGATAAACGATTCTTCACAGGGCTGGATCTGAGCAGTAAAGAAAGGATCTACCTTGCAGATGGGAAAAGCATCAACGCAGAAGGAATTGGGCAAGGATTCCTGTACTGCAACCAGTCACAGGGAGGCACACTGACCATACCCATGAAAGTTGTGCTCTATGTGCCCAACTTAGAAGGGGAATTCCTGTATGTGAGGCGCCTGGCAGTGAGGGGGCTCACCATCTGTTTCCAGGGAGATGAATGCACAATTCAAAGTGGGACAAAATGGCCAGATGAGCACCTGTACCATCTGAGCACAGTGAAAGAACAGGCGAAGCTCACTGCGCACAAGCCACATGATGACTGCATCCCCCTGTGGCATAGACGCATGGGACATAGACAACCATCAAGGATATGCACAGACAGCAGCTAACTAAAGACCTTAAGGTATCAACGTGTCCCGTGATCATGAAATGCGACTGTTGCCTCAAAGGCACAAGTGCTACGCTTCCTAAGAAGAGTCAGAATAGAGCCACGAAACCACTTGATCTTGTACACAGCGATGTCTGCAGCCCAATGAAGGTTCCTGCGCCAGGAGGCAACTGCTATATGGTAACTTTCATTGACAACTATTCAAGGTACACGATCATGTACATCATGAAGAGTAAAGATGAAGTATTCAACAAACTTCAGGACTATGTGACCATGATGAGCAACAAGTTCCAGCGCAGACCAAAGACACTGTGGACTGACAATGGGGGTGAGTTCACAGGAAAGGAAGTAGAGGACTTCCTGAGACTCCATGGAATTGAACACCAAAAGAAAGTGCCATATACACCCGAGCAGAACAGAACAGCTGAAAGGAAAAACAGAATGCTAACTGAAATGGTTAGATGCATGTTAACAGACTCTGGACTACCAGAAAGATACTGAGGCAAAGCAGGAGTTGCTGCTATCCACCTACAAAATTGGCTGTATTCTAGAACAGTGAGGAAAACTCCATTTTAACTGTGGCATTGTCAAAAACCTAGTGTGGGCCACATCAGAGTATTTGGAAGTAAGACGTATGTATATATCCCAGAGGAGAAACATACCAAGCTGCAAAACAGAGCAGTGGATGGTATCCTCTTAGGATACAGTGAGCATTTCAAAGGCTGCAGGATCCTGGATCCACACACAGACAGAATAACCATTAGTAACAGCGTGAGCTTTGTGGAAAACTCAAGCGACAGTGTGATGAATCTCTAAGGTCCAGGCGAAGGAGAGCAATCAACCACAGATGAAACCACTGAAAGGGAGCAATCCTCTGAGCAAATAGTCAAAATAGGCACAAAGGTAACAGAAGTGCGGGAACAGACACATCCGGCTGCTGATGCTGAGCCAAGGCAGTTGCGAGGTCTAAGAAAGGCATTCCCCCCCATTCGTCTGCCCTACAAAGTCAGCACCAGTAAATTGTCGGAGCCAGCATCCTGGGAGGACATCTCACAGATGTCAGAATGGGAAGCGGAAAAATGGGTAAGAGCGGCTGAAGAAGTAAAGTCCATGCAGGACAACGTGACGTGGACACTTACTCCACTGCCCGCAGGGAGAGAGACTATAGGTTGTAAATGGACATTTAAAATAAAGTACAATGTGCAGGGAAATATTGAACGGTACAAGGCCAGACTTGTCGCGAAAGGATACTCCCAGAAGTATGGAGAAGACTATGGTGAAACATTTGCACCTGTAGTTAGGAAGGAAGAAGAAATTTATTGTTCAACCCAAAGGTTTTAAGCAAAGTATAACAAAGTATAAACATAATATAAATATAAACTTAAAATAAAATCAAAAATACTCTAATCTAAATGCAGTAAAACCTAGCTACAAATAGTAAACAGAAGTGCAAAGACGAACATCTAATCTTATAATATAGGTACTCCTGCTAAAAACTTTTGAGAAGTTTTAATTTACAATTTAAAGTCCGAAAGGGCACGAATCTGAGAAGCTCTATTACAAAAACTGGCCACCGCCCTGGATTTAATTGAATTCACTGGATTAAAAAGGGCCACTAGGATCAAGGAGTCCCCTAAGGTAGACTCATCGGCCAGAAACCTAGACAGATATTTCAACCTAGGGGACTGATAGGCCGAACAATGCAAGACTACGTGGGCCAGAGTTTCAACCATCCCAAAATCACAGAGGGTACAAACCCTATCCTCCCATGGGGTGCCATCGTATCGACCCTCTAAAATTTATTTATTTAATCGATTTATATCCACCCCTCCTGAAAATAGCTCGGGGCGGCTAACAATTTTAAAATATAAAAATTCAATCATATAACATTTAAAACAATCATAATAATATTAAAACAGGGCTAGGCACATGGTAAAACAATAAATAAGGGTGGAGGGGGATAAAAAAAAACTAAACCCCCTCCCCTCCCCAAAGGCCTGGGTGAACAGCCAGGTTTTACAAATTTGCCGGAATGTTAAAAGGCTTGGGGCCAGGCGAGCTTCCTCTGGGAGGGAATTCCAAAGGCGCGGTCCGGCCACCGAGAATGCCCTCCACTTAACACGGGGGACCTCCAAGAAGGCACCCTCGGCAAACCGAAGGAGCCGCTCTGGGGCGCAGAGGGCAAGGCGGTCCCTGAGGTGCGAGGGGCCCAGACCGTTAAAGGTCAATACCAAAACCTTGAACCTGGCTCGGCTCGCTATTGGCAACCAGTGCAGAGTCCAGAGCACAGGTGTTATGTGTGCTCAACGCCCAGTCCCCGAAAGGAGCTGGGCCACTGCATTCTGCACTAGCTGCAGCCTCCGCACCAGGAACAAGGGCAGCCCTATGTAGAGTGCATTGCAGTAGTCCAGCCTCGAGGTGATGAAGGCATGGATGAGGGAGGCCAGGTCCCGGCCAGAGACGTACGGACGCAGCCTCCGCACCAGATACAACTGGCGGAAAGCGGCCTTTGCCACTACCTTCACCTGTTGCTCGAGGCAGAGATCTGCATCCAATATCACCCCCAGATTCTGAACCTGCTGAGCTATAGGAGGGCGAACCCCCCCAATCAGGGGGGCCGACACCTCCCTCGCTCTCCCCACCAACATCACCTCCGTCTTATCGGGGTTGAGCTTCAGTCTACTCTGCCACATCCATTCCGCTGCGGCCTCCAGACACTGGGATAGCACTGAGACAGCAGGGTCTTGGTCAGTTGAAAAAGAGAGGTACAGCTGAGTATCATCAGCATATTGGTGACATTGCACCCCGAACCCTCTCACGACCTCCCCCAAGGGCTGCATATATGCATTCAATAACAGTGGAGACAGAATGGAACCCTGCAGAACGCCATAGGATAAAGCGTGGGGGCAAGATGTTTCAGCCCCCAACACCACCCGCTGACTTCTCCCCGAGAGGAATGAGCAGAACCATTCAAGAACAGTCCCGTCCAGACCCCCCAGGTCACGCAGCTGTCTCAACAGCAGCCCATGGTCCACGGTGTCAAAAGCGGCCGAGAGAACTAGCAGAATGAGAAATGTTGGACGTCCTGCATCCATCTCCCAACAGAGATCGTCGACCAAGGCCACCAATGCTGTTTTGGTGCCATAGCCAGGGCAGAACCCAGATTGAAAAAGGTCCAGGAAACCAATGCCATCTAGATGCGCCTGGAGCTGGATTGCCACCGCCCGCTCAATAACCTAAAAAGGGAAGGTTAGAGACAGGTCGGTAGCTGGCAAATGCGTCCACTTCCAAAGATGGTTTCTTCAGCAGGGGGCGCACCACAGCTTCCTTGAGACTGGGTGACAACCTCCCCTGCTGCAGGGACGCATTAACCACCCTCGCCAGCACCGTCCCCAACTTCTCCCTGGAGGCTTTCACCAGCCAGGACGGGCACTGATCAAGTTCACAACAGGTGGCTCTCACAGACCCCAAGACATCCACCGCATCGGCTGGAGTCACTTCCTGAAACTTCCCCCACAAATTTGGACCAGATGGGGTCTCCGTCACCTCACGCTCTCCCCCTACTGCCCTTAATCCAGCATCAAAGTTGCTCTGAATCTGAGCGATCTTGTCTGTGAAGTAGGTGACAAACTCTTCACAGCGGGCCTGGGACAAATCCCCGTCCCTGTCCAAGCGGAGGGAGGCCGGACTGACCAGCCCCCGCACCACCCGAAACAGCTCCGCTGGGCGTAAAATTACAGAGGGAAAGACATTGAGCTTATACCTTGTAAAGGCAACTCTACGCTGGGAGTAGGGCCAAGAAAATATATAACCAAAGGGTTGTTTGGGAGTAACCAGTCCTTTGTCCAGTGGAGCCACCAGTTGGGAGTCCAGTAGAGAGTTTTCTACTTGAAGTGTTTGGTCCATAATACGTTGTTTGACCATGGAGACGGCTCCCTGAAAACCCTTAGCCAATAAGTAATCCCTGGAGAAACCTAATTTAGTAGCTTCAGCTGCTATGGCCTTATCCCATGGGACCAAGAGGTTATCCCCTATGGCAGATAGAAACAAGGGATTGTCTGTCCGCTTGAAAACTAATGTTTTCAACAAGAATTTAAATAAACAGGTTTTTAAAACAGTGCTCAAAGGGAGAAAGCCAGTTTCAAGGCACAACAGCACCTGAGGAGTACCCCTTGGAACAGGTAGTATTGCTCTAAGAATCCTACTCTGTACCATTTCTAGTTGGTTGAGGAACTTCAGCCCCCATAGTGGAAATGCATAGGAGATAAAGGCCAAAACCTTAGCCTTAAACAATTTTAACGCTGGGGCAACCAGTTTCCTCCCCCCCGGTAAAGTACAATTTAAGCAGTACTGAAACTGTTTTAAGAGTCGTCGCCTTCACAGCCGTAAAATGGGTATTCCATTTAAGATTCGAATCAATTATAACCCCCAGGTACTTATAAGAGTGGGTCTGTTCAATAGTGTTCAAATCTATATGCCAGTTCTACAAGTGGACTCTAGGCCCAGCACCCACGATCATTGTCTTAGTTTTAGTAAAGTTTATTTCCAAGTGTTCCTGAGTACAGTAGGCATTAAAATGCTTCATGGATCGCAGCAAGCCTATTCTTGTTTGCAATAGAAGGACAGTGTCGTCCGCATATAATAGTACGGCAATCCTGCAGTTGCCCAATTTATTTTATTTATTTTTTTATTTAGCAAATTTATACCCCGCCCCCTCCTGCAACGCAGCTCGGGGCGGCTTCCAACAATCAATTTTAAAACATTTAAAATTCATTTTAAAATATTAAATATAAAATATACCATATAAAACAGGGCTAGAAAAATAATAAATAAATGGGTGGGGGACTAAAATCATCCCTCCCCACCCTCCCTCCCAAAGGCCTGGGCAAACAGCCAGGTCTTACAGTTCCGCCGAAATGTTAAAAGGCTTGGGGCCAGGCGAGCTTCCTCCGGAAGGGGCGTGAACATCAATTGTGGCTAGATGGGCAATCGCTCCATTAAGAAACAAGTTTAAAAGAGTAGGGGCGAGAATACACCCCTGCCGTACACCTCATTGAACAGAAACATTATCTGTTAGATGGTTCTGAGGGGTGTAACGAACCTGTAAGGAGTTATTGGAGTGCAAAGCGATAATCAGGAAGAGCAGTCGTGGGTCTATAGATACTACTTCCAACTTAAGCCAAAGACGCTCCCGGTCAACCAAATCAAAGGCCGCCCGGAGGTCGATGAAGCATAAGAACATCTTCTTCTGGAATTTAACGTACTTCTCCAAAAGAGAAGTCAAAATGGCTATATGGTCAGATGTTGAACGCCCCTGCACAAAACCAGCCTGCTCAGGTTCTAAAATATCTTTTGTCTTCATCCAATTGTGTAAGCGCCCCAATAAGTATCTGGCGTATAATTTGCCAACGATGCTTAAAAGACTTATGGGGCGATAATTTGAGGGGAGGGAGATGTCGCCCTTCTTAAAAATTGGGCTAACAATACTTTTGCACCAGTCAGTGGGGATACGACCTGATGAGTTGATTTGGGTAAATAGTGGGTCCAAAACACCAGCCCACCAGTCTGGAGCACTTAGGATTATTTCCAGCGAAACATAGTCAACTCTGGGGGCTTTCCTTGGTTTAAGGCCAGCAATCAGGTGGTGAACCTTCTCCACTGTCACATCCGGCCATTGTGGAAAAAAATCGATGGAAGGCAAGGAAATAGCACCAACCAGGGGACTCGGTGAAGCAAAAAGTGCTCCAAAGTGCTCTTGCCAGACAGACTGGGAAAGACGGGCCAACCCACCGGTGCCTTGCTTGCCATTGAGATGCATACATATCAGATTCCAGAAGGACAAAGAAGATTTTTCATTTGAGGCCTTTAGTAATTTGGCCCATAAGTCCTCCTGGGAAAAACCCTTCTTCCTCAAAAGCAAGCTACGATATTCTCTTCTGGATTCAAAGAACTGACGGCGAGACAGGGGTGAGGGCCAATGCTTCAATGTCCTCGTAGCTTAGCGCAAAGCCACCCTCACTTTAAGACACTCCCTGTCAAACCAACTCAGGGATCTTGACCTGCTGAAACACATAGTTTTCTGGGATTTGAGAAAAGGGGCCAATAGAGTTAGTAGTTCATCTAAAAGGTCAGTCGGCCCAGGGTCATCACGGTGCGACAAAAATCGTGTCTGTAAAATCCTCATCTCATTACAATTGAGAAATTCAAGGAAAGCTTTATGTACTGTGTCCGACCACCTTATTCTGGAACACGGGATCTCTCATGGACCAGATACCTCTCCAGTGGGGCACAAATGTGGAACTACCAGTTCAAGAGCTAAAGGAAAATGGCAAGATTCATGCCTTGAAATGACTCTCATAGACTTAACCAGGAAACTAGATGATTCTGAAACAGAAGATAATCAATAACTGAGGAGCTCGAGGATGAATGTAATGTGAATCCTCCTTCCATATCTCCAGGGGTCTAGCCATTCAAAATTCTCAAATCAAGAGCAGAGAGAAAATGATCAAAACGAGCCTTCTGTTCCCTAAAGCAAACGTGGTCCCTGGAAGATCTTGAAGTCGGATAGGCAAAAGGATCATGCTTGTCAAGTTGTAAGGGTTCTGCTGTTGATGCAGGATTCCCCATCCTAACGTTAAAATCTCCGCCCACAAGTGACATAACACCCGGGTAGTTTTCACCAGAGCTCTCGAGCAAATTTTCACATTGGGACCATAAATCCCAAGAGTAAAATGGTGAAGAGAGAGGAGGAATATAAATGTTACTAATCAATAGTTCAAACCCTGGAGCAAGTAAACAAAAATAACTAGCTATATGAGCATTCACTGAACCCAAACTTTAATTTTTGCACCTAGACATGCACGTATCAGTAAGGCGAGACCACCATTTGGGCGCCCCTGCCTAAGGCGACTGGAAGGCCAAAAGGAATAAAAATTTAACACAACTAGGTCCTTCAATGCCCAGGTTTCCTGCAGTAGAATTATATCAAATTGGGAGATAAAAAACAAAAAATCCGGGTCTTTCAAGCAGGAGCTCCAACCTGATATATTCCAGCTAACTAGGGTCAGAGGTTTCCCAGAAAACGAAGACAGTCAGATGACAGGTTCAATGCCCGGAACAACGAGCCTAGGGCTCCCCAAAGGACAAGACTTTCTAGTCTCTGGATTCCCGTTGGATCAAACATGGCTGCTCGTAGCTCTCTCTCTCTGACCCTTTCAGATATAATAGACTGGGAGCAGCTCTGGGCTCCGTTAATGGGGCCCTGGGAAGTGGGCAAACATTCAACTTGTAGTTTCGAATCCCAAGCATCACCCATGTACGGCCCAGGGAACACTCCTGGGCAACTCCCACCTCCCTGTTTAGAGGGGGTAGGGGGGTAACACATGGAGTTTCTCCCCCTATGAGGAACCCTACGCCCTGTCATTCCCTTAGAGTAACCTGAGTTTGGGACTTCTTCCTTTAGCTTAGTTAGTTTAGCTACCACCTGCTCCAGACTCTGAAAGAGATCTTTAAACTCAGGCAATTGGGATTCCTGTAGAGTCTTGCCACCCGAGGACGCTTGAAGCACCCGGGCCTGATCTAACCTAACTATATCAACATCCATATCCTGTTCGGTGGTGAGGTCAATTAGTTGTCCCAAGGGCATCGGGATGGACCTCTCCTGTACAGTCCCCTTGGCCTGTGCACTATCTAGTCCATCCTTAGGACATGCTACCTGGGGACTGCCTTGACAATTCGAGGGCTGCACAGCCACTGGGATAGAGGACAGTCCCGGGCATTGATAAATATTATTAGAGGTCGTACCAAAAACTCTAGAAATAAAAAGTGCATGCTTGTTTAAAACTTCCTCCTTTTCCATTATTTTTGCCAGTAACTCAGGAGATTGAAACAACACAATAAGAGTCCAACTGTCTCTGGTAACCTGCAGATGATCGACCGCTCCGATAGCATGCCTTGTGATGAGAAGAATCAAAAGAAATCGAAGGTGCTCAACTACATCCAAGATGGAAGACCAGTTAGAGAGACGGCCTGTAGGCCCCCTACAGGTGGACGGAGAACAAAAGTTTTGCCGTATCTAGACTAAATAGCGGCCCCCATTGATTACTAGTTGGCACCGTCTCAGAACACTGGGGAGTAGAACCAGGGCCAGGGCCCAACTGGGAATTGGAAAAAGCTTTCACATACTGGGACACCCTACAGTGAGCTAGAGAAGAACCCTCCAGCGGGACCTGCTTGGCAACTCCTTGCTCAGGACTAAATAGCGTCACTAAGCTATCCATTTTCCCTGACAGTTGATGCATACAAGAGTGCATATATTGCAGGGTTTTCGAGGTCAGAGCAACAATGATCTATCAAAAATCAGTACAAAGGATCCGTTGCATGTAGACGCGGCTTAGCCAACACCATCTGTTGTAAAGAGGAAACGTTCTCCAGAAGGGAGGAGTGTAAAACGGAAACACCTGAGAAAGGCGTAGTTGGCTCAGCAAGTGGAGCAAAACTGTTACTTACTGGGATCACAGGGTTAATCCGAGGATAATCAGAAGCCGCCGATAACGCTAAGGTAGTAGCTTGGGTAACGGGCACCAAATGAGTGTCCATTTTCTGCTGTTTTAGGGCTTTTGCCAGGTGAGAGAGGGCTGAACTGCTTATCCTCCCGAGTTCTCTTACCAGATGCCATAAAACTAAGTTTTAACTATTTAAGATAAAGGATGGCCGCAAGGCAGCAGAACCCGCCCTGTGCCCGGCCCATCTCTCGTAACACACCAACAGCTCCACACCCAACCTCTGGCAGCTCAGGTCTCTAAATAGGGCAGATCCAATCACAGGGTCCGGCAGGTCCGGCGCGACTCAGGTGAGCCTCTGATACAGCGCCTCTCGTAACGCACCAACAGCTCCACCCACCTGTAGTTAAGCCCACTACAATCAGAATACTGTTAAGTATAGCTGCCGGAAGAGGAATGCAAGTCAAGCATATGGACGTGAAAACAGCGTTCCTAAATGATGAGTTGAAGGAAGATATTTACATGGACCAACCACTGAGGTTTGCAGACGTTGGAAGGCCAGATCTTGTATGCAAACTGCACAAAAGCATATATGGGCTTAAGCAGGCCGCCAGAGCATGGAACACTAAAATAAACAAGGTGCTCACAAGGGAAAATTTTACCGGGAGCAAAGCAGATCCCTGCTTTTACACAAAGAGACTAAGGGGCAGGTGGATCTTTGTATTAATTTATGTCGATGACCTTATTGTATGATTTGAGCAAGAAGGGGATGAGTGCGAAACAATGAGAGCTCTAAATCAGGACTTTGAAACTAAGGACCTGGGTAACATAATGCACTACCTTGGAATACAAATTGAAAGAGAAGATGATGGAAGCTATCTTCTCAACCAAAGACAGGCAATAGAAGAGATGATAGAAAGTTTCATCATGTATTTGCTGCCTTCGCACCCCCCCCCCCTATGGAAACCAGCTACCCAAAGGAGATCAAAGAACCGAGCTTATTGCTGCCAGCAATACAGAAAGGCGATAGGAAAGCTCTTGTACATAGCCACAATCAAAAGGCCTGACATTGCGGTGGCAATAGGTATACTGTGTAGACAAGTCTCAGCCCCAACCCAAAGAGATTGGAACACAGTAAAGAGGGTTTTACGGTACCTGAAAGGGACTGTGCACCTCAAGCTACGGCTTCCAGCAACTTCTGTGTCAGACCTGATAGGGTACGTGGACGTAGATTGGGTTGGAGACCATTCAGACCAAAGATCTACCAGTGGGTACCTATTTTTGCTTGGTGGAGGACCCATCTGCTGGTGCAGTAGGAAACAAGTCTCTGTGACACTTTCCTCAATGGAGGCAGAGTACGTGGCAGCAGCACACGCCAGCCAAGAAGTTATCTGGTTGCAACAGCTTCTGAACAATCTGGGGCAAAAATTGGACGGACCCACGCCGATCCTGGAAGACAACCAAGGATGTATAGCACTGGCGTAAACAGAAAGAATCAACCCCAGATACCAAGCACATTGACGTAAAATATCATTTCCTGAAAGACTCACAGGAACAAGGACTCATAGATCTGCAATACTGTCCTACAGAGGATATGACAGCAGATGTGTTCATGAAGCCACTAGCAGGGGAACACCATCGCAAGCTATTAAGAAGAATGAACCTAGTGGGTTTGACTAGTGAGAAGGGGTGTTGGACTGTGCAACAGTTACAAGTAAAAGCACAATGTAAGCCCTGCAAGCTTAATATGGGGCTTGTCCAGTAGGGGTCGGGTCCGGATGAAACAGGTTTTTTCTCTCTCCGTGTCTCCTCTTTTCTCCTCTCTCTGTCCATCATCTTGTCCCATGCAGTCTGTACAGTATGGAAGCATGTCTTCTGAGCTCTTAGTAAAGTTCTGCTTTGAAGAAACTTCTGCTGTATGTTATTCACCGGAAAGTTAACTCTACAGTAGTATCATGACCAATGCCACATCTGAAAGACGTTCTCCTGCCCCTTTGTGACATAGACTGCATTTACATCTGTGGCGGAGAGACCCGTGAGGGAAAACGTGGTAGCGGGGAGGAGCCGGAGAGCAGAAGAAGAGCCGGTGCGAACAGGGATGTGCCGTGGCTTCCCTCTGGCGCGAATGGGGATGTGTTGTGGCTTCCTCGCGCATGCCAGGGTGCAAAATCCTGCCCTGACATGCGTGAGGGAAGCCGCAGCACATCCCCATTCTCGCCGGCTCTTCTTCTGCTCTCCCGCTCTTCCCTGCTGCCGCGTCTTCCCTCACAGGTCCCTCCACCGCAGATGTGAATGCGGCCATAGCCAAGCTTTCACAAATAGAGCATTTTATTGCAGGTTGGGGCTTCACATAGTTGGGGAGTTGTGCCTGCCCCAGGTTGCATCCTGTCGGTCTGCCGTCCTCTAGCAACCAGGTGACCATTATACAACAGATACTACTTCCTGCAAAAGCCGCCATAATAGAACCACATACCAGGCACTGCAAAACAGGGTGAGGCAGAGCACATCTTATCACTACCAGGCACCGACATGGAGAGGGAGGCATGCCTGGCCTGCAGCACTTTAAATACCATAGCCTCTGGATGCATGCAGAGAATGGCAATGCCATTCATGCATGGGGGGCAGGCAGGAACATGCTTCCAGGACCCCTGCAGCATGATATTGCTGCACATGCTCCAGGGGCAAGAAAAGTTTGTCATGCATGTGGCCTTGTTTTCCCTTGGTGCAGTTGAACAAATCCTTCCACCCCAACAATGCCTAGTGGGGGCAGTTCTATCTAATAATACTGCTGTGAGGAACTTCATATCGCCATTATTCCTCTAATACGAAATAATGCTAGTTCCAATCCTGCAAGATGCTTAGCATTCTAGATTGAACCGAGCCAGTAAAGCACTTAAGCATATGGGTAATTTAATAAAATCACTTGGACTCCTCACATTTTCACAAGTATTCTAAAGTTAATATTTAGTTATCAGTGTACTGCACAATATGGGTAAATTTGTTACAGAAATGTACCATCCACCATTTAAATTTTTGTATTTAATTAATTAATTTATTTATTTATAAAAGTGTTTAGTATCCCACCCTTCCTGCCACAGGCAGCTCGGGGCAGCTCACAACAATATAAATTCACAATTAAAATCATAAAACGATAAAACATATTATTGCACCCCCCTCCCTCTCCTCCCCCCCTCCCTATTTAATGGGGAAAAATAGGTATACTTTGTGCCACTCCTAATTTGCATAAATTAGCATGTGTTCATGAAAATTCTGTAATAGTCCTCTGATTAACTGATTAACTAGTTACATTTTGGGGCTGAGCTAGGGAAAAAAAGGATGTCTGTGTGAGAGGCTCTGGGTACACACACATTTGTAGGTCCGGTCTGATGGTTCGAGTTAAAATTTAGCCTATTAAAAAGTCAGAGTTCTTAAATGTGTGCATTAGCTTTGGCTCTAAAGTTTTAGTTTTAAAGACACTCGGAGGATCCCAGATGGAAGCAGTGATGGTCCCTTTTTGGCAGGCTGAATAATCATCTCTCTCAAACACACTCACCCTCCTTCTACCTTGTTAGTTTTCATCTTGATCCCAGGCACTCAGCTCCCTCCTGCCTTCCTTTGTTCTTTGATAATAGTGCTGCTTATCCCAAGCTTGTTAAAGTGAGAAATGGTGGTGCACACCCAGCAATGAATAAACAATAACAGCAGCCAGGGCAGGGCAGGTACTCAGGCATCTCTTTTTCCTACTGGATTAATGAGTTGCTAATGACCCCCTTTGTCTGCTGAACCTGGTACAAACCGTACACTGCAGGGAGTCCAGTACAAGATAAAAAAAATCTGTTACTGTGCCCAGCAAAAAGATACTGTTGGATGGTATACAGAAATATTATTTTCAGCCAGGGTGGGGGAACCTGTCACCTGTGAACCAATCCTGCCCACGGTCAGTTTTTAGTTGACCACTTTCCATTTCTTGGATCTGGCCCATGGATCCAGTCCCTACCCACAAGTGGGGAAAGAATGAACTCAGGAGAAGGGAACAGAGATGAGGGCAATGCACTTAAACAGGGGGATGGATCCATGATCTGGATTCTCCTCTTTCTTCCCCCATTCTGAACACATTCCTCAAGTACCTCCAGCTCCCAACTTCTATCCAGCCCCTGGAGCTTGTACTAATTGTCAAAGCGTCCCACAAGAGCGAAAAGTTTCCCCATCCTTCTTTTAAGCAGTTGCTTCTTGTGCAGAACACTTGGTAAACCACTGTCTAGCACACTGACTAGCTGCCTGCCGATAATTAGGCCCAGATGTTGGCAAAAGAATATCTAAACTCTCCGGTATACTTTGATGTTTCTAAGGGTGTTTTTAAATGAGCAAGGTGGACAGAGGGGTTCGTGGCCACTGAGTGGCATGTGATGTGCATGGGGAGTGCTTCACATGGGTGGCTCCTGGCATGGCTACCCTGACCACAGAGGCAGCCTCCACGCATGTGGCTGGCTCCCCACATGGAGCACTCTTGATTTTTCAGAGGTGCTCTGTGCAGGACCATGTGGGGCTGCTGTGTGGTTCATGGGAGCATGCACCACCTTCACATGAGTAGTTGGATATATGGTCGGGGGTGGGGGGGCATGCATGGATACATCTCATTTAAAAACGCCCTAAAAGTAAACAACTGCCTAAATGTTATATTGGCTCAGGTGATGAGGACCTTGCAGATTCAAACACTGTAATTTGTCTTTCTAGTGGGCAAAATCTGCTTTCAACTAGAGCAGGATAAAATCTGGAGTGACTCCTCTGAAGTTAGAAGTTTTCTTTTGCAGTTTACTTGTGAGCAGGGTTTAGTCCATAACACTAAACTATTATTATTATTTATTATTAACAAACATTTATATAGCACCAGCAGTGTACCTGGCACTTTACAAAGTAATAAAATAGACACGGTCCCTGCCCCTAGGGCTTACAATCTGAGAGACAGGAGCTGGGGGAGAGACTTGGGAAGGGGAACAGAGGGAGAGACAAGGGGTCTAACATTCATGAAGATGCGAGGTCTCAAGTGCACGTACTTGGCTTGGTTACGATGAGAATGACAGCAGGCAGGTCCATGTTGCAAGGATAAGGGTAAACCGATCGTAGGTATAGGAATAGTGGCTCAGCAGGATAAAGAGTCAGACAGAGCAGAGCGAAAGAGGTGAGTTTTAAGGAGAGATTTGAAGGTATGAAGGGAGGGGGCAAGGCGGATGTGGACAGGGAGGGAGTTCCAGGCATGGGGGGCAGCAAGTGAGAAGGGACGAAGGCGCTTAGGGGAGCAGGGAAGGCGTGGAAGGGTGAGAGAAGGGACAGAGGAGGAGCGAAGTGCACGGGCTGGAGTATGGAGGGCGATAAGTGCAGAGAGGTAGGGGGGAGCAAGGTTGTGAAGAGCTTTATAGGTGAAGACTAGGAGCTTGTGCAGGATTCGTTCAGGAAGGGGAAGCCAGTGAAGCGAAGAGAGGAGGGGCTGCACATGGTCGAAGCGACTGGCGAGGTAGATGACCCTGGCAGCAGAGTTTTGGACAGAGATGAGGGGAGAAAGGTGAGACCGGGGAAGGCCAGTGAGAAGGAGGTTACAGTAATCGAGGCGAGAGATGACCAGAGCATGAACAAGAGTTTTGGCAGACGAGACAGAGAGAAAAGGGCGAATCTTAGCAATGTTATGGAGGGAGAAGCGACAGGATTTAGCAACAGAGTCAATGTAGGGTTTAAAAGAAAGGGCTGAGTCAAAGATGAAGCCTAGGCTACGGGCTTGGGGGACAGGCAGGATGGTGACTCCATCAATAGTTATTGACAGTGAGGAAGGAGAGGAAGGATGAGGGGGGAAGATAAGGAGTTCAGTTTTAGCCATGTTGAGTTTGAGTTGACGTTGAGACATCCAGGTAGAGATGTCAGAGAGACAGTTGATGAGACGAGCTTGAACAGAGGGAGAGAGAGAGGGAGTAGAGAGATAGAGTTGAGTGTCATCAGCATAGAGGTGGTATTGGAAGCCATGGGAGGCAATGAGTTTGCCTAAGGATGAGGTATAGATCGAGAAGAGGAGAGGGCCAAGAACAGAGCCTTGAGGAACACCAACTGAGAGGGGGAAGGAGGAGGAGGCGGAGTTGGAGAGAGACACATTAAAGGAGCGGTCAGAGAGGTAGGAGGAGAACCAGTTATGGACAGAGCCACAAAAGCCAAGGGAGTGAAGGGAATCCAGCAAGAGTGAGTGGTCAACAGTATCGAAGGCAGCAGAGAGATCAAGGAGGACAAGAATGGAATAGAGACGTTTAGATTTAGCCACCAGAAGATCGTTGGTGATCTTAGCGAGAGCAGTTTCAGTAGAATGAAGGGGGCGGAAGCCAGATTGGAGGGGGTCAAGGGAGGAGTTGGAGGATAGGAAGTCAAGGCAGCGGGAGTAGACAACACGTTCAAGCAGCTTGGAAGCAAAAGGAAGGAGTGAGACAGGACGATAGCTAGAAGGGTCAGAGGGGTCAAGAGTGGACTTTTTGAGAATAGGAGAGACTGTGGCATGTTTGAAGGCAGAAGGGAAAGAGCCAGTAGAGAGGGAGAGGTTGATGATGTGCAGGAAGGAAGGGGCGACAGTGGGAGTAATGGAGGTGAGGAGGCGGGAAGGAATGGGATCAAGGGGGCAAGTGGAAGGGTTGGAGGAGGAGAGCAGAGAGGAGATTTCCTTAAGGGAGGCAGGGGAGAAGGAGGACATGAGAGAAGGAGGGGGAGGAGGGAGAGGGGTGGGAGTGGGAAGAGAGGAGTGGGAAGCGATGTCGAGGCGGATCTTGTCTATCTTGGAGGTGAAGAAGGAGGCAAGATCCTGAGCAGAAAGGGAAGAAGGAGGGGGAGGACAGGGAGGCTTGAGGAGGGAGTCAAAGGTAGAGAACAGGCGGCGAGGGTCCCGAGAACAGGACTCAATGCGGGAGGCATAGTAGTGTTGTCTAGCAAGGGAGATAGCAGAAGTAAGGGTGGAGAGACAGAATTTGAAGTGAAGGAAGTCAGCGTGAGAATGGGATTTGCGCCAGAGTCGTTCAGCAGCACGAGTGCAAGAACGGAGGTGGCGGATACTAGGGGTGAGCCAAGGACGGGGGTTGTGGGAGAAGGCAGGGCGGGAAGAGAGAGGGGCATGGGAGTCAAGTGTGGAGGAGAGAGAGGCGTTGAGAGCAGAGACAGCGGAGTCAGGGGAGGAGGAAGAGAAGACTGTAGGAAGAAGGGGAGAGAGAGAGGAGGCAAAGTCCAGGGGATCAATAGCTTGAAGGTCACGGAAGGGGCGTAGAGAAGGGGAAGAGGAGGGGGGACAGTGGGAAATGTTGAAAGAGGCAAGGAAGTGGTCTGATATAGGATGAGGATCGAAGGAGAGATCAGCGACAGAGCAGTTTCTAGAGAGGACAAGATCAAGAGAATGGCCATTAGTATGGGTGGGGGAGTTGGTCCAAAGGTGGAGGTTGAAGGAGGAGGCTAGGGAGAGGAAGCGAGAGACTGAGGGCTGAGATGGGTCATCAACATGAATGTTGAAGTCACCAAGGATGAGAGTGGGGATATCAACAGAGAGGAAGAAAGTGAGCCAGGACTCAAAGTCAGAAAGAAAGGAAGAGAGAGGACCAGGGGGACGGTAGATGACAGCAACACGTAGATGGAGGGGGGAGTAGAGGCGCACGGAGTGAGCCTCAAAGGTATGGAAGGAGAGAGAGGGGGGAGGAGAAATTGGTTGGAACTGACAGGATTTAGCAAGAAGGAGGCCCACCCCACCACCCCGTCCTTCAGGGCGGGGTTGGTGAGAGAAGGAGAGACCCCCACAGGAGAGGGTAGCAGGCGTGACAGAGTCCGAGGGAGTGATCCAAGTTTCAGTAAGGGCAAGGAGCTGGAGGGAGCGAGAGAGGAAAAGATCATGGATATAGGGAGCTTTACTGATAGATGAGCGACAGTTCCAGAGGGAGCAGAAAAATGGTAGTTGATGAGGGGGGAGGCAAGGAATAGGGATAAGATTGGGAGAAGGGGAGCGTCGTGGTAGGCTAGAGACAGGAGGAATAGGGATAAGATTGGGAGAAGGGGAGCATCGAGGAAGGCTAGAGACAGGAGTGGAAGGGGAGCAATGAGAGAAAGTAGCCAAGGGAGCAAAGGATGTATGGGGGAGGTTAGAGAGTGGTGATCGGTTGGGGGGAGGAAGAAGCTGGGAGGAGAAAAGTAGAGGAAGAAAAAGATGGACAGGAAGAGGAGAAGGAGAGGAGGGAAAGAAAAGGCGAGAAAATAGGGCAGACATGTTAGTGAGTAAGATAGGAGGGGGAAGTACAGTAGAAAAGAAATGGAGAAAAGTACCTGTAAGGCGCGCGCCTTTAGGCGCGCGCTTTTCGGCCCGCTGGTCGGTGGAGCTTGGGGCGGCAGGAAGGCCAAGCCCCAGGAGAGTCGTGGTGTCCTCGAGCGATGACAGCCGAGGATGCTGGGAGCGTATGCAGACGAGCTGCAACCTGACCAGTTCTTGGCCCGCTGGTCGGTGGAGCTTGGGGTGGCAGGAAGGCCAAGCCCCAGGAGAAACTGATTTGTTTTTTGTTCAGTAAGGGTGAAAACAGACATGACGCTAACCACCCTTTAACCACCCTTGGTGGTTATTTATGCATGTTGCAGGGCTGTATTGGTGCCCTATGCAGCCCTGAAAAATGGTGTATTTTCAGACGTTACGAGATCACAGTCAACCACAGTGAACCATGGTCAATCCCCGGTGGGGCCAAAGCGCCCTGAACGTCTGTTTCGCGGGCACCAGATGTTCACCACAGTCAATACCCACCAGGGGTCAATATCAACCACGCTTCCGGAAGTCCGGCCCGGACCATCTCTGAAAGCGTGGTCAAAGCGATTCCCACCGGGAAACAAAAAAAAGTAACGTCTGAACAGCAACCACTGGCCGAAATCAAGCAGAACGATTCCCAGCCGGGGACAAAGCATGCAGCGTCGCTGCCAGGCAACGAGCAACAACACGGGCCGGGGAGGGAGATTTAAAGGGCACCCGGCAGCAGGGGGACGTGGCGGGATGGAGCGAGGCGGAAGGGAGAGGAGAGCAGAGGGCGAGCGAGCAAGGGAGGAGGAGGAGGAGGTAGTGGAGGCGCAGGCGGAGGAGGCGGTGGTCGTGCTGAACATGGAGGTGGTGGGGGGACAGCAGCTGGGAGTCCGGGACGGGCCACCCCAGTGCCTTCTGCGTGTTTTGACCATGGCCCGGGATCGGCGTAACGTCTGCTGCACTGCCCCGGTCCGATTCCCTGCCGTGGTCCCGCTCCCATCATGTCTGTTTGGGGCCTTTCTTGTCCACGGGAGGTGGTTAGCTGGCTTGCCACCGCTGGGAATCCACTGTGGACTGGAAAGTTGCACCTAATTACTGTGGTGAATCAGGCGCCCGTAACGTCTGAAATCACCCATGCATAAATGACCACCAAAGGTGGTTAAAGGGTGGTTAGCGTCATGTCTGTTTTCACCCAAAGTCAAGCTATTCTCTGGAACTGAAACGGGTAGTAGGTTTATTTATTTGCAGATATTATTTGCATTTTTGGGTAGCCCCTCAAGTACCCAAAACAATATCCACAACAAAAATAGGTATAGGTTTTTGTCAGTCGTTTTTGTTATTTCATTTACATCATTTTTGGCAATTGCTTATGTACAAAACCATCAATATTGCCAAAGTGATGTAGCCAACAATAATTGTTCAATAATAACAGAACAATCTGGATAACCAAACCAAATAACAAAAATGGATACCTGACAGAGCATAAATGGATATCAGTTATTACCTGGATATCAGTTATTACCCGGCCTGAACATCAGATATATTTAACCCATTTTTTAAGTTCCTGTTTTAGCTCTACTATTCTTTGTGAACTATTTGCACAACTTCTGCAGTAGAACTGCTGTATAGAAAGCCTCCTTGGGAAAAGAGTAAAAAAAAAATGTCAGGGGTTTGGCAATTTGGATCAACTGCTAGTGTATACTGTCATCCATCTTCGAATTTTGTGATGTACATTGGTGCCAGTGGTGCCAAGCCTGTATGTTTGGGGGGTGGTTTGGGAATCCCCTCACAAGACAGCTTGAATTCCGTTTGGCCAGCCTTACTAGTTATGAAAAGGAATGTCTTCCATGGCAAGGGGGGGCTCTGGGTACTGATGGTTATCCAGACCCATTGAGAGAAATTTGGGGCCCTGGTAAATTCTGGTTGCCAGGGTGATCCTACCTCCCACTCGTCCCCCATACATTTTGAAATAAATTTGTATGGACCATTCTGGTAGTTTTACATGTATTTTACTTAGCATTTTTATTTTACTCATCATGTTTTAATGTATATTAACAAAGAAAATTCTTGTCTGCCATGGTCCATGGCAGAGGGAGTGCATGGTGGCTTACCTCCATGGCTGGGGTAGCCAGGTAGGGAGCCGCCTGAATCCCTCCCCACACATTTCACCTGAGTGGGTGCTCCGTGGCAGTGCTGCTCAGCAGTCACCGACCCACCACCACCATCTCATTGCTCATTTAAAAACGCCTAAAGAGAGAGCGAGGGTGTGCATGTGTGTGAGAGAGAAGAGAGACAATGTGTGGGGGGAGGAGACAGAGTTTCTGTCCTTTTTTGGCTGCGAATTTGGTATGTTGAAATCTTTTAATTCAAACTTGTATCAAAACCTCTTGCTATCATTCATACTGTCATATGTCAGCACTGTCTACTGCTGACTGTTCCACCTTGAGCAGTCTTCCCCCTCTTTCCACCATTTTCTGACCAGGCTGCAGGTATGAGTTGATAGTGTGACACAAAGTGGTGTTTGTCGGAAAGTGGTATGTGCTTTCATTTGCATATTTCCAGCCCGTGCACTTCGCTCCTCCTCTGTCCCTTCTCTCACCCTTCCACACCTTCCCTGCTCCCCTAAGCGCCTTCGTCCCTTCTCACTTGCTGCCCCCCATGCCTGGAACTCCCTCCCTGTCCACATCCGCCTTGCCCCCTCCCTTCATACCTTCAAATCTCTCCTTAAAACTCACCTCTTTCGCTCTGCTCTGTCTGACTCTTTATCCTGCTGAGCCACTATTCCTATACCTACGATCGGTTTACCCTTATCCTTGCAACATGGACCTGCCTGCTGTCATTCTCATCGTAACCAAGCCAAGTACGTGCACTTGAGACCTCGCATCTTCATGAATGTTAGACCCCTTGTCTCTCCCTCTGTTCCCCTTCCTAAGTCTCTCCCCCAGCTCCTGTCTCTCAGATTGTAAGCCCTAGGGGCAGGGACCATGTCTATTTTATTACTTTGTAAAGTGCCAGGTACACTGCTGGCGCTATATAAATGTTTGTTGTTGTTAATAATAATAATAATAATAATAATAATAATTAATTTCTTCGTGTCTTGGTAGCATTTCCCCAATCATATTTACCGCCCATAACATATCCATATAATGTGTAGCATATGATGCAAAAAAATAAATCTTGTTTCCATTTTAAAAAGGAAAACAATTTTTATCTGATTTGCCTTTTTTTGTTTAGGAATAGAGAATATCTCTGTAAATATTTTCAGAGGTCAGAAAACAGCGCACATAGTAACTGATTTGGATACAATTATTTACATCTTGAAAGTAAATACACAAAGTTGTGAAGTCATGTTAACTTTCTTTGTTTGATTTTTCTGTAGCAGACTCGCATGAGATTTGGGTGGTAGAAAATAGCTAAAAAATATTTCAGAATGCTATTCTTAGCTTCTTTTTTAATTTACTACTTGGCAGACTCCTAGTCAGGAGGGGATAACCCTGGCCCCAGTGATTAGTTTTAACAACTGCATGTTTATGCACCAGTGGGTATCAGGAGGTCAGTCATAAAAACCTGTCAGCTTTTATTACTTGTCTGTCGACTTTCTATCAAAGCATGAAGGAAGAGAAGTTAGTGCACGCGCTCTCTTTTTTGTCTCCTGTTGGTGGCAGTAGATTATGAATTAACTAAAGTGAGCTGACCTTTTCCTATAGAGCTGTAGATAGCTGAGGGCCACTACTCGTATCCCTTAATACATCATTTTCATGTAAGGACAGATTACAGAAGGAATTGAAAGTAAGATTTTCAGTTTCCTAAATTTCAGAAAGCCACACTTTTGTTCCATTCTAAACAAGGACCTGATAGCAGCTGTCCCCAAGTTCTTTACCTGCATGGTGCCATTTTAATAATTCTCTGACCCCAGGCAGCACTGACAGACATGCAAAGTACACTGACTATCAGACCCTAGTATCCGCACAAGGCTTGACTTGAGCCTAAAGAAAATCTTTGGGGCATTAATGAGCCATTTGCTAATAGTTTTAAAACAATGAGCAGTGGGCTAAGGGTGGACCTTGCATCTGCATCACTTAAATCACTTTCTGTCAATACCGACACTAACCTCTAAAGGAGACTCTCCGCAATGGGGATGACCAGGCCTCCTGTATTTTAAAGGATGTTTTTTTATTTCAGAAAACAGCTTCTTGGAACTCCATAAAACAGATTATCCTAGTTCCATTATGTCTCGTCTTTTTGCAGTTTTGATCTGGTGACACTAATTGGTAAAAAAATTTTTTAAAAAAATGATCCGGAGTTCGTGATTTGCGTCGTGTACTACTCTTAGTGAAGAAGTTTCCATTTTTTTTCTGGAGTACTTCACTGGGGACTTGGATCACGATTGTTCTGTTAAAAACCCAAGGCTTTCAAAAAATGTATTGAAATGTTCATTATTAAAAAGTTGCCATTTGCCAAGAATGAGTCTAATGTTTTTCTTCTTATGCTGGCAAAGGGAGATACTTGTATTTCATTTGTTTCCAAACCTTTTTATCTGTGACAGTCCATAATCTCATGACCCCAGAAATGAACAGACATGATGAGTATGTCAAATATCAACTGGAATTGTGGTCTTATTTGCAGATGGCATGACACTGCTTAGGGTCCCGAGCTGCAGCTAATGTAGCCATTAAAAGACAGCTGTGACTACATTGCATTGATCCTTGATGTACATTTAAACAAGAGCTGAAATGGGTACCCGAAAAAACCAGGCGCACTCATTGAGTCAGCAGCACTACCAAAACCAAAAATGGTGATTTGGATAATAGCCAATGCCTGTTTGTGCTCTGTCAGGTGCCCATTTAAAGTTATTCCTTTTTGGGGGGTTGGTTATTTCAATATTTTGGTATTTCATTTACATAATCATGGCAATATCTGTACTATTGAGCATACACACTTGTCCAAAATGATGCATATGATCCAATGTTTAGGGTATTCTATTTCAGGGGGCTGGGGGTTGGGGTTTTCTTTTTTATTTTTCCAAATTTTCAGCATTTCTTTTGCAAGTACCCATTTTCAAACTTGGATAGTGTTTGGATAGTCAAAGGGCTACCCAAAAATGTGAATATCATCTGTGAATAATAAACCCACTGCCTACTTTGACATGACGTTGGACACCATACAATTCTGTATAATGGGAGATGAGGGAGAAAATAGGACCAAAGCTCTGAGATAAGCCACTTCCCATATCAGACGTCGCATGGAATCTCTAACACTCCGCTGTAATTCTAGGAGTCTAAGTATTAGAACGTTAGCTCTTTTCCTCCAGCATAGTAGCTCATAGGATAGGAACTCATACTTGGAGTATCTGACACATGTTATCAGAATCAGACAAGACATCTGAAACTGTGCAATTCATAGCTGGCAGGAAAGATACATTTTTCTTAAAATATAAACCCTGTTTATAATCTCATCACTCCTGTCTACAAGGGCTCCTGGAAGTTGTCAGTAGATGATAATATATCAGCTACTGTGTGATCTACAGATTAGATATTTTTGTGCTAGCAGCACTCTGAAAGAGTAGGTCAGATCACTACTTGCCTTTTTGGCATATTTCACTTTGGGATAAGTTACCTCTCTTGAGTCTTGCTCCCTTGAAACCTCACAGAATTAAGGCCCCAAGTTTTGACTTCTTAGTATGTGGGAAACAGTTTAGGCCCTTTTTACACAAGACGGTACCACTCATGCTCATGCAGTGGATCTACCTGGGCATGAGTGGTACCGTCTTGTGTAGATCCCGCAGCTGGTGACTGGGGGTGCGTGCGTGCTCCCGTGAAACACACATCTCCTTTCACCTCCCACTCATCCCCATGCACGGAACAACCGGGGAAAATGGAGGTTGCTCCATGCGTGGGGGGTGGGTGTGCATCCGTGTGCTGCCCATGAAGCGGTGCGCACACACCGCCATGCAGCCGCAGCCCATTAAAAACGGCTTTTGTCTCAGAGCAAATCAGGGAGCTATGCATTCTCTGATAGAGAAACTTAAGTCTTTCATGTAAAATGCTTAGATTCTCAGAGAGATTGTTACTTCACATGATACCCACCTTTTTACCATACGTATCTAGAGAGACATTTAGTATGCCTGACTATAGCTCATTATCCTAGGAAAATGAAAGATGATCATGTTTCCTTTTAAGTTTGCAAGAGATTATAGTTGTTCTGCCACAGATGATCCTATAAGTTTACATGTTTCCACATGATTATGGTTTGGGCCCAGCGTAATTTACAGAACTCTTGCCTTATTATGTTGTACCTCCGCAACTGGGATTATCTGAGTCATTCAAAGTAGATTTGTACCTCTGGACAGGGTGCTTTCATGTGTCCTTTGAAAGTATTCAGTGCTTCTTTCTGGTCTTTCTAAACTCCTCCATGGACTGCTGCGCATTGCCTCCTCAATTAGGACCCAGTAATATGCTTGGAGAACTGGCAAAGGTAAATGGATGAATGTGAAGACTTTAATAGCAATTTAATCCTACTGGTGATCCTGCCAGCTCAGGGTACAAGAATATTTTTTGGAGCAAAGTGGGAAATTTTGACCCCAATTCTTTTCATCTGTACATAGAGACAGAATGAAGACTAGACAAAGGGTGCAATCCTCATTCGCCGAGGGGCACAAGAAAGTTGCACACATGTAAAATTGCATCTTGAAGTGTCGAGCTGGATTTAGGAGGGTGCAAAATCCTTCTTCCCAGCAGGAGGTATCTGATTCCCATCACATACCTTTGCTTCCATATGTGCTGTCACCTCCCAGGGGGCAGTGCAGCCCTTCCAATTGGACCACAGAAGAACGAAGTGTGGTCTGAACTACTCATAGGTATGTCCCAGGAACTGAGGTGGTTTCTATGCTCACACATTACAGGCAGCAGAGTGCGGACTGTGGCTATGTTATACAACAATGCTTCTCATTAATGAGGATTTGGTGCCCACTCAAGTCTAGTGTGACACGCTGGTGTGCAATGTATACACACATACACACAAACCCCTTACACTGGGGCTGGATCCAGGCAAGTGCAGGCTGTGCAACCCACAGGGTCCCCAGTACAGTGGGTCCATGAATAAACTTGACAGTGCCAGAAGCACTAGGTGCAGCCTCACGAGACGTTATCCAACATTGAGCAGTGTTACCAAGTGGTGTAGTGGCTCATATGCCTGGTGACCTGGAGTGCCAGAGATGAGAAGAAATTCTACCACTTCATTTTAACATAGCTGTTAACCCAGTATTGACAACAGAATTAAAAACTTTGAGTCAGACTCCATGCTAAATGTTGCAATTAGTTTTTAAATAGCAAGTTGTAAAAGAGAGGTTTATTTGGGTTTTTGCTTCATTCAGGCTGCTTTTAGACGTGCATGGTGAACACGCTGCATAAAATTACGCTGCATGTAAATATGAGATTTAGACGTGATATTTCGCGTGTTAAAGCCAGTTGCACATTCTTTTAAAGACTTAAATACCTCAACATTGAGCTATTTAAATTGCAGCTTTAAAAGAACGTGCAACCGGCTTTAACGCGCAAAATGTCACATCTAAATCCCACACACGGCATATTTACATGCTGCATAATTTTATGCAGTGTGCTTGACATGCACGTCTAAAAGCAGCCTTAGTTTCTGAGTTGGTTTATGGGTGGTTGCTTTTGTGTGTTTTGGGGATTTTTTGTTTTGTATTGCTCATATTTTCAAGGGTTTCCTCTACAATCATAAACACAGATATAAAGACGTGAAATAGGTACACAAGAGTTGTCAACAAAGTTAACCCAGTCAAAACAAACACTGTTAGCCTTGCTAGGGATAGCAACAAAAAAGGTGTGTGAGGAGAGAGCTTCGTGGAATCGGATGGGAAGGCTGTTGGAGGAAAGAAAGGAGGAAGAGGAAAGAAGATGAGTGAAATGGGGAGCAAGTGTGATTCAGGCTTGGACCATGTAGGAATCATCTGGAGATCTGGCTTTGCTGGTTGGGGTGATCTGGTTCACAGGAAGAAGGTAGGAAATTCCAAATGTTTACATAAACCACATCCAGCTTTATTTATGGGGGAACCTGGAGTGGCTCTGAACCAAATCGGAATTTCTAAACCTGTCACTCAGTCCCAAGTATTCCACACGTTCTCTCCAGTGTGGCATTGCACAGTACTGCTACTAAATCATTTTGATTCTTTTAATGAAAATACTGTACATTCCGTTTCCAAAGGACTATTGAAACGTGATGCATAGAATTACAATAACATCTCCTAACAACCTATTGTGCTAGTGTCTCCTTGCACTTAACATCCTTCAGCAGCGGGTAAAGGAATTTTAAAAAGCATTTACAGAGTAGGGATGGCCAAATACAATCCATCAAAAGTCAAGAAATCCCAGGCGAACTGGCTTTACTGCTGATCTTAACAGATCCGCACAGTCTGAAGCAGTAGGTTTGCAGTTCATAGGAGACTCTTGCTGTGATGAAGTGGTGTTTAAAATTTCATTAGATGTTCATGGACCCTGAGGTGAAGTCCTGGTGGATTATCAGATACAACATAAAGAATTATTTAAAAAAAACAAACAAACACTAAACTCTGAACTCTCGTGATCCTTCAGCTAGATCATATTAGGTCTCGGCAGCAAGAATTGACCTTCCTGGGTGATTTTCCTGACATGTTGTTTACACTTGGCCTTGCTTCCTTTGTTAAAATTTAGATTTATACATTTTCTATGTTCTAGCAGTAGGACAGCTAGTAACTAGCATTTTTAGTAAATAATTGCTCGTGTTGCCACTGGCTGAGTGACAATAAATGAAATCTTGCAAGGAGTTTTGTAGGTTTGAGTACTGGCGATACTGATAAATGGCTACTTGGTAGGTGAGAGCTTTGTTTGACTGGGGTTTTAGCATAATCGTTAAATCACAGCTTTCTTTAATTGCGTCTGTGGCAGCCAGGCTCAGTTGGATGGGGTTCTGTAGCAAATGGAATTCTGTCACGTTCAATAGCAGTGTGTGTTTTATTAAAATGGACTTTCTCTGGGGACTTGCATAGACTTTTTCAGAGTTTGTAATTTGTTACAATATGTAATAACTGACTTCAGTGAAGGAATTGCTCTCCAAACTGCATTCTCTTTATTACTGCTGATACCCTTTTACTCTCGGTTAGGATGGCAGGAGAATATATTCAGTTTGAAATAAAACTCGGCTCGCTTTGCTGAGAGTGAGAAATTAAGTGCTCCTCACCTTAGGTACTCTCACCTGAAATAATAATGATAGCAACAATAGCAATGACAGCACCTACAAACATCTGTTATCACAACCACTGAGTTTCCCAATGTGTCTGACTTTGAGATCAACAGCAAAAAAGGTTTCTCTCTAAAGGATTGTCCTGTTGGATGAGCTGAGATTGGAGTGGGGAACTGTCATGAGTTGGCGGGTCCGCACCCCCACTTTACCTGGTTTGAGTGACTCAGTTTTCCATGCGCACAGCCCACTTGAATTAGTTTCTCTCTCTGGCTAATTCAAGTCTGCCTCAGTGACAACTCCTTTGTCACTCAAGGGCCCGATCCTTCCCGTTTACAGACTCTTTACTCTCTGGGTTCGCAAGAGCTTGAGGGCTCTTGTTGCTCACTTGTGTTCCTATGTTAGACACAGACACTTCTTCATAAAGATAAGAAGTAAGTTTATTGATTACATAAGCAAGTTGATACAGAGGGGTTACTAGAAATCAAAGGTAAATATAACGCATTCCTGATCTATACTGGTTGAGTTCCTAAATCAGCATCTTACCCTATAAAGGTCCATAAGTTTCTCTTAGTCCTTTGGTTTAAGCGACTGGGTCTCCAGACTTAGTTGGTAGAAGAGCAAAATCATCTCTCTTGGTTCATGGTCTCCAGCCTGACTTGCTGGCTGCAAGATGGTGAGTGAGTTCCTGATAGTTCCTGCCCCCTCTGGGGTACAACTCCTTATATCCCCCAGGAGGAAACTCCTCGTATCTCTCGAGGCTTCTAGAATTCCCTTTGTTATCGTTATCAGCTTTCTCTGTGTCTAGGCAATGGCTGCCTGTATTAGCATATAAATGTCTCTGATCACCTTGTCTGGCCCCCCTGTCTGGGCAATCAACAAAACTGTCTTTCCATTTCCTGGAGGTTGGTGACGTGTCACCGCTGTGATTTGTGTTTTACAGTTCTCAGTTGTAACATTACATACATGTGGAACCTTTTGCTTTACATATTTACCAGACTTGTAGTCTACATGTAGACCCGTGTTACACGTGTGTGACCCTATGTTCCTCTGTGACAAGGAACCTTAGTCGTGGGGAGCCACAAGTGGCCCACAGCAAGTGTTTTGTGTGCAGCCCCTTTCCAGTTGCCGGCCTTGGCCCTACTTCCTACCTCTAACCACTCAAAACAGAGCTCAGGGTAAGGAGCAAAGATGAAGGGATGCACGCAAGGATGACAGGTCCATGGCATAGATCCATGAGCTGGGCCCTCTTTTTCTTGAGTACACCCTTTAAATACCCCCACCCTCAACTTCAATGCAGTCCTCGAAACCTGTGTTAATTGTCAAAGTGGCCCCCAGGATGATTTCCCCACCCTTGACCTAAGACAATGGTTCTCAAACATTTTTCTTGTATGGCCTAATTTGTGAGAGCTAAATACAATCCTGTGAACCCAATTAGCAACGAGGTTATGCAGAATATTAGTTGGGATTGTGACCCCATTTGTAGTCGGTAAGACCTCAATCGGGGTCCCCATTCACATCTTGAGAACCTCTGATCTGAGAATTGAAAAGTGATTTATGTGACACCAACAGTTCAGGGACAGGAGATGTTAAACCTTCGTTTTGTCTTTAGCATATTGCAAAATAATATTAGCATTTAAATTTGGACCATGTTGTGCCCTCAGATAAACATACCCCAAATTCTACCACTTTAGAGCTGAAAATGGTTATCTGCGTTCCGCGTGCATATATCAGTTGGATTTCTAGTAAACACAATTGACTACAAAGCAGTAGCCCTTTATTAATTGACTTTCTGTCTGTGTTACTGTTTAGCACAGTGGTTCTGAATCTCAACCTGGTCTTCCGTGGTCAACAGAAAAGCATGTCTGTCTATGGGTTGCGCGAGAAACAATCTGCTTCTGTTCTGCCGCCTCTGTTCCCAGTTGCTAACCATCTGATGTTCTGTCTGCCCTGCTCCTGGCGCTAAACATGTTGTGACAACTGTAGCTCCTGGCTGCTAATAATTTTTCTGCCCCTGCAGGAATCTCCGAGTCGCTAAACAGATGTTTTGCGGCTCTGGAAGCCTTTCCAACTTCCCTGGCAGAAGAGGAAACGCTGGTGAGGCTCGTGCGGGATCAGGGTGGCACAAGGCCACCATCTTGGCAGCAAAGCAAGCAGAGGTAGAAAAGG
The DNA here is from genome assembly GCA_003113815.1 of Sphenodon punctatus. Classification (NCBI taxonomy): domain Eukaryota; kingdom Metazoa; phylum Chordata; class Lepidosauria; order Sphenodontia; family Sphenodontidae; genus Sphenodon; species Sphenodon punctatus. The sequence continues at coordinate 1,852,697 of QEPC01005532.1, forward strand.
GAGAGAGTAATCTGTGCCAGAAGCAGGTTCCCCAGTAACTTGTGGGAGAGGAGCCAGGACCAGGGCTGAAATAGAAAAAACTGGGAAAGGGGTCCCCACCTCCATACAAACTTTTTAGGGGTTTGCAAATGAAAAAAAGATTGAGAACCCCTGGTTTAGCGCATTACTGTATTCCCGCTTTGCGCTGTGTACTGTTATTGTTTTTCCATCCATTTCTTTGTTACCAGCTACTTCTGTTTGTCCATATTCCCTTTCCTGTTTACACTGGAAACCTGTTTCAAGATTAACTTGTAGAGACAAAATAGTGTGGCGATACCTTTTATTGATCCGGTAAAAGATATCTCCATACTATTTTGTCTCTACTGCCTATATTTGGAACCAACGTAGCAGCCACACTCTCTCTCTACTAAGTTTAACTTGGTTTCCCATTGGGGATACTGGTTCAAATCTGATGGATGCAGGTCAAGGTGTGCCCAGGAACTGGATGCCATGAACCTGAGATAATGTTGTGATTGGCCAAGGTATGTGTAGGGACTGATTTCCCAGCCCCAAATAATGAAGGTATGGCAGCACAATTTCTCCTTTTTACTGCTGCAGACTTTGGCATCAGCACACAGTATGAGGAATGCGTAGTCACATAGTTGTGGATATGTTCAGTTTGGGGCATTATTATTATTATTATTATAATAAACATTTATATAGCACCAGCCATGTGCCTGGCGCTGTACAGAACATAGAAATAGACGTGGTCCCTGCCTGTGGCTTACAATCTAAAAGACAAGGAGGGGGAGACAGGAAAAGGGGACAGTGGGAGAGACGGGAGAAGACAAATAAATATTCAGGCGGATGCGAAGTCTCAGGTGTGTGTGCTTGACTTGGTTACAATCAGGTTGGTTGCAGCAGTCTGCAGAGGAGGGCAGACAGTAAGTATATGGG
>QEPC01005532.1:1854556-1872804 GCA_003113815.1 Sphenodon punctatus
GTTGCCCATAATTAAAAATCAAAACAACCCAAAGCTTAACAGGGTAGAGAGTACCTGGCATGAGTGCCTGCAGGATACTGTCCACCAATCAAATTCTCTGATGAATTTCCAGCTGAAGTGTCCTTTATTTTATACAGTACAGTGTCCTCCACTAGATACATTTCTATATTTATATATACAGTCTATATCCTTGGAGGCCTAGGACTTCCCAGTTTCAGCACTTTTCTGTCCGGGCACAGTCTCTCCTCAGGCCAGAATGCCTCTCTGTCCCCAGTTCCTCTCAAGCCAATTGTACTCAGAGCTCTGCGGGCCAGGCACAAATCCCTCCTGTAGCCTGCCAAGCCTCACAGCTCAGGCAACCCCCTCTGAGCAGGGTTTGTATGGAGACAGAGGGTGTTTTTACACGAGACACCCCCATGCATGGACAGGCACTGTTCACATGGGGGAGAGCTTGTGTGAAGCTGGAAAACACACATGGTGTGTGTGTGTGTGTGTGTGTGCGCTCCTGTGACCCACGCACCACCCAGCCAGTCCACACACGGGGCACTCCAGGAAAACCCGGAGTGCTCCATCTGCGGACGGGGTGGGTAGCGCATGGGCAGTGTGGACCCCCACGTGACCCATCTCATCTAGAAACACCCAGAGCAACAACTCAAGCGCCTGTCTCCTCTAGCACACTTCTTGGCTGCTCCCAAGCAGCTCTCCAGTGTGTCTGAGGCAGAGCCTTCTCTCAGCTCCTGTCTCCTTCAACTATCTCCTAGTACTACTGAGCCTTCCTCAGGCTTTTGGGCTTTGGACTGGCTCAGCCATGTCCACACCCAGGCGAGAGGCATTGGGCACTGTTCTCTTGTCCCTGTAGCATTTGTGCCTCAAGTAGCACCTTCACCCTTGTAGGTGCTAAGTCCCTTGAAGAATCAGTGTCCTGATCAGGCTGCACCCTGCTATAGTGCACATTCAGTTACGGGAATATTTGTCAGCAAAAATGTTTGCAGTGATCATCATGAGGAAGATGGAAATGATTATGATTCCCAGTGCTAATAAACCCAAAGTAATATAAAGAGAACAAGTGCTACAAATGTGGGGAAGATGCCTGTTGTTCACACCTAATAAAGGGATTTGATCCCTGTTCTCAGAACAGCTATTGAACCTCTCTAATGTTTGCTTGTCTGCTCTTTCTGGAATTCTGTCATGCTCTTGTTAGTTGTTTGGGTGATACCAAGGAAACTGAACCACAGTTATATTATTAAACATTTAAATACAGACAAGGGCATAGAATCATAAAGTAAACATATGCTTGGTTACACGCAATAAGAAGAACTACTGCTTTCTTGAACAACCCAACACCATAGCTACCATTATTATGTTGCTGTTCCTCCCCTCATTACAGAGCAACCTTCTGTAGCATAAAGCCATAGGGAGCAGTTTTGACTACAGCTGAAATGACTCTCCATTACTATCCAATATCCAGCTGGATATCGCAGTCTTTGGTAGGATACCAAATGGTATCCAGTTTGGTATCCTCCAGCTATTCACTTAACTGGAATACCCTTACTGGTTTACCACATTACCATCTACCAACTACCATTTACCGCTTTTACTGCATTACCATTTAATTGCCATTTTGACTTTTTTTATATATACTCTCTCCCTCTGGCTGGTTTTGTTATGTGGCAATGCAGTAAACAGTAACTCAGTAAACCAGCTCGGTACCACAGTTATTGCAGAGGATCATCTTGGGGCTATGGATGCCCTGTCCTGTTCTGTTTTGTGTGATTGGTTTCAGATGGTGGTGCCTTCCGATGTGGAGTCCTTGTTGGGATCTGTTCGTGCCACTACTTGTGAGCAAGATCCATGCCCATCCTGGCTGGTGAAAGCTAGCCAGGAGACGTTACAGCCATTGCTGGCTGGGGTGGTTAGTGGCTCCCTTCGGGAGGGCAGGGTGCCTGACTGCCTAAAGGAGACTGTGGTTAGACTCCTGCTCAAGAAACCATCTCTTGATGCTGATGCTCCTGCCAGGTATTGGCCAGTCTCTAACCTTCCCTTTTTACGGAAGGTTATTGAACGGGCTCCAGGAACATCTGGGTATGGTACGGAGATGGTCTTGGTGGCCTTGGTTGACGATCTCCATCTGGCATTGGACCAGGGTCGTCAGACCTTACTTGTCCTGCTAGACCTTTCAGCTGCATTTGACACAGTCGATCATGAGGTGTTGGAGGACTGGACCTGCGGGACTGGGCCGGAATTGGCGGAATGGTCTTGGACTGGTTTCGGTCATTCCTGGATGGCAGAACTCACGGGGTGGTCTTGGAGGAGTGTACGTCTTCCCCCCGGGACCTCACGTGTGGAGTCCCGCAGAGTGCCATTCTGTCCCCCCTCTTGTTTAACATCTATATGCACCTGTTAGGGGAGATCGTGAGGGGATTTCAGGGCATGCAGTGTCATCAGTATGCTGATGACACTCAGCTCTACCTCTCCTTTTCCATCGACCCAGGCCATGCAGTCTCCTTATTTTCCCAGTGCCTGTCAGCTGTGGGGGCTTGGATGAGGTCAAGCCATCTGCAACTGAATCCTGACAAGACGGAGGTGATGTTGGTGGGCGAGGGCTTGGGGGACCTGGGAGTGGTTGAATCTCTTCTTGTTGGGGGGGTTTGCCCTCCCATGATCTCTCAAGTGCGGAGTCTGGGTGTGCTCCTCGATTCGTGGCTCAGCCTGGAATCTCAGGTTGTGGCTGTGGCAGGGAGTGTATTTCGGCAGTTACATCATGTCCGGCGGCTTCGGCCATATCTCTCAGACTCCGACCTTGTCACTGTCATCCATACTTCATCATCTCAAGGCTGGATTACTGCAACACGCTCTACATGGGGCTGCCTGAGAAGCTGGTCCGGAGGCTGCAGCTGGTGCAGAATGCTGCGGCCTGTCTCCTTACTGGGGTGGGTCGCAGGGAGCACATGACACCAGTGCTCCGGGCTCCGCACTGGCTGCCTATAAAGCACTGGGCCAGGTTCAAGGTGCTGGGTTTAACCTTTAAAGCCCTTTACAGCCTGGGCCCTGCTTATCTGTGGGACCGCCTCACTCCCCATGTGCCTGTGCGACCCTTGAGATCGTTTATGGGAGCCTTTTTGGAGGTTCCCTGGGTGAGGCGGGTGGCCACCGATGTTAGATCTTTTTCGGTGGTCGCCCCTGTACTGTGGATTTTGCTCCTGGAGGAGGCTCGGTTGGCTCCCACTCTCCTGCTATTTCGGCGTGTATGTAAGACCTGGCTGTTCCATCAGGCTTTTGGCGAGGGGAGGGGGTTTCCCCACAGACTATATTTTTAAAATTGTTTTAAATTTTAAAAATTGTTTTATTGATTGATGTTCGCTGCCCCGGGCTGCCCTGCGGGCAGGAGGGGCGGGGTATACATTTTTAAAATAAAAAAATAAATAATACCTTGTATTCTGGTTTGGCAGTTAGCCTCTGCGGTTACCGGATAGTTACTGAATGAGCTAGACAGAATACTGGATATTAACTGTGGATTATTTTTTGCTATCAGTTATCGCTCTTGTCTTGAACCCCAGAATGGGTGAGCAATGACATAATAGGGCTTTCTCTTTGGGGAGCGAGAGTTGCCTATATTTTGCTGGGATGATACTCACTGCTGAGTGAGGAATAATAATACTTCTTCATCGGTTGCATTTACAGGTCACTATTTTCTTGTTTTATAAGTGGCAAGTCTGCTCTTAGATCACATCCGATTCCATGAGCACATACTTAACTTTAAGCATGTGCGATGTCCACTGTAACACTCAGGTGCTTAAAGTTAAGCATGTTGCTATGTTCTTTCTACTGGAGTCTCAGGATTTTCTCCAGTCCTTTTTAGGATGGCAGGTCAAATACATTTAAATAGCATATTGCTATCTGCTACTTCTTTGCCAGCCTTTACCAACCTGCCTAAAAAAATGATTTCCATTATTTAATTTCTCAGCCCCCCCACCATCCTGCTACTAAGGAAGAATGATACCACTCAAAGTCCATCCTGAGCCATGTGGGCCATTGGGCTGGTGTGGTTAAGGCACACCCATTTTTGTGGTCTGCCGTACACAAGGAAGTGATGTGGCCAGCGTTAATCCAACCCCCTTGACTTCCTCAACTCAAAAGATCAGAGACCTATTCACAGCTAGGTGGCCATCCAGCACGAGACCAAGTAGAATTTGAACCCAGTCTTCAGAGATGTAATCCAGTGCCATAACCATTCAGCCACTGTGCCTCACTAGGTCAAAATAGGGGGTGATACGTTCAGTATCTTATTTGGCAGTATCTTAGAGCAGTTAGTTTAAGATGAAGATTCTAGGAGAATGAACCATAATGGAATGAATAACCTGTACACAGTGGCATTTCTACCTAAGCTTGAAGTATTAGGGTGTCTTTAGACATAACGCTTGTTCAGTGTTCTGTAACACAGTGTTCTACCATTACAGTGTTTAGACAGACCGTCAACACAGTGTTCACCCCAAACACTGATTAAAATGTCAAAACCTGGCAGTTGTTCACTTCCAGTGTTTGGGGTGAACACTCTGTTGGGGGTAGGTCTAAACACGGTAACGGTAGGACACTGTGTTACAGAACGCTGAACAGCGTTATGTCTAAAGACACCCATTGTGGTTAGCACATGTATTGAAAACTTATGGTTAATAGGATTATAATTTTAATGCAGAATAGCTGTGTATATTATTATCCATGCAGCCATCTAATCCTTTTTTGAAATTTACTAAGCTTTTGGTCTCAATTGAAAAGCTGCTTCTTGGTTTCAAGATATCATTAAAAACAAAACCATGCCCAGTTTAGATTTGAGGTTTTGAGGCAGGGCTCATCACCTGTATACATTATCTGAAATGTGCCCAGGCCTATTGTCACCGGGGTTGGGACCCTCACTCCCTTTAGAGGCTGTCCCCCGTTTGCCCACCAGGCCAGTCGCAACCCAGTTGCATGTGCCCGCATGGGTCCCCACGTGATCAGAAAACCTTCACTGCAATCAGGGAGCTTTCAGAGGTCCGCGCCCCCTAGAAACGCCTCTCCTTGATCGCCCAGCCGTAACACAGAGAACATTCTCTGGCCACCTGTAGCTTGGGAGACTTTGCAGTGGGGTTGTCTTATATGAAAAAGGTTCGTCTAGGCTCTCACCTAGATAGGAGTACCCGCAAGTGAATTCCCCAAGGCCGAATAAAGACACAAGCACGCTAGGCTTGGTTATAAAACATATATTGAGTACATACAAGTACGAGGCTGTTGATCAGATAGTGCAAGTCAATAAATCAAACATAAAGTACACGCATTCTAAGATATACTGAGATTCCCTAACTGTCCCCTTACCCTTCAGTTCAAGTTCATCAGCGTATCTCGCGGCTTTGATGTCCAAAGTCTTTTAGAGAATATGAAAGTTTTTAGTTCATGTTTGTAGCAGCTCTTCTGCTGAGCTGTTCTCTCCTTCAAGTCCAAGATGGAAGAGTTCTCTGTCTCTCTAGAGATCCTGTATCTTCTCCCCTTCGCAGGGACTTTGGAGACTTCCTGTCTCCTGCTGCTATTGTCCTTGTTATCAGGTGGCAGGGCTGACCTGGCCGTTGCTTGGCAATAAACTACCCACTTGTTATATCAAAGGGACTCTCTCCCCCCACTCTGGCAACTGGTTTCATTATGTTGCTCTAACTGAGCTTACAATCTGTTAACCCTTTATATTACAGTACACATATCTCCCCCAAATGGGTGTGTTGCCCCCATGTCCCCATGACACCTATACCAACACTTTATAAATATTGCAGGTGTCATCTCCAGGTTTGTTGAGAGAAATTTGCAGCCCCCCTACATCCTAGTAGTGGAGGCCCCCTGCTTCCCATCCTTCTGTCATAGGTTTTGAAATCAATTTCTGGAGATTGTACTGGTACTTTATTTACACATACAGGCCCTTTTCACACAGTCAGTCTAAAACTGATAAGAATGGGTATTACATTTTATTATACATGTTGCAGGGCACCCATAGAGCACACCTGCAGCCCTGCAACATGTATAATAAAATGTAACACCCATTTTATCAGCGTTACAGTGTCTGTGTGAAAAGGGCCATGGTCCTTGCAATTGTTGTTTTACTCATTTTAGTGTAGATTAAGAAAGAAAAACAATCCTTTTTACCTCTCTGAGTTTGGGGCCTACTACAGTTGTACTCCCAATCCTTCCTCCCCCACCTCCCTTATCAGAGCTGGTCAGTCAAGACTAAAGTGAAGCCTGAAAAGATGGTTCTACATTGCCCCAGCTTCATACCAAATGAAGGCATTCAGTATTTCTGTAAACCTTACTGCAGAACTATGAATGCGAGATATTTCTGACTCTTCACTGAATCTGGGGTTGCGGATTGAGTCTGCTCACTTTGCTTCTATATCAAGCAGTTTCTCTTGCTGTAGTTAAATAGGTTTTTCTAACGATGATCTTAAATAGTTTATATTTGCTGATGGAGAGGACTGGTACAGTCTGTTTACTGGGATGGCTGAAGCAGTTTCCATTTACTGAGGCAAATGGTAAATGAGGATAATGCACAAGGTAAGAGACATGCTTTTTAATCCTGCACTCCTCATCTACAACTGGTTCCGAAAGGCTGACACTACTGCATATTCTAGAAGGGGCCACTGCAGCGTAACAACAATTCATTTTGACTGAGCACAAAGCCCAACTCTTTGATTTATCTGCAACAGTCATGTGTAAAAAGCGTTACTAAAGAAATGCTAGATTGATGTTAGGCGGACAGCAGTCTCCCAAAGTTTGTCACAGAGAGTGCCCATGCCCATATCCCTTAAAATTTCAAGCAACACTGAAGATGAACTGTTTATTTAGTGCTGTCTGTACCCAATACTGTCTTGGATGCACCAAATATAAGCTACGTTGCCTTGGGAGAATCCAAGGAATTGCCTTCTTCTATTGAACAGCCTCAAAATGGGCACAATTTAAGCTTGCTCTTGAGCAGACCATCTTTCCAGTCACCAGGAGTCCCAACAGAAATCCATGTTAATCTGTCCTTTTAAGTACTCAGTGGTGCTCAACCTTTTTGTGGTGGCAAGTCACTTTTAGATTTCAAGATTTATAGCACTCTACTTCTGGCAAAGTGGTGGAACTGGCAGATGTTGTGATAGTGCCTGGCCCATGTTAACCTTTTCCTTGTCCATCCTGAGGCACATTCATGCTTTGCCCCGCACCCCCGAAGGAAAACGCACACACAGTTAGCTGGAATTTAAAGGCCGCACTCTTTATTCAAATACGATTGGAAAAAGCAGGGGAGGGGAGGAAGGCTGATTTCTTCGGGGTCCGAACCTATCTATACTATAACTTGAACTTGTGGAGGCAGCCTGATGTTTCCTCAGTGCCGCCTCCTTACTTGCTACGTTTAACTACCCTAGGTCACTCTCCCCCCAGCCGTGCAGCTGGTTGTGAAGGTGTCATAGCCTTTTAGTGACCCGAAGCAGGAGAGAAGGCAACGGCCCACGCGGGACCCCCTTGTCCTCGAGTGTATGGCTCAGTCCTTTCTCCTGGGCCTTGGAAGGAACCTGGCCGCGCCTGCTCTTGCTTCCTTCCCCAGCCTCATCTCTTTTAGGAGATGTCTTCATTTTAATTATTCTATTTAACTTACTATCCTACGCCTTACCTAGACCCTTGCTCAAGAGAGTAAAAAACATGAAATGTGAACTCTTATTAACCATCTTATTGTTGCTACTAATGAATGCACTGTGTGGAAGGCGAAAAAATAACCAAATCTGTGGCCAATCTGATTTGATAGTAAAAAATTCCTTCCTGGCCCTCATAAAAAGCGACCAGCTTGCGCCCACAGTGACACTCCTCTGGGGGTGTGGGGGTGTGGTCCTCTTTTTCTTGCCGCCCGAGCCTCAGTCGACTCGGGCGGGCAACCCATAAAATGGCGCCCGGCAAGTCTCGTGCCTCCTCCTGAGGGGTTGCTATGGCAAACCTGCTACTTGCGGTCCCCACAGCGGTGAGGCTGCTGCTGTGCACAGCTTCCTTCTCCAAAGGGGGGGAGCCGCGCAAAGCCCCCATGACCTCTAGGGGTCTGCCTGATTGAGCAGACCGGTGGGCAGGGGGAATTGCCCTGCACCCCCGAAGGAAGACGCACACACAGTTAGCTGCAATTTAAAGGCCACACTCTTTATTCAAATACGATTGGAAAAAGGAGAGGGGAGGAAGGCTGATTCCTTCCGGGTTCAAACCTATCTATACTATAACTTGAACTTGTGGAGGTGGCCTGATGTTTCCTCAGTGCCGCTTCCTTACTTGCTAGATTTAACTAACCTAGGTCACTCTCCCCCCAGCCGTGCAGCTGGTTGTGAAGGTGTCATAGCCTTGTAGTAACCTGAAGCAGGAGAGTTGGCAATGGCCCACTCGGAACCCCCTTGTCCTCGGGTGTATGGCTCAGTCCTTTCTCCTGGGTCTTGGAAGAAACCTGGCAGCGCCTGCTCTTGCTTCCTTCTGCAGCTTCATCTCTTTTAGGAGATGTCTTCATTTTAATTATTCTATTTAACTTACTATCCTACGCCTTACATGGACCCCTGCCACATGAAACCGTCAGCGTATGTTTGGCTGGTTTTAGCCCACCACCTCCCGCTATTGACTCAACAACTGCACTAACTTAGTTTTAAGCCCTAGTAGATAGATATGGACACGCTGATCAGAGAGGTGAACACCATCGATCCTGAACAGATCAGGTCGAGAGAACCGAATTTCACTGTGGGAAATACAATTGCCTCCCATACTAACCACTAACCGACCAACTTCCTTGTTGATCTTTTTTCTGACTCTGTCAATTTTGCCGGGGGAAAGGGCCCTGGACCACTTTATTCTCTCAATCATGTGTGTCCATATGAATCTGGTCTGTGGAAACATCTGGGCAGCATTGGCTAAGTCCTTTTTTATTCTAATTACCAGTGCTAGTCCCGTAGACCATGGAAGATTGTTCTTACCGAGGTGAACAACTATGATGACTGGGTGCTTGCCGGATGCGGCCAGGCGTAGGACAGGCATGAGCTAGTCCCATCTCATACCTGACCTAGCCTTCCATACCACCTCTGCAGAGTCGCTGAGGCACAATTGCGTGCCCCAATGTGATTGTCTTGCCGTCTTTGCTGCCCAATATACCAAACTGTGCCCGATTATCCATACTAATCTCCAGGGTTTGAGTGAACTGGCATCTGTAAGGAATAATAAGAAAACAGGATGATTGATTAAACTAACTGTGAAGAGGTTGAACGTAAGACCTGAAAGCTGAAGATTGCCAGCGGCCAATGTTGAGCATGGACGAATCCGAAAACCCCATTGCGGAAGCACAACTGGCTGCACCAATACAGAATGAGTGGGACCCGTATTGCAGGGAGGAGAGATGGAGGCGGATGACACAATCTTTTAGGACTGAAGAGAACTGGTGACGGGTTAGATACGAACCGTTGGAGTGCCATTGGAGTTGTCCCGGAAAATGAGGGCGAATAGACATGTACTTGGTGACTGCAACCACTAGGCAAAGCTGAGGGTTCCCGTCCCGTTGCAACGTGATGGTCTGGCCATGCCCCGCTGATCTGTTTTTTATTTCAGCAGAATTAACTGCAGAGCTAAAAGTGTAATATGGGTATCCTCTACCTTGATGGCCAAGCCATCCCGGAATCTGTGAGACTCTACTGTCAGTTCACTGACTCGAAAAGCCCCGAAGAAGGCCAATTTGAATGCCACCTCAAATAATAGTGCTTCGTACAAGGTGTAGCAAACCCCGGGGAGGACAGATACGATGTGCATAAGTAAGTCTGGGGTAATAGGCAATCTACAGTCTGATGGGTTACCGCACTGTCTAGACCAGCTCTCAAGTAATTTATGGCTGAAAAATCCCTTGGTGGGGGAAAACTGGCTAAGCCACTTACGAATAACAATACAGACCGTTTACCATAAATGGTGTTGGGGGCAAGGCCCTTCCTGCGTAGGGCCATAGCAAAATTGCAAGGACTGGGATTCTGGTATGGGAAAACTTGGGGGCCAACCCATCGTGCCACGAAAATGTTGGAACTCAGCGAAGGCGCTCTCGTAAACTGCCCTAGTTCTGGATGACAGGGAACCCTGGACCATTTGGAATAGCTCTATGATCCAAGAGTTCAGCTGTCCTGAAGAACCACCTCCTGATTCTTTTGGGCCTCTGGAGCGAACAGGTGGAAATGGTCCATCTGGAAGCGAGTGAGCATCAGCGATGCCGTTGCTAACTCCCGGAACGTGCTTGGACACAAAAAGAATGTTAAACCTGAGGCACTGTTAAACCTGAGGCACTGTAACACAAACGTTCGCACCAATTGCATGTTCCTGGCTGATTTTGATGACATAGAGTTTATGACTTGGACCACTGTGAGGTTGTCGCACCAAAAAAGTACCACCTGGTTCGCAAATACCTGGCCCCAAAGATGGACGGCCAACACAATGGAGAAAAACTCGAGAAAGGTGAGGTCCCTGGTTATCCCCTGTGTAACCCATTCAGCCGGCCATAGTGCGTTACACCATCTGCCTCTGAAATACAGGCCGAAACCAATGCTCCCTGTGGCGTCAGGGACTTGAAGCTCCGCTTCCAGTTGTAGCTGCCGCCTCCAAAAGCTGACGCTGCTGTATTCTGCAAGGAACATGCTCCATGTCTGGAGGTCCTCTTGCATGTCAGATGTGACTCTTATGTGGTAATGTTGAGGAAGACCTACTGCGATGGCACTGTATAATCAGGACAAGAAGGCTCGGCCCGGGGCCACAACCCGACATGAGAAATTGAGTGAGCCAAGCAACGATTGCAGTTGCTTAACTGTGACCTTTTTGGCCGCTATGCATGCCTGCAGTGACCCTTGGAGCGAGGCGAACGTATCCTCCGGTAATTATGATAACCTCAGCATGGTGTCTATTTCTATCCCTAGGAAGGTAAGTGATGTTACTGGGCTGACAGTTTTTTCCAGGGCGAGGGTAACTCTGCCATGGACTCAAAAACCTGCAATAAATGCCTGCAGTCCCGTTACCAGGCTGTCCTATGAACAAAAAATCATCGATATAATGGATTATATTGGTTGATATTGGTTGATCCTGTTCTGTGCCGGACCACCCACTTGAGGAGCATGCTGAAACTCTCGAACACAGCGCAAGAAATCGCGCACCTCATGGGCATTACCATGTCATAATAGAACATGCCCTGGAACTGAAAGCCGAGCAGCTTAAAATTGAACGGGTGAACCAGAAGCAAACAGAAGGCCGATTTGATGTCACATTTGGCCAGTAGTGCCCCTTGGCCGCATGCCCTAGTCATCTCGACAGCCTGGTCGAACGATGTGTACTGGACTGAGCACAGCTCGTCCGGAATCGCATTATTGACTGATTCCCCTTTCGGGTATGACAGGTGATGTATCAAGCGAAAGTCACCCAGGGTTCTTTTTGGCACAGTGCCCAAAGGCGATACGTGGAAAATCGTCTATTGGGGGGCTGAACAAACAGACCTGCCACCCTACCTTCCTTTATCTCCTTCAGGAGTTTGGTGTGCACCAAATGCTCCTGTCCCACTACCGATTTCAGATTGTTCACCCACTGTCTAATTTTTGCTCCCACTGACGGTATCCGAAATCCGCACCTAAATGCCCGGTGTCGAATGCTCGCCTGACGATGTCCTGATACTTGATCACTTTCATCGCCCTGCCGGGGGACATCTCCACTATAACTCCCATCAAAATTGTAAAGGCAGCCAACCAGTTAGACCAATTCCGGTCAGCTTTGAGTCTTTTGAAACGCTCCCTTTCCTTAGGCTCATCCCTAGCTGTTGGGTCAGGGATCGGATCCGTGAAAAGGAGTGAAAACACGGCTACGCATTCCCCATTCCAAATTTTATCCTGCATGGCCTGCATGAGTTGGGCACCTATGGGTGCCGTGATGGCTGCGTAACCTCCTGCTAGCGGTGGTGGTTCCTGCCTAATGTGATTGGCCGAGCATGCGTGGGTGCAACATGCTGTTGGAGGGGCCCATACCTGTGTGGCATACTGTGCCAAACCTTGGGGGGGGGAATGGATGGTGCGTGTGCACTGTGCCGCCATGGGGGTGGGTAGGCATCCCTGTCGCCTACTGGTGTAGTGGTCATGGTGTTCACAACCGACCCATATTGACTGGTTGATGACCCCGCACACACCTGAGATGCCATGGCCCGAACGGCCATGCTTGACTTCAGGTAACCCCTGTGCATTTGGGGACCCTGCTGATTGGGCCACGGCACCCAGGTGCTGGTCCACCCCCATCTCACGGGTGGGTCAGCAATGTGGCTGTGGTGGGAGGTGTGCACCCCCTTCCCCGCATAGATGTTCCCACCTCCCCGCCCTGGAAGAGTACTAATGTACTCACTCAGAGGGGGCATCACATAGTCCTGCGTTTGTAGAAGGGGATCATCCGGACTGGCATTCTCAGACTGCTGCCCTGGCCTGGGTTGTGCATTGGTGGTGTCGCGTACTGTCTTCTCAATGGCTTCCATTCGCCACAGGATCGCTTCCACTTGCTCCTGCCTCTCCTGCTAGAGATTGTGGGTGGTATGTTCAGGGGTTGTGTAGCGGTCCCTCCTTTCCCACTGAGAGTTCCGTCCAGGCTGCTGTCTCTTGGGGGTTGCCACTTGATCCTGTATCGTCTGTTGCGGGTTCCTCCTGGTACGCTGTCTGTCTGGGCTCTCTTCCCTGAAACAAGAGGGGACACCACAGCGGTGTCTACCCCTCCCCCATGGGGGGCCATCTCCTGTGGGGGGGGTTCTGGCACAAGGTGAGGGGTTGGCCACCCCCGTTGGGAAAGGGGAAACGTCAGTAGGGGTGGGGGCACCCGCCCATTCCAGGATGGCTGCTTTGCATCCCCCAAGCCTAGCCTGCAGGGAACCTAGTACTGCTGTGAATGGGACCCCTGTGATCCCTAAGGCGCCAGCTGGTGACCCCGTGTCAACGGGTTCCCCGCTTTGCAGCTCCCGTCTCGTTTTCTTTGCTGGGGCCTTCTTTGCTGGAGCCTTGCCCTTATTCCACCCACTACCCTTGGCTGTGTGTGTGGGGGAACCTGCCATGTCTGCCGCCACGCACTTGTGTTGGTAGGCCGGGCTGCAACCATGTGCAGGGCCGGCGTGTTCCGTGCCTCCTCCGAGGCTGCGGTCTGTGTGGTCCCACGGGGCCTGAGAAAGGAGGGAGGGGAGCACAAGGGGCTGCACCCGTGTCCTGTCTGCCGCCTCCCAACTATGAAGGGAGGGGGAGGAGGAACCAAAAGCCCGTGGGGGCAGAGGGCTCCACCACGTCGAGCCGCTAAAAGCCCGGCAGCAGCTGCACTCGGAAGGCACTGGGGGTGGTGGTGGTGAGGCAAACCGCCTGGCAAGTCCATATGGTGGACTCCCTCTGTGGTGATCCACAGGGAGGGAGAAAAACGGCCGGCTCACAGGCCGCTCGGGGAGCTCAGCTGCATGCTCCTCTTCTTCTTGCCGCCTGAGCCGCCTGATGTTCAGGCGGGCAACCCACAAAATGGCGCCTGGCAAGTCTCGTGCCTTCCTCCTGAGGGGTTGCTATGGCAACCCCACTACTTGCGGCCCCCACAGAGGCGAGTCCGCCACCGTGCGTGGCTTCCTTCTCCAAAGATAGGGGGCACGCAAAGCCCCCATGCCCTCTAGGGGGTTTGCCTGATTGGGCAGACCGGTGGGCAGGGGGAATTCTTTCTTGCCTGTCTCCCTCTCAATACTTAGCATTTGTTTACTGAGCTGAGCTGTCTTTTCCTGACTAGCCATGTGTTGGCATGCACCACTAGATTACATCTTTCGTAAAAAGAATTAAAGGAACACCTGAACAATATTGTCCTAGGATAGGTTTTTACAGCGGGGATTTCTTCTTGATCCCCTCTTCTTCTGTCTTTGTCTTCTCTTTACTTCCCCTGCTTTCTATTCTTCATGACACCTGTCAGTAAAAATGGTGACCTCTGTTTAAATCCACAAGGGGAAATCACACGACACAGACATTCTCTCACACCTCCTCCCCCCCAAATTGGTCTACAATCTCATCTTAAATATGGCAATCTCTGTATTACTGCTGTAAATTCCTTGTGAATCACATGGAGAGTGAATACTCTTCTTCTGCCTATAAGCTGCATTGAAATTTAAACAATAGCAAATAGGTTTTGGGACTAAAAATATTTTTCTTTCTCTGAAGTTGCACTGAGGGAGAGAGGTAGTGAAAGTTTCTTCCTTCACTCGAAAGACTCTTGTCTGTTAGAGAACATCCTACTTGACAAATGCCTAATTACAAACGTAAGTGGTGTAAATCTTGCAAAGGGCATGAATCATTTGCTGCATAAGGTTGATCCTTACTGATGTATTATCTTTCTGTCAGCTACTTTACCCCTAGCATCGGTTGTTGGGGTTTCTGAACTGAAGACTGTCCCTTCCAATAACATGAGCCAGTGTTCTCTGCCATTATACTGTGTTTAAGAATATTGCATGCCAATATGGCATGGTGTAAAGTGCTGTAAGTAGCAAAATCACTTGTGGGAGCTAGTATTCATCATACACCTGATTCTTTTCTCTCAATGGAATTAGCTGTAACTTATGTCAGACTGTCCAACTTGCTGGACGTTGTAGGCTGATTACCTCACAGCAATTTGCTGGTTGACCAGATGGTCCACAAATCTCGCATCATGTGGCTAATGTACGTTATTTCCAGTTCAGGGGTAGTGAAGCCTCATTCAGCTTTGTCAACATGACCTATGCAAGGTAAACCTGCAGCGTTTGGAGCTGTAATTGCATAAAGTCATTCTGGATACTTATGTTTTATTTAGAAAATACTGATATTTTAACAATTGGATTTTTAGACTGTGGGCCAAATGGAGCTCTACTGCGGGCCAGGTTCAGCCATCAGTTGGATAACAACTGGAGCATGTTTTCTGTTTGAGATTGTGTTTCTCTGAACATTGGTTGCAGAGTCAGATACTGTAGTTTCAATAAAAATGAAACCTGGGGCTATCTCTTTCCTGCAAAAGCTGAGTTCCAAACTGGAATGTACACAAATATTTTATTAATTAATAAGGAAGTTGAAGAAAGTGATATGCTTTAGATACCAAGCAGATTTCTGGCAAGCAGAAAGGAGAATCATTGAACAGCAAACTTCTTATGCTCCCATGCCAAGTCTTAAAATCTTTCTGCCAATTTGAATGCACATTGTTCCAGAGGTGGCATCCAGCTAGATGAGTAAGTGAAAGAAAGCAAGTGATGCCATTAAATTATAACTACAAGGATGTGTGAAATAGCAAATGGGATTAATAGAACGTAGGAGCTATACTCTTGGGCGCTAACTGTATAAGAGCTTTCTTAAGACATAAATTATGACTAAAACTTTTGAAGTTCTCAACTGTAAATAGGAAAAGCTTAAAATTGGTGTACCATAGCTAAACAGCCATGCACGATCGGAAGAAGAGAAAATGGAGGAATTGTGAAACTTCCTCCACTCTGTAGTCACTCACACGCCAAGGTTAGCCGCTGATGCAAAATCTGCTTCTTATACAAAAGCCCTGTATAGGCTCAAAACGCAGGCTGTGGCCTGGTCGGGGCCTGACTGCATCAGGATTGACCTGATGCAGCTGGGCTCTTTGGAGCCCAGGCCGAATGTAGCTGAGGATGCCCCCACCCCACAGCATGATGATTCATCAGGAAAGGGAGAGATTAAGACAAAGAAGGGGAACTTCTTCCTTCCCAGGGGTTACGCTGAAAATTAAGATAAGCTCCAAGGGCTGCATAGAAATTGTGGGTGGGAAAGGTTGGACTAGATGTTCCTCAAGGTCCCTTCCAGCTCTAATCCTCTACAATGCTGGGTATATACAGCCAAAAGCCATCATAAAGCCCCTATAAAGCAGCATCGAGATCCCTAACACTTGGGCACAAGAAGAATCCATTATTTTGTCTCATGAAATTTGGCCATTTAAGGAAATAGATATCAGTCAAGAGAGTGGGGCTCAAGCCAACAGGGATAATGGAAAGTATAGTGGAACAGAACAACAATAAGTGCAACCGTAATACCAAAGCAGCTGTCTAATCCCTTCCCACCTCCAGAACCTTTACTAAAGTTTTCTTAGCCCATCCCTGCCTGCTCCCAGCACAGTTAGCTTCTCAGCACACCCCCTTTCCATCCCTACCTGTTCCCCAGGCACAACCTTTCCCACTCATCTCATAAACATCCTTGAAACACACACACACTCATTCGGCATGTGACTGCCACCACCCCACACCAAGAAGTCTTCCACTTCCTGTCTCCTCACCATGCAGTCCTCCAAGGAGCGGCTACCATCATGCCACAGTGGCATCTGCTGCCTGGACCCTCTTTCTGCAACCACATTGTGGCTGCGGTTCATTATTACAGTAGTTCCAAATGCCCACAATCCTGCTATTTATCAGTAATGTAGTTTACAATTAAGCTAACAAGTTACATTTAAGTAGGGAGCCAGAGCCGGCGAATGCCATAGAATTTGTAGACCCATGGGTGAAAACGTGGTGCAAAGCCTCTTGATATCATGTGCCATGGTGGCCAGTGGGCCTTCAAAGAGGCAGGCCTTGCAATTGTAGATCCAGGTGACTCCTAGTCATGGCTTCTGGCAGGCAGAGAAGGTCTCCAGAGGCACAGGGCCCCTGAAAGCATTTGCCCAAGGGCATACCACATCACCTCTGCATTAGGCTGCTCCGCATAGTGATCCAAAGGGCTTTAATCATTCTGCCAAAATCAATTAGGGCCAAGGAGTTTATAGGATTCGTTTTTGTTCTGCCTAAAGTTTTCTAAACAACCTGGAAACCAAAGAGGTCAAACGCAAGGGGTTGGCTACCCTTTTTGAATATGGACATACACAGGAATATATAGCCTATCTTGGATGTGTATGTCACGGTTCATCATGCTTAGATTCCATTTCTCTTTGCTCAAAGCAAAAGCCCATCAAAAACGCACACATTCTTGATCTTTTAGCTTGTAATCTCTCCAGCCCACAGGCTACCTTTATTTTATTTACAGTACAGTCCAAACACAGCCTTTTAACCAAACAAATGCAACGGTATAAGACATTCGTTGCTGCTCTGCAGTTGAGGCTAAGCTGAGATTCCAATTTGCTGCTGCTGTTGTTAAAATGTTTGCGAATAGGGAGGAGGAAGAAATTTTCCCTTGTATTTTAAGGCGGGATTAAAGCTTTACAAATATCAAGTGCTCAAATGCTCACCCCTTCTTAAAATGAAATCAACAACTCTTCCATGGCTGCCTCTTCTGTGTTGGGAGCCCCTATCATGTGAAAAGGTTTAAGGGGTTCTAATCATCACAGTAGAAGCCACATCAGCACAACTCTCTGTGAAATGGCCAAGGCTCCTTTGCTAGACTAGAATCATGCTACACAATCACAACACAGCCCTCCTTCATGCTCGTATTGTACTCCTCTCACAGTGACTCTCAAAAGAAGTCAGCCAGTTTAAGAAGACACAGCATTCCAGGATTTGTGGGAAGACTTAAGCTTGTCATCTCATTCTCCTCAACTGTCTTCCTGAGGGAACAGAGCTTAGTTTTTAACGGCTCTGAGTCCCTCCCAGCAAGCACCCTTGCTTGTGGAGGAAGGGCTGGCCCATCACCCACTCAGTTATATAAGGCAATTCAGCTGGCCCCTTGACAGGCTCATTGCAGGCAAATTTTAATTAGTGGCTGTCCACAATCCAGCACTCTAAGCCACAGTGGAAGGACAAGGCATTCATACAGGTCATCATACTATATTATTATTATTATTATTATTATTATTATTAGCAAGCATTTATATAGCACGAGCAATGCACCTGGTGCTTTACAAAGTAATGGAACAGACACGGTCCCTGCCTTAGGGCTTGCAATCTGAGAGATGGTGTGTGTGTGTGTGTGTGTGTGGGGAGATGAAGGAAGGGGAACAGAGGGAGAGACAAGGGGTGCAACATTCACGAAGATGAGAAGTCCCAGGTGCACGTGCTTGGCTTGTTTACATCGAGAAGCTGGCTGGTCCATGTGGTGAGGATATGAGTACACAGACCTCAGGTAACAGATTGTACTGGATGGAAGGTATCAGCGGGAGTTAGGTGAGGGGAGTGAGGAGTCGGGGAGGGCAGAGTGGAAGAGGTGGGTCTTGAGGAGGGATTTGAAGGTACAAAGGGAGGGGGCGAGGCTGGCGTGGGCATGGAGGGAGTT